>CM042137.1:55873353-55919840 GCA_023376005.1 Doryteuthis pealeii | reverse complement strand
GAGAGGAGATGGAAGGGTTCAGACATCCACGCCTGCCCTGTTTTATAAAGTCTCCTGAGCTGATGAGGCACATATATAGTGTCTGAAATTGTTACATACAGAGATCGACTATTTCCTTCTCGAATTTTGTTTGACGCCTTATAACCATTTTAAATCCCGATATGTCGAGTGCTCCTAATTTCATCTTTAATTATAATTTTCCAACAATTTCGGTATGAATTTATTAAGCACGATAATCTCCCACAAAATTGTCGTGCCTTCGTCATTTCAAACACATTGATTCTGCCACTATCATATATACTATATATATATATATACTCTTAAGATGCATTTGAGAAGACATCTCATGCAGTACTTCACTGGTTGCTTTATTTATTGAGAGATGAGAGAGAGAGGGGAATCAGATAAATAAGAAGACGTTTATTATGAATAAGTTGCTAAAACCCGTATTCTAACTCTCCTCAGGTAAGATTCTGACACAAGGTCACAAGTATCGGCCATCCAGCGATACTGAACTCGCTTTTTAATAAGTAACGGATTTACGAGACCTAGCTGGCTAACCATTACATACCTATGATGGGACCGGTTTTGGGTAGCCCGGGTAAAGGGGTTTTTATTCATATTACAATCCTGGGTAGTTATACGCTTACGGAACTAATTACTTCATCCAAAGACTGATAAGATCACTGGTAATCTGCCTGGCCGATAAGAAAAAAAAAAATCAGTGTGGAACATTAATCTGAATTTTGATGAAATTTTTCTAAGAATGAATTGATATACCTTTAATAAATAAGAATATAACCAAATCGGCATGTTTCACAAAGTTATATTTATTTTATTATCTTTTTTTTATAAGATATTTTTTTTACTCTCTTACATTTTTTCAGCAGTTAACTTCTGACCATGTATCTTAATGATGGAATCTGTTGTTACGTCTCTCTAGAAAGAGAGTTAACAGTTGATTCAAAAGTTAACTTGACCTGAAAAAATGTGAGAATATGTTGTTTAAATGAAAATTAAACTGTGCATATATAAATCTTTTGATTCCACCTAAATAATATTAAAATTTTAATTTTAAATTCGTGTTAATTTCCCCCTGATTTTTTGTTATTTATTTTTTCTCTTCGAGGGTGAATCATAAAAGTAAAAGTAAAGTCGTCGGGGCAAGCCTAAAGTCAGTATCACAAGCCAGTCAGCGAGAGAGTCTATCCCCTTTTCAATAGCGCTAAGACCAAGGAGATTGTTTTTAGCATCTGAGGTGGAGCGCCTCACCTACCATAACTCCTTACTTTAACGCACAGATGGCCCTGTGCTAGCTCATACGCTGAGTTGGCGGGGACCGTATCGAACTAGGAACCCTGTGGTTTCTAGCCGAACGCTCTACAGCATGAGCTAGAATTCAGGTCCGTTAAGTTTCAATTTAACCATCTCCCTTTAATATTTTTTTCTTTTTTTTTTTTTTTCTTTTTTTTTTTTTTTTTTCCTTTTTTTACAAAAAACCTTTCTTTTGGCAAAAAGTGGATATTGCTATGAAAATAAACAATAAGAGATTGTTGCACTTAAAAGACGTCTGTGGTGGTTTTTAAGCATGTTTTAGAATTTTGGAAAAAAGCATCTAACTTTTAATCATCACTAAACTGGTAAGATTTTTCCCTATTGATATTATTTCCCGTGATTAAAAACGCCCCGTGTTATTTTTGGGTACAGAAATATTTTTAGAGTTTTGTAAAAAATAAAAATAAAAAAAATACATCCCCTGTATCAGTTAATGAATTTTACCAATCAAATTTTTTTTCAGTTTTTTATTTATTTTTAAACAAGGCGATATACATTTTTTAAAATGCCGGAACGTACAGCACTACATTGCGTAGCGTACTAATGATAAGGTTAAAAGTTTATCTAAGTTGTTATATTTTCTAAACTTCCTTAAAAAAAGAAATTCCTATTGCTTGCCTCGCTTTGAACTTTTAAGGCATCTTCTAAAAACCTTAGCACAGAATAATTAACAAAAAGTTAGTGTTGTCCCCAGTTTAAAAAAAAAATGTTTAAATGTCATTTTCCATTTAGTTTGTACGAATTCTCGGCTGAGATTTGTAATTTGAAGCCAAAACTATAGAGTCTTTAAATTCACAAAATTGTCATTTATTGTTTATTTTTCCCAAATGCTGAGACGCTAAGACTGACATAAACATGGTTGACATATCTGCTAATAATAACGCCGGAAATGATGTCAGAATAGATATTTGTTTTATTGAATTTTTCTGATGTTATTCATGATGTAATAAGTGCAAATGTTGACTCTAATTTGATACGACTAAACTCAAAGGAAGAGAGAAAAAAAAACCGAATTCTGTATCTTTTAAGTCATCTTCTCTGTTTCCACTGTCTTTCAATATAATGAAAAAAAATATATGTATTTACGATATCACCCATAATACAATAGTACATTGACTTACGAGTTTAATTCGTTCCTATCGTAACTCATGTTCTTTCGTACTGGATAGAATATGCGCCCTCCACTTAAGTATTTAAGTTTTAATGTAATGAAATATATTAAATTAGAAATACTAACGAAATTAAATAAGAACGCATATAAAAAATACTTATTCTAATTATATTTCAATTGGTTCCTATATAAAATCATTCGTAGGATTGATTTTAATACATTGAGAATAAAACAATAATATTAGAGATCAATAACACCTAATAATTATTTTAAACCTTAGTTTTGTTAAAACCATTATGCAAATTAACCACACCATATATTATGTAAACCTTTATTTCTTAGATATATATAAGACATATTGAAGGATTTTAAATGCAACTAATAACATGGGCTGTTTTGAGCATATCTAATTCAGATCTAAACTGAGACATCGTCAGTAAATATAAAAATTTATTCTATTTACTAATGATTCTGACTATGAATTAAATACTCATTGATTGAACGTATGCAATTCCTGGAGTATCTTGACGTAAGCACTGATATATTTAATTAATTTTTTCCCATTGAAATAAACTGAATTGACATTAATTGTTCCAGTCTCTCACGCCTCCTCCCCCAATAAAACACGCCGTTTCGATTTTTTTTTTACGTTTTTTGAATAAGAAAAATAGGTATGTATTGTATAATAACATAATAAAAATAGAATGTAATGAATTACGTGCTGTAATACGTTTTACTTTTTTTAAAAATTTTTATAAATGATATTTTTCTTTGGTGTAATAAATTTGGAAACTTAAATGCTTTTTTGTAAAATTTAAGCATATTTTAAGTGTAGTTTTTAAGAGTATCTAAAGCTCGCTTGTACCTCAAATTTTAGTTCTCAACAACAAAACAAAAAATCGACCGAGTGACACCTCCTAAGTTGAGACACTCGTAAGTCAAGGCATTGCTATACTATTACTATCGTATTGTAATTCATTATTTATTTTTTATATTAAGTCCAAATGGATTATAGTTTTTTTTTTATTTTTGTTTATCCATTTTTATTCTGGCTTTTCAATTACTGATTTTTTGCTGCCGTCTTTTTCAATTCTTTCAATTCTGGTGACTTTAACATCTCTGTTAAAATCATAATCATTTGGGGTGGATGTGTTGTTCTATGGGTTTAATTTGCTGTGATTCATAGATTTAATTCTGTGTTTTATAGTTGTTTAGCCTAAAATAAAATGGCCATTCTGACTTCCCAACATATTGTTTTTGGCAGCATGTACAGTCTAGTAAATAAATTACATTTTTACTTCTGTAATTTGACTCATGGTAAATTTTAAGTCTTTTTAGTTGTGAAACTAGTGAAGGAGTTGGTTGATTTGAGATGTTTGCAGCAGAGGTGGAAAAATTTGGTGGATTTAATTGTGGGTTTCTTATTGATTACTTTATTATTTTGTATTGTTGTGTTTCCTATCAATTCTCTGAGGGTGGTCGACGATAGGTCAGTAAGCCTGGTTCTTAAAAAAAATATATCTTTTTAGGTTGGGTTTACTTTTAAGAATATCCCAACGGTTGATATTTATATATATTTATATATATATATATATATATATATAATTATATATAAAAATTGTTTTTTTCTTTTGGTCAAATATTGGACCAATAGATTATTTTGGGTTGGTACGATTATCTTGGTCTTTTTTTTTTTTCCAAATTTTTTTCTCCCCAGATGATGTTTGGTAGTTATATTTTTACAATCAAACTATTTGCTGTTTTTTTCTCACCGCGAGGATTTACCACAAGTTTGTATATATATATATATTATATATATATATATATATATAATATATATATATATATATATATATATATAAGGGAATAAGATAAGATTCTCAGTCATTTGACCTTGATCGATTCTGTTGAGAATTCTGAATTAGAGGTCTACTTATTGAAGATCTTAAAAAGTAGAGTTGGACCTAGACAAAATGGCCATATGAATAGAGAAGAAACAAAACACATAATTATTGAGAATTCAAACTTCACAAATATGTTAAGTGCTTCCATAAGGTTACTACATGATATATATATATATATATATATATATATATATATATATATATCTAACAACCTGCCCAGGCTACGTAGTTTTGCACTACAAAATGGAGAGGACCGCCTCGCTGATAAGAAAAAGCAACCGGGAGTGACGGCAACCAGCAAATATCTTGAAGGCATGGTGCAGCACTGCTTCAAACCACTACACTGGCGACTCTGCAGTTGCTGGGAACATGGACACATCCCACAGGACATGCGGGACGCTACCATCGTCCCCTTATACAGGAACAAAGTAGATCGGAGCGACTTCAGCATAGCTTGAGAAGTCTTGTGCGTGTTACACTGGCGCGTCTGCAGACCTTGCTTCTTGCACCTATCCAGGTACACAGTGTGGCTTCCGAGCAACCCTGGACATGATCTCACTATGCCAGCTGCAGGAGGGGTGCCGGGAGAGCGGATGCCACTCTGCACCGCATTGACGGACCTAACGAAGGCATCTGGCCTGGCCACCCGAAGTGTTCGCAGTCACTGCACCAGAGATTCCAGAGATTGCCATTCAAAAATTGTGCCGCTCAACCACTCACGCAGTTGCAGATTAAAAAAAAAATTTAAATAAAAATACCAAAATGTGGACTCTACGCATCGTCTTTTAGTAGACGGAAGGATGCCAACCATAATATATAATATATATATATTAAAGTTTTTTTTTTAGTATCTTTGCAGCATTGAGTGTATGTGTAATATAAAGATTTTTGAAGGCAATTTACAATGCAATATGTGTTGAAAATTATATTTATTTAACTTCTTTTTTTTTTTAATTAAAAAAAAAAGTTAAATAAATATAATTTTCAACACATATTGCATTGTAAATTGCCTTCAAAAATCTTTATATTACATATATATATATATATATATATCTTGTGTGTGTGTGTAGTATGTATGTATATATGTATGTATGTGTGTGTGTGTGTGAGAGAGAGAGAGTGTGTGTTGAAAAAGATAATTGGAAGAAAATATATATAGCAGGGCAGAGTGTTCTTTAATTAAAAAAAACAGTAATAGAAGAGCATGATGCTAAACTGCATCTAGTGCTGGGGAGTGCGGAGTACCTTTTTATTGTCACTACTTCCAGGTCCACTCTGACCCGGGACAGTATTATCTGTTAGGGACCCATCTATGGGTTAAATAATGTTTTTTAAAATGAGCTTTAAAATGTTTTATACAAAAATGTAATACTCAATAAAAATGAATAAAAGAAAACCATCTTCGATCTAAAACAAACCAACAAGGGTTGACATGATGTAAAACCCAACCAACCAATCAACATTGAGAAGAGATTTCAGTGTCTACGGAACAATCTATGGCATAACTGTTTATTTTTTACTTACCTATATAAGAACTGTAATTTCTTCTTATACTTATCAACTTTGGTGACAATAAAGATGTATAAGATGTATATAGATACCTGTATTAGTTGTATATAAATGTAGTTGTGTCTTATCCACAGAAAGCGATGTTGGTGCGCGCCTAGGTGTGGTCTTCTATACACAGATTATCATATGGAAATCTGATCTCACTGAGAGACTCAAGCGACACTTCTTCAAAGCCGTGCTTGTATCAGTTCTGCTATACGGCTGCATCACTTGGACCCTAACGAAGCACACAAGAATGCTGCGTGCGACCTTAAACAAATCGTGGAAACAACACCCCCCCACCCCCCACAAGAAGAAAACTGTACAGGCACTTGCCTCAATCACACAAATCATCCGAGTGAGACGAACAAGACATACCGGGCACTTTTGGAGAGGCAAGAACGAACTCATAAGTGACGTTCTCCTGTAAAAAAACTGCACGTGGACACGTCAGTGTGGGTTGTCCAGCAAAGACCTACATCAATTGAATGCTGCGCAGAGGACCTCCCGTGGTCAATGAGTGACAGGGACGGTTGGTGATAGATTGTGATAGATATCCATGCTGCCATCGCGACCTGATGATGATATTATATATATATATATATATATATATATATATATATTCTGCACAAAGAAAAAAATAAACAAAACTCTAAATACTAGAAGCTCTATACAGAAAACAATACAAACCATCCTTAAACAAAATTAATTTCCAATGCAGTACACACATTTTAAAATGCCTATAACCGTTTCTCGTCAATTCTTCTTCACATCACCAGCCTCCACATAATATATATATATATATATATATATATATATATATATATATATATTAAGATGTATAAATGTATTAATATAAAGTAGTAAAGTCTGCTGAGTGGCCTATTGTCGGTATCAGCCAAACAGAGTGGAAAGCTGTCCTCTTTTTGCTAGTTGCTAGATCAGGAAGATTGTTTTGCTGAGGTGCAGCGCCACACCTATTGTTAACTCCCAGATGCTTTACTGCACAGATCAGATTACCCAAGTTGTACTATTCATGCGCTGAGTCGACAAGCACCGGTGTCGAACCCAGAACAGGGTGATTCCTTGGTGAATGCTCTACCGACTGAGTTAAACTTTATATAGAGATGTATATATCTATACCAATTTATGATGCATATATATATATATTTATATAAAGATGTATCTATATAAAGATGCATATATATGTATATGAAAATTTATTTTTATAACGATATATATATATATATATACATATATATATATATATATATATAATATATATATATATATATATATTCCGACAAAATGTAGTGGATATATGTAAGCCTTTTCTTTATCAATCCCACACATGCACACACACACACACATATATATATATATGTATGGGGTGTGCGTAGGATTCACACACACACACACACACACACACACACACACATATAATATATATATATATATAATATATATATATATATATATGGTAATTGAAAAAGTTTCTATTGATTATTAAGTATAAGTAAAGGACAAATTTCTTATTGTTGACATTTACTTTATTGAATAAAATATTTACCACCTTCTTCTTCCACTTTCTTCTGCTATCTTTCAGACACTTTCATAATTGTATCTTCTCAGAATATTTTTTAAATTTCTCAATAGTCTAGCTAGGCACATAAGGGCTAATATGTGTGTATATATATATAGATACATGCGCATATAGTTATATTTCATAATGAGACTTGAATAAATATATAAAAAGTGGATATAACAGCACAGCAACTAAATTCAATTGATATTTCGCCTCATTGTTGGTTGAAACATTTTCAAAATTTTATTGAGATAAATGCTTGTACCGACTGATCCCTATGAAACTTAGTTTTATTAGAAAGAAAATATATTTATTTGAATTTTGACAGCAATTTTATATCAATTATTAAAAAAGATATAGGATTTCAAAGATCTGTTTACTTTTTTTTTTTTTACGAAAGTGTGTGGCAAAATTAATTTTTACACCGCCTGGAATGTGGATCTTTTGCTAGTAGTAAGTAGGCGGAGTGTTTTAAAGTTATTCGTATTCGATAAGACCGTGTGCACAAAAAAGTTCTTAAGAAACAACTACACAAAAATCTAAATATGAATGTACAATAAACGCTTTTCCCTTATCTTTAGGCATAAAATAGCCTCAGTCGGGTTGACATAGCATTAAAATCAATCTCTCACCCAATCAATCAATCATGCTTGTATTTAAGTAGCAACTTTACTATACTTCTGTTAATGCGCTGAGAAATATTTCTTTACGTCACCTTATAGTTGAAAGTCAGTCCCAGCAAAGGGAGACGCATGTACAACAGTTTAAAGTACAGTTTGTGGGGAAAGTCGTTGATCTTCGGGGTCATGTCTGTTTTGACACACTAACGCTCCCCAAATCTCCATGAATTGACCTAGCTCTTTTGTGAACAGTTATTTTGGCAGTAATCACTCGCATAAAGAAATTCCTCGCAAATGCCTTCATGTGTGGTTAACTTGCATCTCTTGAGTGATGTGACATTAATGATATTACCGAAGTTCCACTGCACCCAATACGGCGGCCATATTCATTGCCACAGAAAACCTTTTTTTACTCTAGCCCTACAGATTTGTCTGTTTTGATATGTGACAAGGCCAGGCTCCGACTGACCAATGACTACTCTATCTACATTTCTCTTTTACACATACCGTGTTTCCCCGAAAATAAGACAGGACTTATATAAATTTTCACTCCGAAATATAACACTAGGGCTTATTTCCTGGGGATGTCTTATTGTTTATATATATATATATAAAAAAAACACATTACGAAGTAGAAAATTACAACATTTCTAAATATATGTAATATATTGTCTGATCAGTGCACCCAAGGACCAGGCTGAATAGGAAGTGCATGGGGGTCAGGTGCAGCCTGGAAACGAAAATAGGATGTGGTCCTGACCTGACCTTTTGCACCTGGAAATGCAGGTGAGTATTTGACATGATTTCGGTGCAGAAATATGTAGGCCATAGCCAATGAAAACAGCCAGCGTGGGCGAAGAGGCGTGTCTACAGAAAAAACTGCGTAGATGTCACGAACAAAGAGGCGTGATACCGGGGGTCAGACTACAATAAAAGAAGCCTGTAGAGATCGATTAGACAGATGACGATCAGGTTCGAGATCACTTGAAAAGAAGACCTAGAAGAACTTGAGATATCAAGACACCAGAAGAAGAATAGAAGAAGTAAGAAAAGGGTATGCAACATATACAGAAATTACGAAAAACGATCTACATCTATTATCATTAACATGTTATTCAAAAACTCATTAACGACAATTCATTCAAAAATAATCGAATCATCATCCTCTGGAATGTTATTGTTCTGCAAGTAACTGGATTCCAAAATTCTACCGCTCTCAACTAGGGATTATTTTAAGGGCTTATTTAATCATCCAGAAAAATCACGCTAGGTCTTATTTTGCAGATAGGTCTTATTTTCAGGGAAACACGGTATTAGGTATAAACTGTTACCGATGAATTTTATATGGCTATGAATAGTTGGCCATTGATTGATTTTAATGGCATGTCAGCTAATCTGAGGTTATTTTATTCTTAGCGGTTAGGAAATCGTGTTCATTGTTCATTTATATTTACATTTTGTATGCCGTTGTTTGAGAACTGCACTACTAATGTTAGAGGCTAATCCCTCTTGCTGTCTTCTCTAGTCTATGCAGCGGTTATTCAGTTTGTTCCGGTGTATTTGCAAGAAGCGGTAGATAATCTGCGTAGTTCGCATCTGTTGCAGTTTCTGCGGGATATTGCCGGCTTCTTACCTTTTTTAGCGTGAAGCATTTTTCTTTCATTACTGTTACTATTACTGCTATGGCATTCATCCTGGGTCAGTTGAGCCGGCTCCACCCAACGAAATCACTGTATCTCGAATGCAAACGCTACACCATGACGTCTAGAGTTGTCAGTAGTGCCGCTGTGATAGAGATGATTAGATACATCAGCCTGCAGGATCTTGATGGTGCGCCAGGATCTTTATAGTTTGGGGACCACATGCGAATTTTTATATTCCCTTGATACTCCTTTAACACATTTACCTTTCTTTCATTAGATAAAATAGATGATATCCAAAGTAATCTGAACATTAGCTACATAAATCAGAATAACCTCCCCTTGTTTATTTCACTTTGTGGAAGCCATATGTTTTGGTCGGCCATTTTCATTTCACCGTAAATCTACAGTGAAAATACGAATTTGTTCGAATCTATACAACTGCATGTTTTAACACGAAAATATCATAAAATGTGTTCTTAAAAACAATTAAGTTCATTTCAAATAATGCACAAGCACAATCAAAAACACATTTTATTATATTTTCGAGTTAAAATATGCAGTTGTATTGATTCGAACAAATTCGTATTTTCAGTGTAAATTTACGGTAAAATGAAAATGGCAGACCAAAACATATGGCTTCCTCAAAGTGAAATAAACAAGGGGGGGTTACTCTGATTTATGTAGCTAATGTTCAGATTACCGGATCTTAATGGTTTGGGGACCACATGCGATTTTTTTTATATTTCTTTGATACTCCTTTAACAAATTTACCTTTCTTTCATTAGATCAAATAAATAATATCCAATATGTGGGCGAGCAATGATCCGTTTTTTTTAATTGGTTGATAAATCAATTGAGCATTGCAAATATTTCAAAGAACGCTAAGTTCCAATTAGTGTGGTTAATTTCATTTCATCCAAATTTACAAATGAGGAAGATTAATAAAATAATCTTAAAATACAGAGGAAAACGGATAATTAAAACGAAAAGACAAAAAAAAAAAAAAAAGATCCTATTATAATGGAGATTATGAGCCTTTCTGTCACCGAAACTACATCACCACCGACGTCTCATTTTCCTTAGTAATTTACATCACATTGTCCATGATTTTATTTTTATCTAAATTTCAATTATTAATAAAAAATATTTTATATCATTTATACTCTTCACCTTATCTACATACTAATAACATACAATTGCATTTATAAAGTCTTCGGGGTAATCTAAAGTCGGCATCAGCCAGACAGCGTGGGAGTCTATCCAATTTTCACCAGCGTTAGATCAAGGAGATTGTTTTTGCATCTGAGGTGGAGCGCCACACCTACCATCAGCTCTTTACTTTACCGCATAGATCCCTGTGCTACTCATATGCAAGAAAATCGCAGTTTACAGTGTATGTAACGTAGCGGCTCTCATTTTGTAAGGGAATGATGACATGTCAATAATAATAATATATATATATATGTAATAATAGTATAACTGTTTTAATTCGAGAGTCTAGAATCTGGTGGTTGGATCTGGTGTTGAGTTGGCTGGCATTCTTGCTCTTTTGAATCTGGAAACAACGTAAAATTAACTTGAGGATATCTTGCCTTGTACCATCTATAGTTCTTACTAATAATACAAAGCCTCCTTATTTTTCTCTTTAAAAAAATGATATCCCCAATTCTAACTGCCTTGGGTGAGAGACAAACACTTTGCGTCTCACCCAGCCTCTGCCTCGTTCCAAACTGACCTTACATTCTCTCCTCTCACTACCACTCTTCCACACTTCGTCACGTGACATCTCTTGACCAGTAAGAAATCGACATGTGGCGTTGTGCTGACTCATCCCCAAAACTTTACATGTTAATGCTTTTTTTTTTCATTCTATTATGTAACAAGGCTAATTTACATATTGATCTTCAAAATGTGATTCTAATAGATATTTGCTTGGTATTATTGATTTCTAATTGATTTGTTTTATTTCAATATATATGTTGTGATGTTAGTTCAACAGTAAAAAAAAGAAGTCAAGTCGAGGTAGGGTAAAAAGAGACAAGTGTATTTACAATAAGGTACAAGAACGGCTAGCTTGCCGCTAAACAGTAACAGTACGGTAACAGTACAACCTTTTCACTCGGTGTCTCACTATTTATAGTGAGAACCGGTGTATATTCTCCACTGTAGGAACGGCCGGTACAACAATATATAAGCAAAACACGTGTCGATAGATTTAAAGAAATTCACTAAGACAAAGAAATACCTGTGATTTTATCATCCGCTGTCTAATTTAGTTAAATTAGGAAAATTTAGCAATGAAAGCGAGGGTTGATGGGAATGGCTAGCATCCAAGTTGTTCTATTCTTCACTTATACCCACTCTGTTACAGATCTTTTTGTATGCGTTCTTATTTAGTTTCGTTAGTCTTTCTAATTTGATATAACATTTCCTTACATTAAGATCTAAATACTAAGGGCGCAAATTTTTACTCACTTGGT
Organism: Doryteuthis pealeii; assembly: GCA_023376005.1. Taxonomy (NCBI): domain Eukaryota; kingdom Metazoa; phylum Mollusca; class Cephalopoda; order Myopsida; family Loliginidae; genus Doryteuthis; species Doryteuthis pealeii. Next base: position 55,907,614 of record CM042137.1, on the reverse strand, counting down.
AAGACCCCCACCCCCACCAACACCAAACGAGATAAAGTCAGCGTATTCTAAGCCTCACTGACAGGGCTAATTGATTTGAGTCATTTTAAAAGTCTACGCTCTGGTTTCGATCGGGGGGGTCCGGTGGCTTCGGCCCTGGACCGCATAAGCTAACAACCTTGATCCCGGGGGGGGCATCTCCCCAGGCAACACCTGTCTCCTCGATTTAAAGGGACAGGGCTGAGTTTATTGCCCGGTGCCTGAGGTGACCCCTTTGAGGGGGAATGCCGACGGGATCAACGTATTTTTTGCACCCGCCTCCCATGAGCTTCAGTTCGTGGGTGGTCCCACATTAATAGGGCCTTGTACGTGGTAAATAACCAGTCCACATTAATAGGGCCTTGTACGTGGTAAATAACCAGTCTACTGTGGTTTACTGCTGAACTGTACGAATATATATATACTGGCTATCATAGTTTCCTACAATCCTGCTAAACATTGATTTCTAAAATGCCGGTCTAGATTTCAATATCTTAAATACAATTGCTCTATTAATTGAATCTTGTGCTAAATGTTACATTCTTCCCGGAAATGTATATAAATATATTTATATAAAGATATACATAAATAACTGAATAAGGTATCTGTATAAAATGTATATTAATATATTTATATAAAGATATATTAAATAAAATGATATGAAAAAAACACAGTAATTGAATCTTGTGCTAAATGTTACATTCTTCCCGGAAATGTATATAAAATATTTTATATAAAGATATACATAAATAACTGAATAAGGTATCTGTATAAAATGTATATTAATATATTTATATAAAGATATATTAAATAAAATGATATGAAAAAACACAGTAATTGAATCTTGTGCTAAATGTTACATTCTTCCCGGAAATGTATATAAATATATTTATATAAAGATATACATAAATAACTGAATAAGGTATCTGTATAAAATGTATATTAATATATTTATATAAAGATATATTAAATAAAATGATATGAAAAAACACAGATGATGTTTAACTGGATTAATATAAATAACTGAATAAGGTATTTATAAATATATCTTATTATAATGGAGATTGTGTGCTTTTCTGTCTGTAACCGAAACTATGTTACTATTCAAGTCATAATTTCCTTAGGTATTTACGTCACATTCTCCATGATATAGTTTTTATTTAAACTTCAATTATTAATAAAATTGTTTTATATGATTAATACTGTTGGCCTTATCTACATCATAATAATATACAATTGTATTTATATATACAACAAAATGGAGGTTTATTGTGTGAACGGGAAGGCTAATTTGCATATTGATATTAAAAATTTGATTTTAATAAATATGTGCTTAGTATTATTGATTGGTAATTGTTTGGTTTTATTTTAATAAATATGAGCAAAGGTTTCGGGCATAGATCATAAAAGAAATTGATTAATAAGAACAAATAACTGTAATTATATTCTTACTTCCTATTTGAACTAAATAGTTAAATTAGGAAAATTTAGCAATGAAAAACGGGAGTGATGGAAGAGTAAGTTTCAGTTGTTCGATTTTTCAATTATACTCCCATCTGTTTCAAATCTTTTTATCTTCATTCTTATTTAGTTTCATTGGCCTTTCTAATTTAATATTATATTAAAACGTATACACTTGCACCCGGAGGGTGCATATATTTGCTAGTTCATATAAAGATTTATATAAATAATTGTAAGAGGTGTACATTAATATATTTATATAAAGATATACATAAACAACTGAATACGGTGTATATAAATGTATTTATGTAAAGATGCATGTAAATAATTTTATAAGAACTGTAAGGTCTTATAACTCACCGAAGTTCAGTGGAAATAAAGATAGAGAAAAACACGAAGAAAAATAATAAATAAAGCAGAACTTCAATCGATTGGACCTAAAAATGATTAGTTTTCAAAAGAACATATTTTCCCAATACACTGTATGACGTCACTTATTAAGTCACGGTGACATTTATTTTGCATGAAATCAGATATTGGATATTTCAATATTAAGTCAACATGACGTAAAGCGTGACGTCAGAAGATGTATTATAAAAATCTGTAAATAAATAATGAAATCACAGATTTCATTATTTATTCAATTCGAAATCTTTCTGATTCGACACAATTCTGTTTACAGTGAAGCTTGTTGAATAAAGATCTTTCAGTTTAGATCAGAGGTTCTCAACTGGGGGTCATACAGTCCCTTCCTTCTGAGGGTCATATTACATTTTTGGGCCCAGGGAAGCAAAAAATACTATAGTTTTAGATAACGAATTGCTATGGGAGGCCCACCAGAGCAAAATAGGAATCAAAAGGGCTAATAAGTAAAGAAATAAACAAATGTAAAAAAGGGTTCTGAAACACTGGCTTAGATTACATTGACTCTAAGAAACGATTGCCGTAAAATAATTACGGAACAATGGAAAGTATGAAATTGTTTGCATCATCATCATTATCCTCATTATCAATTCATGTTGATAGCACGGATACTCTCTCCCTCTCCCCCTCTCTCTCGCCCCCCCTCTCTCTCTCTCTCTCTCTATCTATCTATCTCTCGCGCAATCCGTCCCTAGCGACCATCGTTCTTGGCAAGTCCTCTAGATGGCACTCAGTGTCCACACAGAACTAATCAATGTAAGCTTTTGCAGATCGGACATCACTGGTGTGTCCATGTGTAGGAGTTCATGTGCTTGTTTCTCTTATTTGGATGGTTTGCGAAATAGGAGGTAGGTGTTCGTACAAATGCTGTTTTGTACGGTACCGCTTCCATGATCTTTTTCAAAATAGCATGCAGCATCCTCACATAGTTCCCATCTAACTCCCCCCAAGCGTTTCGCTAAAGTCCAGGTGTTGCAACCATACAGTACCACTGACACGGCTACAACTCGGAAGAATTTCTGTTTTATTTTTCATCAGAGAGATCGATTTCCTGTCAATAGCAATTCATACCCTTCTTATGCGTATACTGATATCGTTTTCAGTAGATGTGATATTGCTAACGAGGTATGTGAACTCATCAACTAATTTTCGAAGCTTGCCATCCCGTGTGAAGATGAATCCATCTTGTTTAAAACGCATAAATTCCGTTTTATCTGAGTTCACACAGAGGCCAATGTCTCTTGCTGCTTTCTATACGCTATGCAGTATTGATTCGGTTGGTTGGTTGGGTTTTACGGCATGTCAACCCTTGGTGGGTTATTTTATGCCGAAGACATTTTATTTTATTCATTCTTCATGGGTACTCAATTTTTAAAAAACTTAAAAAAAAAAAATTTTAAACTCATTTTTTTCTATTCAACCCATAGATGGGACCCTAACAAGCACCACCACTCCAGGTTAGAGTGAATCATTAGACAGTTTAAAGTCATACCCAGGACATTAAGACCCTCAGCCACCGCCCTCTCGCACATTTAGTTTTTTAAAGTTAGTATTGCCATAAGGGCAATAAGGTTGTGATGATTATATAGGTGCTAGGGCTTCACGTGACCAGCCGATAAATCAGAGGAGGCCTCTCCGACTGCCCGTCTAGCCTAAGTAATGATCAAAGTGGATTTGCTTATCATGGACTACTCGACCACCAGGGTTCTATCTATCCTTAAGCATGGGTCGTCACCCACGGCCAAAAGGTGGCCCCATTGGGCTTGAGGGGGTCTTACTACTCTACAGAGGTGCCGTCGACGTATTCGAAAGCCCCAGCCGACAGGACTGGTATTGATTCGGCTTGTGAGGGTGGCTTTGTGAGAAGCACTACATCATCCGCTTAGTCTGCATTTGTAATAGTATCTGCATGATATCGCCGTGAAACCTTTTTCTTTCCTTAGATATAATGGCATTCTTAGTAAATAATTTATGTATATCATGAATGAAAATATTGTTAATGTATCTCCCTGTAGGACTCCAGTGACAATGTCAAAGAAATTTGTGAACGAATCATTGCTTTTGTGGGTTTTTTTATTATAGCGAATCATTAGTTATAGCGGTAGCAGTTTCTTTTGCGATACACATGAACTCGTCTACTAAGCTCAATGGTTTGCTATTTATTGAGGAACCGGGAACATCTTGTTTAAAACACATAAACATTAATAGGCCATAATATTAAGCTTTGTAGATCCGAATGATATCCCACAGCGCAAAGACCACACATTGTTTCAATATTAAAACTCAGTAACGGTGCACATTCTCTCCTGATGATCCCTAAATCAATTACTTAAGATATAAAAAAACAAACAGGACAAAAGAATCATGGAATTGAACTTCTCGTCGGTTTTGCAACTAGAATGAGGAGCATTCTACAACCCGCTCGCTTTATGGTGAGTTTCCGTTACTTTTCAAGTAACTTTCTTCTTGTTGGAATTTTTGTTGGTATATAAGCCGTGCTTGTAATCCATCACTTAGATTTATAGACTAAGCGAGATCACGTGATTTAAACTTCAACCAATCAACAGCCCGAATACGTGGTTAGTTAACTGTTTAATCTCTGATATTGACAGCCGTTCATTTATTCGACATTGACGAACGAACCTACAACACTGAGGAACACCAAGGAACAACCAAAGGAGCATACCCAATATTAAGGGACACCAAGGAACAACCAAAGGTTTCTTCACTAAGGATCGCGCTCTGCTTAACACAAGGGATCTCCGCTGGACAGTGCTCTTGCTTGAAGCCTAAGGATGGCCACACAAATCGTAACAGATATATGTAATGTATCTTCGAATAGTCATTGGATTGCATATTGTAGTTAATATAAGTCCGAGTTCAAATCCTGGACATGGTAATTGCATTTCACTTAACGCTAATAGTATGAAAGCGAGGTAACCAGTCTAGGAGAAGGAAAACTCTGATTGAACTCCGCTTAAGAAATTGATATCCTGCTCGTGCGGAGGAGTTGGTAAATATATATAAGAAAAAAATTAAAAAAGATGGAAATTTCATTTACCTCGTTTGCCTTAGAAAGAGTGGCACCCGAGAGTGACTCTCTTTATATAGTGTGCATACCAGAAGTAAGAGGCATTGTGGAAGCAGGGTGGATGACTATAAAATCGAATGTCTAGCAGAAGAAGTTTGATTTCATGAAGGCGAACCCGTGTGAGCATTACGGAATTGCAAGAACATGACGTTGGACGGAGAATGCAGAGCTGTGAGAGAACGTGGTCAAGTTTGACAATACAAGTCGATTGAATTACACATATTTACAAGTGTTCGTCAAATGTTGACTAACAAGTTTATTAATCTAATCTTTTAGATTTGATATTATTGTTATCTGTAAGTGTTGTATCCCGAGATGTAGGATATACAGAAATGATAATAAAACAGAATATGTTAACAATAACAATATTTGTTCTATTTATTTTTCACTGACAGGGAATATAGTGGATGGATTTGGATTAGAGTTCTGGCTTGATGTTAGGATACACCTGTGTCACCTAATCGGTTCTGATCTACTCTCCTCTTCAGAGAGTCCGGTTCGAATCGTTAGAGGGAGATAACTCTCCCTAACAGTAACAATAATAAACAAACTAGCAGGACCTGTGGATATACCACAGTATGATAGTCTAATTATTACAACATTTGATAGGTTTACTTAAGAGCTATTGCTAAATAGTTCAATATGTAAAAAGTATAATAATGTTAATTTAGTTCTCTCTCACTCTATCTTAAAAGAAGGGTTGTAAAATAGTTACATTGATTTGAATCTAAAGCAGACGTTTAAGTATCTACATTAATTTGCCGACAAAAAAGTGACAAAAACATGACTCGGAAAATATCTAATTTGGACTGGAAATACGTCTGACACCGGTTCGCTAAAACATAGCGTAAATTAAGGCAGGAGGTCGGTACGATATAAGATCAAAATTACGAAAAAATATTCGTAATTTTTTTTCAATTCATTTTAATTTTACGTTGGGCATTTAAGCGACGCGAGACCATTTGGAATGTTTCATTTTTAAAATTGGGTGAAATGAAATGGGACAAATAAGAAATATATAATTAAGCGACACCATATTATCTGGATTTACATTTTTGTATTGCCTCTAGAACAATTTGGACAGTCACATTTTTAACTAGAGGGTGTTGCAGGATGATAACAGACGGAAGATTTAGGAACACCAGTATTAGTATATAGATAGAAGATGGTAATATCAAATATCAATAGACAATAAGGAATACTATAATTAATAAATTATATTAAATACTAGCTTAAAAGCCGCCATATCGGGCAGCAATTAAGCTAATTCATGTGAAGGACTCTCAATTGGGTCTTCAGCCCAACAATGACACTTTATGCATTAAGTACATATTAAATTTTATTGAAGTTTAAAAGTTCAACGATAATTCTTCTACTAGCACGTAATTTAAAATTAAAAAAAAAACAATTTAATATGGTTATGTTCAAGCCTCGTTGAAAGTATCGGTTCCTGCTAGATCATCGAAGTTAAGCATTGATGAGCCTGTTCATGGGTGACTGGTGTTGACAGGGAGTTGGAAACAAGTATAGGAAAACAATAAATACTGGATAGAAGAAGTGACCCGTATTGTGAAAAACGTTTCTGGCTAAAACGGGGCTAACATTTATGGGTAGTGATGGAATCATAGGATCCAAGCACAATGAGGTTTACGCTCAGGTCACGTTTAAAACACCGGTTCCCGCTATATCCCCAAAGTTAAGCGGTGATGAGCCTGTTCAATACTTAGATTGGTGACTCTTCTCGTGTTGACAGGGAGTTGGAAAGACAAGTGCACAAAAACAAGAAATACTGGACAGAAGTATTGACCCCTATGACTTTCGCTGAATTTCGCAATTAATTTCGATTATTCTCAATTGTTATCGTATAAAAAAAAGTTCGTCGCAAAAAAAAAAAAAATAAAAAATAAAATAAAAAAATAAAATAAAATAAAATAAAATAAAATAAAAAAATCACCGAAAACAATAATTAAAACTTGTGAATCCAAAATTTCAGGATTGAAGATCAGGATTCGGTCCGGAATGCTTTTTCAATTTGCTTATGGAGTCGGTCTGATTCCAAATGGTATGATATGTTAGGCTACGGCCACTAGGAGTAAAGTTGAAAATATGTGACACACCAACATTCGCATCAGACTGAGTATATACGTGGTTTTAATGTTGGGCCAATTGCCTTAACCGCACTGTCGGATGGGGCGTTAGAATGCACCGACTGCACCTCTGCAGAGGGGTAAGACTCCCCCAATGGGGCCACCTGTTGGCCGTGGGTGGCGACCCGTGATGCTTAACGATAGAACCCAGGTGGCTGAGCAGTTCATGACTTGCAAAACTCCACTTTGGCCCTATCTTGGGCTAGACGGGCGGTCGGAGGGGGCCTCTCCGACCAATCGGCTGGTCACGTCAAGCCCTAGCACCTATATGATTTTCCCAACCCTATTGTCCTTATGGCAAGCCCCAACCCCTTTTTATCATATGGGTGCTAGAAGGCGGTGGCTGCGGGTCTACATGTCCTGGGAATGACGTTAAACTCTATCTGATGGTGAGGTTCCAGTTCTGGAGGTTTGGGGAATGTGGAGCACCCCTTCATCACCATTGCTCCATGGTCCACTCTGACCCGGAGTGGTAGTACCTGTTAGGGTCCCATCTATGGGTTAAATAGAAAAATGTATTTATAAAAAAATTGTATTATCCATTAAGAATTGATTTATTTCAAAACTTTATCGGCATTAAATGACCCACTGAGGTTGATATGCCGTAAAACAAAACAAACCAAAACCAAACCAATTGCCTTAAATGTTCTTACTTGGTGAATTTATGTTATCCATCCATCCGTAATTATTTGTCAGGATAGTCTTCCAAAGTCAAAGTGACCTACAACTTCCGGTGACCTAAACGAAAAGGTCGCCTCGTAAAGAGATCTAATTCGTCAATATGGTAACAACACTACCACAGAATTATCCTTACAACTCTGCATTTATTTGGGCTTATTAAGTCTGAAATAGGTTCTTCTTTTTGTTTTAACCACGGATGTAGGATAAATAAATAATCATTTATCCGGCAACCCATCTCTGCGAGACTGGCTTGCTAACCATTACACATTCTCGCTGGATGCCCCATACTTGTGACCTTGTGTCAAATCCTAACCGTAGGGTAAATCTTTTTTTATTCGGCTGGTTGGATTTTACGGCATGTCAACCTTTGTTAGTTTATTTTATTCGGAAGACATTTTGTTTTATTCATTCTTTTTATATATTTACCAACCCCTCTGCGCGAGCAGGATGCGACACAAGGTCAATTTCTTAAGCGGAGTTTAACAGGTTTGATTCAGAGGTTTCCTTCTCCTAGACTGGTTACCTATCCAAGGTTAAAGAGCTCAGTCTGTCCTACTATTTACTCATAGCTGGAGGGAGAATATATGGATTCACACCTTTCCCAAGGGTATTAGCGTTATGTGAAATGTAAACAGATTCGTCCAGGAATTGAACTCGGGTCGTCGAGTCCATTTCTACGATTCTAACCATTACACCACGCACCTCCATATTCATTCTTTTGATAAACAGTTGGTTGGTTATATTTTATGGCATGTCAACCCTTGTTGGGTTATTTTATTCCGAAGACGTTTTGTTTTATTTATTCTTTTTATAAACAGTTGGTTGGTTATATTTTATGGTATAATTCGACCTTGTGTTACATCCTACCTCTGGCAAACGAGTTGGGTAAATACAGTGTTCCATCATGGAGTAATAGTTAATAAGCTAGTCTCGCAAATCTATTACTACTCAATAGCGAGTTCGATCCTTATTGGATGCCCCATACTTGTGACCTTGTGTTACATCCTACCCGTGGCAAACAAGTTGGGTAAATACCTACTTGGTATTAACATTTGAGGCGTCCCATCATGATGTAATGGTTCGAAAGCTAGTCTTGCAAATCCATTACTACTAAATAGCGAGTTCGATACTTGCTGTATGACCAATAATGGTGACTTTGTGTCACATCCTACCCGTGGCAAGCGGGCTGAGTAAATACCTACTTGGTATTCAAATTTGTGGCGTTCCATAATGGTTAGCAAGTTAGTTGTGCAGATCTATAACTGAATAGTGAGTTCGTTCCTCGCTGGGTGCCCAATACTTGAGTCCTTGTGAACGGGTTGGGTAAATACTAACTTGGTAAAAAAATCATTTTTTTAAAATTAGAATAGGAGGGGTTTAAAACAGAGTATGTGAAAGATACATAGAGGGGTGAGCGCGCCGAAGCGATAATGCTAATCTGTTTCAATCGAACATAATGAAAAGATGAAAAGAAGGAAAGAAAGAAAAAAAGTGTGTGTGTGTGTGTGTGTGTGTATGTGTGTGTGAGAGAGAGAGAGAGAGAGAGAGAGAGAGAGAGAGAGAGAGAGAGAGAGAGAGTTAAATCAAGATTATTATACTTTTTACAAACGGGTGTGTAAAAAGTCAGGGTTTTTTTTATTAAGCAAAGAAGGTTTTTCTATTGTGCATTTGGTCCCTAGTTTAAAAAATGTAACGCTGAGTACTTTTGTACAGAGTAAATAAAAACAGAAAAAACTGGTATCGGATCTGTGTGGGGGTTTGCTATAAGGGCAATTTGAAGAAAACGGTTGTGACAATCATATAGGTGCTAGGGCTCGATTGATCGGATGGTGCTTTTCTAACCACCAGTACGTACTGCGGGGGGTGGGGCTCAAATTAAGCCCAAAGTGGAGTGTCGCATGTCATAGGACTGTTTAGTACCTTGGTCACAAACTGTTTGTTTAAAAAATGTGACGCTGGTTACTTTTGCACAGAGTAAATAAAAACAGAAAAAAAAACTGGTATCAGATCTTTGTGGAAGTTTGCTATAAGAGCAATTTGAAGAATACGGTTGTGACAATCATATAGGTGCTAGGGCTTGATATGATCAGTCGGATAGACATCCTATAATGGACAACAAGTTACTCTTGTATATCCATCTTAACTGAATATTGACTTCGATCTTCGCTTGCGATTTTCTGAACGGATTGGTGAAAACCTTTTTTTTATTAAAATAGAAGAGGTTTCTTGTGTGTAGTTTAAAAAAATGATTTGGTTTGTTGGGTTTTACGGCATGTCAACCCCTTGGGTTATTTTATGCCGAATACTTCTATTGGTGATTTGGTATTCAAAAATGTTTAATGCCGACAAAGTTTTGAAATAAATTCATTTTTAATGGATAATACAATTTCGTTTATAAATTCATGTTTTCTATTTAACCCATAGATGGAACCCTAACACGTACTACCACTCCGGGTCAGAGTGGACCAGGGAGCAATGGTGATGAAGGGGTGCTCCACATTCCCCAAACTTCCAAAACTGGAACCTCACCATCAGATAGAGTTTAATGTCATTCCCAGGACATGTAGACCCTCAGCCACCGCCTTCTAGCACCCATATGATAAAAAGGGGTTGGGGCTTGCCATAAGGCAATAGGGTTGGGAAAATCATATAGGTGCTAGGGCTTGACGTGACCAGCCGATTGGTCGGAGAGGCCCCCTCCGACCGCCCGTCTAGCCCAAGATAGGGCCAAAGTGGAGTTTTGCAAGTCATGAACTGCTCAGCCACCTGGGTTCTATCGTTAAGCATCACGGGTCGCCACCCACGGCCAACGGGTGGCCCCATTGGGGGAGTCTTACCCCTCTGCAGAGGTGCAGTCGGTGCATTCTAACGCCTCAGCCGACAGGGTGGTAAAAAAATGAGACGCTGGTTACTTTTACACAGGGTAAATAAAAACTGGTATCAGATCATTGTTTTTAAAAAGGGGAAAAATGACGCTAATTTTTATTCCCAAGAATAAAAATTGGGTTAAGTTTCCCTTTTATTTTACAATGTTTTGGGCAAATAACACAATTACATTAATGTAAGCATTGCAGCATCGACTGTATCAAGTACAGCCGGCGCGGAAACCTCCAACAGTTCCTTTGTAGTCGATTGGCTTAGTTTTTGGTCCCATAACCTTTCGGAAAAATATTTGCATAGCAATGAGTACACGTGATTGTATGAGTTCATTGTTATGTGTAACGTCTAACAAGGCAACTGACCTTCAGCAATACCTGATGTGTTCCAGCGCGTGAGAAAGTACCCAACACAGACTGAACAACAACAAAAATGAATAAAAAAAAGATAGATACGAATCCTTGCCAAAATTGACAGTACGTACTGCGGGGGGTGAGGGTTGGACGGGTGTAGCCGACATGTCCAAGAATGACAATATTTTGTTGTTGTTGTTGTTTTTATTCTTTTACTTCTCCCTGCCTCTCCAAATCTATTTATTTATTTATCTATTTTGTTTTCCAACTTTCTATTCGCAGGCCTCTGCAGTCGTCAGTAAGCCTTCCCTCTGCATGCAGTGACATGGAACATTGCTTGAGGGCTGCACGCTCAACGCTGATCATCTCTCCAATCGTTCTGGTCTTCCTGACTTACTGCTTCGGGCTTCCGTCACTAGGAAGCCGGCGGTTACACAGCGACGGCAATAGTTCTTACCACACACGCAACTGGGAACGGACGTCCGCCGTGGCACCACCACCAGCATCAGAAGCAGCAGCAGCAGCAGCAGTAGTACCAACACCGGCACCGGCACCGGCACCAGCACCAGCACTACCAGCAGAAGACGACTCAAGTTGGAGGTTTATCAACCAATCTCGCTCCAGTGGACAGCCGCACAAAAAATCTCCATTGTTGAATACGCGGGAAACACTAGATTATTCTGTTGCAAAAAGGCAAAATGGTTTTAAGTGGAATTATCGGAAACATTTCAAGGATTTATATACAGCACTTGTGCTAAATGATCAGGCGCACGGAAGGAAAGGTTCTATTGTGATATTCACGGACATTGGTGAGTTGATATTTCTCTGAATTTTTGAGATGAGGCTTGATAATTTGTATTATTTGAACTAGCAAATATATGCACCCTCCGGGTGCAAGTATTTAAATTTTGATATAATAAAATATCATATTGAATTAGAAAGGCTAATGAAATTGACTAAGAATGCAGATAAAAAGATCTGCAACAGAGGGGGTATAATCGAAAAATAGAACAACTTTGGAACTAACTCTTCCATCATTTTCCATTACTCCCCTCTTTCATTGGTAAATTTTCCTAATTTAACTATTTAGTTAAAATAGGAAGTAAAGAATAATATTACAGTTATTTCTTCTTGTAAATAAATTTCTTTTAAGATTTATCCACGAGATTTTTGTTTATATTTCTTAAGATAAAACCAAACAATTAGAAATCAATAATACCAAGCACATATTTATTAAAATAAAATTTTAAATATCAATATGCAAATTAGCCTTCTCGTTCAAACTGTAAACCGCTATTTTGTTGTATATATAAATACAATTGCATGTTATTAGTACGTAGATATGATCAACAGTATTAATAATGTAAAACATTTTTTATTAATAACTAAAGGTCTAAAAGAATGAAATCATGGAGAATTTGACGTAAATAATTAAGGGAATTGTGACTTGTATAGTAATATAGTTTCGGTTACAGACAGACAAAGACACAATCTCCATTATAATAAGATTATTCGGACTATTGTCCTCGTCTTTATTGATATCTGTACAACGTTTCGGTCGATGTGCCTCCGGCCTTCTTCGGGTATTTCTTTTCGGACTCGGGAACCTTCTTGAACTCGGGAATTGGACACATGGCGTAGTGTAAATAGCCGTTGTGTTAAGACAGATCTAAGTGACAGTTATATCTAGGCTACAGGTTCAATCCTGGTCAAGGGCGACAGTAACATAGAATAATTATTAATACAGCTTAACACTTATACCCGGTCATGGTTAGCGGAATGAGAACAGTATATACCCCGTGGATTGAATAAAGTGTTGGGTTTAAAGTTCCATGAAGGCTCCCGATTACAAGAAGGTTCCCGAGTTTGAAAAGAAGGTTCCCGAGTTCAAAGAGAATGTTCCGAGTTCGACAAGGTTCCTGGGTCCGACAAGAAATACCTGAAGAAGGCCGGAGGACATATCAGCCGAAACGTTGTACAGATAACAATAAAGATGAGGTCAATAGACCGAATAATCAAAATAATTCAAATTGGTAAGTTGTTTTAACCTTTTGGCTATTTTATTTCATGACTATTTGATTGAATCCATCTGTGAGAAATAGATAAATAAAACTTATAGAAAACTGATTGTATTCTGGTTGTATGTCTAACTGTTTGGGGGGGTCCTATGGTATCATATGGCAACCCCCAACTCTTTTTATCATATGTGGTAGAAGGCGGTGGCTGAGGGTTTATTGTCCTGGGTATGACGTTACACTTCATCTAGTAGTGAAGTTTCAATTCTGGAACTCTGAAGAACGTGGAGTACCCCTTTATCGCCATCACTCCTAGGTCCATCATGACCAGTGGTAGTACCTGTTAGGGTCCCATCTATGGATTAATAGAAAAAAATATAAGTTTAAAAACGTGTTTAAAAAAATTGAGTTTAAAAAATTTGAATACCGATCAAGAATGAATAAAACAAAACGTCTTTGTCATAAAATAATCCAACAAGGGTTGACATGCCATAAAATATCACCAACCAACTGTTTATAAAACTTTTTGAAAGTTGTTCTCGCAATCAATTACAACCCTACAGTGTCATTATTCTGATTTATTTATTGATTAATTGATTAACAGCATGCCAACCCGTCTAGGGTTATTTTATGCATTGAGATTAGAAAATAGTGTTCTTTGTAAGTTCATATTTATATATTTTTGTAGTTGTTTCTTAAGGGGTTTTGGGGCATAGTTTTATGATATCAAGTATTCCTGTCTAATAAAAATAGTTTGCACACAGTTGTATGATATCAAGTAAAAATTGGCGGAGTGGCCTATTGTCGGTATCAGCCGGACATCAAGGGAGTCTATCCCCTTTTCACTAGCGCTAGACCAGGGAGATTGTTTTCCTGAGGTGGAGCGACACACCTACCGGCAGCTCCACACTTTACCACACAGATCAGATTACCCAATCTGTGCTACTCATAGGCTGAATTGGCGGAGACCGGTATCGAACTCAGAACCTTGTGGTTTCTAGTCGGACGCTCTACCGACTGAGCTAAACCGGCTTTACTATTCTTTATACAAATGATATACTGTTCTAAGACATCAAGTATTCCTATCAAATAGGAATAATGTTTAAGCATATCTATTTGACCCATAGATGAAACCCTAATAGGTAATACCACTCCAGGTCATAGTGGACTTGGGAGTAATGGCAATGAATGGATACTCTACACTCCCTACTATCACTCTCAGGACACTTTTTTTTAGTGAGGGTGTAGAGTTTTTAAGCCTCACTGATTGGACGGTTGTATAGTTTCTAGTATTCCTATTAAATACTAATGTGTCGTGGATATAACAATAAACTGAATTTAATGCCAAGTCTTCCCTTCTGGAGCTCTGGGGATTGTGGAGCATCCTTTTATTGTCATTACTCCCAAGTCTTTTCTGATTCGGAGTGGTAGTATTTGCTAAAGTCTCATTAATGGGTAAAAATATGTTTAAAAATTATGGAGGAGTATGGAATACTTGCGATTCCAAGGCAGATACTCTACTGACTGAGCTAAACCGGTTCATATCGAATACCAATAAGTTTGTGGTTTCAATTAATCTCTCTCTCTCTCTCTCTCTCTCTCTCTCTCTCTCTCTCTCTCTCTCTCTCTCTCTTCTCTAAAAAAAAACCCTCTGCTTTCCGGTTAAAGCCGGGGGTTCAGCGAGCTTCGGCCGCTGGACTTGTTGAGAGTTTTTTTTTAATAATAGCGTCGATCCCAGGGAACTATCCCCCCAGGCAATACCTGCCCCCTTGATTTAAAGGGGCAAGGCTAGGTTTATTGCCCAGCGCCTGAGGCGCCCCCTTGAGGGGGAATGCCGAAGGGATCGACCCAATTTTTGTTCTTTTCCACCTATGAGCTTCGGTTTGTGGGTGGGCCCACGTTTAAAACGAGGCCTTGTGCCCAGCCCATACAAGTGGGGTATGAGGAAAATACCCCCCTCTCTCTCTCTCTCTCTCCTCTCTCTCTCTCTCTCTATCTCTCTCTCTCTCTCTCTATCGAACATTCACTACCGGCAAATCCTCAGCACGGCATCTACAATCAGCGCAGAGCTGATGAATCTAAGTTTTTACTGGTCGTCCAATACTGGTATGTCCATGAGTAGGTGTCCACTTATGAGTTCGTTCTTATTTTCTCCACCAATGTCCAACATGTTTTGCTCGTCACACTTGGATTTTTTTAAAGTGATGCTTTTAGGATTTGTTCTGAACAGCACGAAGTATCTTTATTCCCATCTAGGCGTTTTCTCGGAGCGTTTTGTTAAAAGTCCGGGTGGTTTAGCCATACAGTAGCACTGACACGGCTAAGCTTGCAATAATTCTCGTTTCATCCTATCAGATATCCATATGATCGATAATCTGTCAATGGCAGTCCATATCCTTCCAATGCTTATATTGACATCGCTTTCTGTAGATGAGATATTGCTTCTGAAGTATGTGCACTGGTCTACTAATTTCAGAGGCTTGCTATCCAGTGCTCCATCTGATTTAAAACACATGAAAATGCTGTTTTATTTGAGTTTACATAGAAGCCAATGCCTGTTGCTGCTTTCTTTTGCTTCGGCAAGTATACTTCGAAAATTTAAAACACATTTATACGTAATTAAGTTAGGTACACACCTTATTAATATTGAACGTAATTAAACTTGTTCTAAATAGCTATAATATATCAGGATTTAAGTAATTCTTCCTCAGAAAATCATTCTAAAAAGTAACTAATTTTTAGATAATGCTATATATATATATATATATATATATATATATATATATATATATATATAATACCCTTGTGAAAAGGTATGAATCCATATATTCTCCCTCCAGCTATGGGTTAAATAGTAGGGCAGACTGGGCCCTTCAGCCTTGAGTAGATAACCAGTCTAGGAGAGGGATAACTCTGAATTCAAAATTCATCCAGCTATGGGTTAAATAGTAGGGCAGACTGGGCCCTTCAACCTTGGGTAGGTAACCAGTCTAGGAGAGGGATAACTCTGAATTCAAAATTCCTGAGGTCGGTCGTTGATTGGGTTTATGGCAACCCTTGATGCACCAATTCTTTCCTATCGACTGTGCCAAAAAGTGTGGATGGTCCAACACCAGCCTTCACCACTATAAACAAATCACTGTGTGGGTGTTCATTGTGTGTGTGAACCCTCCTCAAAAATCGACGAGAGAATCCATAATATATATATATATATATATATATGTGTGTGTGTGTGTGTGTGTGTGTGTGAACGTCGAAACACGGTGTCTGTGGATGATTATATATATATAAATATATATGTATATATATAATCATCCACAGACACCGTGTTTCAACGTTTACGTCTTATCAGTCTTGCTAGACTTAACAGCTACTTCTAGCGAAACCCGATGTAATTTTCATCAGTCCGACTCCTAACCCCTCGGCCGTCGGTAGCTGTCAGTAAGAGGCGAACATTTAACTGATAAGTACATACATCCGTAGATGTATGTTACGATCACCAGAGAACAGAGTCTGTAAATAACAGACGAGTATTTGCCTTCCGTTAAGCGGTGAAAGTTCGTTAAAGTCCCCTCTAGAGGGCTCTACCGGGCTTTGGGAGCATATAATAGTCATACACACACACACACACACACACATATATATATATATATATATATATATATATATATATTATATATATTATTTTCCGAGGAAAAGAAACATTGAAAAAACGGGAAAATAAAAGAGGAAAATACCATTTAAAAAAGGGTAAAATGCTATGACTATTACAACCAAGAGGAGAACACTAGTTCGATTACATCATTGCGGCATAATAACGCAAACCCACAATAAAATTGCCCTATGAATATTTATGTGTAGGTGTCCACAGGAGAACGTCAGCAATGTCCAGCATGTCTAAAATTGCCCTATGAATATTTATAAGTGTTTTAAACTAATGCAGTCTATTTTTATCTATCTTGTATCATTCTTGTATGACGGAAATACTATATATATGGTAAAATCTGAGCCGTGATGAAACTAAGTTCGGGAAATACCTATGGTATTGACACTTCTGGATTATATAATGAAACGAAAGGAATTTCAGAATGAAAACAGGAGGTTTTTACTAGTCAGCCTACACTGGTGTGTCCATGTGTAGGTGTCCACATGAGAACGTCATTTATGAGTTTGTCCTTGCCTCTCCAGTAGCGTTCAGCATGTTTTGTTCGTCTTACTTTTATGGTTTGTGTGATAGGAGGTAAGTGGCCGTACAGCTGCTTTTTTGTGGAGTGCTGCTTCCAGGATTT
Organism: Doryteuthis pealeii; assembly: GCA_023376005.1. Classification (NCBI taxonomy): domain Eukaryota; kingdom Metazoa; phylum Mollusca; class Cephalopoda; order Myopsida; family Loliginidae; genus Doryteuthis; species Doryteuthis pealeii. The sequence goes on along the minus strand of CM042137.1, from coordinate 55,890,259 downwards.
GTTCAAGACAGTATACTGCATCCTTGTGTAGTTTCCGTCAATTTTTCTTCTCTAAGCATTTCATTAGAGTCCAAGTAGTTCAGACATACAGTAGCACTTACACGGCAACAGCTTGGAAGAATTCTTGCTTTGTCTTATCAGAGGGATCAGATTTCCATATGATCGATAATCTGTCTATAGCAATCCATACCCTTTTTCTGTGCATATTGACATCACCTTCTGTAGATGAGATATGAACTGGTCTACTAATTTCAGAGGCTTACGATCCAGTGTGGAAATGCCTCAGAGTTATCTTCCCTTGCCAGACGCACAGCAGCCCATGCCTTCCCTATGCGTATATTGACATCCCTTTTTGTAGATGAGATATTACTACCTAGGTATGTGAACTGGTCAACTAATTTGCGAGGCTCATCATAATAATAACCGCCTTGTCGGCTGGGGCTGTAGAATACACCGACTGCACATCTGCAGAGAGGTAAACAATTCTGCCATCTATTGACCGTGGGTGGCGACACTTGGTGCTTAAGGACGGAATCCTGGAGACTAAGCAGTCCATGACTTGCAGCACTCCACTTTGGCCCTTACTTAGGCTAGACGGTCAGTCAGAGTGGTATCCGCCGACCAATAGGCTGGTCATGTCAACCCTAGCCCCTATATGATTGTCCCAGCTCTATTGCCCTTATAGCAACCCCCAACCCTTTTTTATCATATATGTGCAAGAAGGTGGTAGCTGAAGGTCTTAGCGTCCTGGGTATGGCATTAAATTGCATCTAATTGTGATGTCCCAATTCTGTTACTCAGGGGAAGTACCCTTTCATCGTCCTTAATCCCAGGTCCACCCTGACCCGGAGTGGTAGTACCTGTTAAGATCCCATCTATGGATTAAATAGACCGAAAAATGAGTATTACAAAATGTGTTTTAAAAAAACTGAGTATGAAAAAAAAAACTGTATACCTGACAAGAATGAATAAAACAAAATGTCTTCAGCATAAAATAGCCCAACAAGAGTTGACATGCCGTAAAATCCAAACAACAACAACAACAGCAGCTGCAATAATTAATAATAATAAGAAGAAGAAGAAGAAGAAGAAGAAGAAGAAGAAGAAGAAGAAGAAGAACTGTCTCCGAAAGCTAAGAAAAGAGACTAGAGGAACTGGAAATCAGAGAAAGAATTGAGACCATCCAGACAACAACATTGTTGAAAATAGGTAGAATTCTCAGGAGAGTCCTGGAGACCTGAGGAGACTTGTCACTCAAACTCCAGTGAAAGATTATCAGCTAACGCTGGTGTGAAAAACTCAATAATAATAACAATAATAAGAATGAAAATGAAATGACGTGTATTTTAAGTTTGATAATGTTTTTATTTATTTATTCTTGTTCTATATTCCAGAGAGCCGACGTTGCAACAAACTCAAGAAAAATCTTTGCCTTTATTTTAATCTCCGCAAAAGCATCACAAACCTGACATTCACCAAGGCCGTCTTGTGGCTGCCTCGTTACGATAAAAAATTAAGCATCCGCCAGCTCCACGGGCGCCAACGTAGAAAGTTACGACCGTTATTTCCCCGGCGAAAAAACTGGCTACGGTTCGATATCTTGTCGTTCGTCAACGACTGGCTCAATCAAGGGAGACAAACGCAAGGGATTGAAGTCGTATTCCGTGCGAATCACAACCGGATGTTACGGCTGCATCAAAAAGGAAAAGAACCATTCATTGTGTTGAATATTCGCTCTCGACAAAAGAGACGAATCAACAAGAGACCTCCACGCAAATGTACCGATAATGAAAGTAGCTGTTGCCTGGCTAATTTAACTGTCAATTTTGCCGACATTGGATACAACGAGTTCATCTTGAATCCGAGTTACATACGGGTCAACTACTGCAAAGGAGACTGTGGTAAATATACATTATTAGTTTCTTTCAAATTCCTTATTAGGGTAGGTCGATTTTTCACTTTTAAAAAATATCAAATTGTCTATCTATGCGAAAGTTGTGTGTTAGTATACTGAATACTGATACTAAAAATTGAATCTTTTACTTGCACCATTGTTTGAGAAAATAGCATCAAAGATCGTGCACTAAAAACCCTTCGTTTTCGCAAACTAACTTTTAGAAAACGAGGATTTTTAGTGCATTTTAGTAGACGATCTTTGATGCTATTTTCTCAAACAATGGTTCAAGTAAAAGATTTAATTTTTGATATCAGTATTCAGTATACTAACACACAACTTTCGCATAGATGGACAATTTGATATTTTAAAAAGTGAAAAATCGATCTACCCTATTCCTCATATTATCAATATGTTTCTATTTATTCTTTTACTTGCTTATTTGTTTAACTCTTTGAAAGTGTGCGTATTTTTAAAGTGAAAAACATTCCAATGGAATTTTGTGAAAATCTAGTGAAATGAAAATCTATATATTAATACTGGTGTTCCTTTATCTTCCACCCGTTATCATCTTGCAACACCCTCTGGTTAAAAATAAGACCGTCCAAATCGTCCAAGATGAAATGCAAAAACCTAAATACTATCTATTTACCTCAAACAAAAGATGGTAGTGATTTTTCAGTGTAAACAAGTGATACGTGCGAGAGCCTTCCTCGTCACTGGAATAATGTTTGCCTCAGTCTATCATCCCTTCGACCCCATGAAAGAGGGTTTGAGAAGCAAGCATTATTCCAAGCTATGCTTGGCAAACAAAACTACGAGGGTGGGTAAAAAAGTAATGCCATTTCGTTTAGGACAGGTATAATTACCACAACAGGAAAATGTATCATTCATCAAAATGAAACTGGTCCTCTGTGGATCACATCTCTTCTTCTCCACATAGGTGAGTCAAAAAGTAATGCCATTTTGTTTAGGACAGGTATAATTACCACAACAGGAAAATGTATCATACATCAAAATGAAACTGGGCCTCTGTGGATCACATCTCTTTTCCTCCACATAGGTGAGTCAAAAAGTAATGCCATTTTTTAGGACAGGTATAATTACCAACACAGGAACATGTATCATGCATAAAAATGAAACTGGTCCTCTGTGGATCACATCATTACAGATTTCACTTCCTCGTCGATGGAATAATGTTTGCCCCTCTTCGGATCCATGAAAGAGATTTTGAGAGGCAAACTCTAGTAACGAGGAAGTGAAATCTGTAGTGAAGAAGTAGCTCAAAGAACGGTCAACAGAATTTTACGGGGCAGGGATACATGCTCTCATTCGAAGGTGGAAAATTGCTATTGAGAGAAACGGTGACTATGTGAAGAAGTAGGGGTGTGACCCACAGAGGACCAGCTTCATTTTAATGTATGATACATGTTCCTGTGTTGGTAATTATACCTGTCCTAAACAAAACGGCATTACTTTTTTTTACTTACCCTCGTAGTTACCACCACTCTGGGTTAGAGTGGACCTGGAATTAATGGCAATGGAAAGGTATAATCTTATGGGCCACCCTTTAATCTTTAAGCAAGAACGCTTTTCCAGCGGAAATCCTTGGTAATTCTCTGGTAAAGAATCCTCAGTATTGTAAGTTCCTTCGTCAATGGACCAGGAAAGTATCAGTGTTTAAGTAGTGAATCAGCCACGCATTATGGCTGTTGTTTGACTGGAGGAATAAACCACGTGACCTCGCCCAATCTATAAATTTAGGTGGGGAATTGTAGCACAACTATATACCACAATATGCTAACACGCCTCACCTCCAGAGCTTCGGAACTGAAGCCTCACCATCGGATGCTGTTTAGTTTCATACCAATGACTTACTGTCAAATCACGCTGATAGCATCGATTTACGCTAGATCACCGAGTTCAAATAGAAATAAACATGCTCAACACTTAGATGGATGGCAACTTAAGCAACAGCAGGTACTGTAAACATAAACTGTGCATAAAGCTTAGTTAATAACTACCCTGAACACTTTTTTTCGGCGTGGGAAGGGGTTGGGTGGTGTCTTACCCCTCTGCTGAGGACGCAGCTGGCGTATCCTAAGGTCCCCTGCTATACCATCAGAAGAGTTATTTTTTAGTAAAAGATTTGCTTTTAAATGATCAACGATAAAAAGTACCCGTAAAAAATCCCCAGGATTCTAAACGCAAGAAGAATGAAATTTTTTCATGCTGAAAATAGCATCTTTATACATCCCAAACCACTTCCGGTTTCACTTACTTTGTTTAATGGTATATCATGTTGGGAATTTAATAACTTAATCCCACTGAAAAAAAAGGAGACATACCTTTTTGTCTTTAGCAAGCGCAGTTATTCATTGAGATATATTCCAATTGAGATACCTTCCATTGTATTAACGAGGCAACACATTACGACTGCTTTTCATAACACGAGGTGTTTTATTTATTTAAAAAAACAATGATTGAAATTAATAGGTCAAAGGGCAAGTAACTCACCCGTACAATAAATGGATTAGGGCAGATAACTACTGACCCTTATTATTATTAGAGTCTGTTAGTGTTAATTTGTACTGACTAAAGTGAATTTCAACATATCAACCTTCGTGGGTTATTTAATGCCAAAGTCATCCTTGTATATATTTACCCAACCTCTCAACACGAGCAGAATGAGACACAAGGTCAACTTCTCATTGGAGTTTAACAGGTTTGAATTCAGTTTTCATTCTCCTAGACTGGTTAAAGAGCCGAGTCTGTCCTACTATTTACCCATAGCTGGAGGGAGAGTAGTTAGATACATAAATTTTCTGATTGAATCTCTTGTCATATCTGTATCCTCTTCTATTAAGTTTGCTGAGGCAATAAGATATTCTTGTTATCACTTCGCCATGAATTGTTCTTATATCTATACCGTACTATACTCAACCAACTATCATTCATCTACACAATCATCGTTTAAAAACTCTTAACTACACGTATTCTTAAATACCCGAGACTAGGGCACCTATTCATTTCACTGGAATACATTCTAACATTGAAGTGTACATTTATGAACTTATGAATATATCGCAGTCGACTAATTCTTGAGAAGGGGAAGGTGATATTCGTTACAAAAGACAAAAAAGAACTCTAAATCATAGTGTATCATATAATGTTAATACCAAAGGTTTAAAAACAAACATTCATGTTTTTTTAAGTGTGTCTGCTAATATATGTATTAAGTAAAATATAGAAAGCAGTTTGGGAAGGAGAGTCCCTGTGGTGTAGTGGCTAACCTGCTGAACTGCGACATTATAGTAAGCGAGTTCGAATTCAAGTCACGCTATTACCTTGACTTTCGGACTAATAGCAACTATGGCGCGTGGTGTAATGGTTATCATCGTGCGAAATTGACTCGGCGATCCGAGTTCAAATTCATAATGAATCTGTTTGCGTTTCTCATAGCGCTAATACCCTTGGAAAAGGTATGAATCCAACTATTCTCCCTTCGACTATGGATAAATAGACAGGCTGGGCTTTGTATGGCTACCGGTCCAGGAGAAGGAAAACTTTGAATTCAAACATGTTGACCTGGGAATGATACAAAGAAGAGGCACTTTATACTCGCCAGAGCTCCAGAATTAGAACCATTGGATGCAGTTTAGACTTAAGTCATGGATTTATTCATTGTTTAGAGGATTTGGAAAATGATGGAAGTTTTTATCATAGATTTATGTATTTACCCCCCACACACACATATACACACATACACACACACTGGTAGGGTGTGGTACAAGGTCAATTTTTAAGCGGTTTACAGCTGATTTTAATTCAGTCATCATATGGCTTTAAAGTGTTCTGAGCCAAATACAATACAAGGCCGTCATGAATGTTACCGTTTCATGTTTGATGATGGCATTTTTCCATGGTTTGAATTCTGTTTCCCATCGCGCAATGAGCAGGTTTTATAGGATGGAATATCCAGTTTCCCAACTCCCTGAATAATGCCAACTAGACATTTACACGCCATTGATTTGACAGATATAACAAAAATATAAACGAGCAATTAAAGAAATATGTTTCTGGTCTACTTTGATGTCAGCTTTACTTTTTACAAAACAACTATTTATAACAGTCGTTCCCAGATTGGATAGTATGACTCATCTGGGGGGTTAGTCGAAAGATCCGAGGGGTGAAGAGATGAGTAAAATGGGTAATAGGAGGTACCAGAACAAAGGGATCTTTTTCTATTCAAAAACTAGACTACTACTACTACTACTACTACTACTACTACTATTAGCTGTCCATCATATCCTATGATGACACCATGCGAATCTGTTTTCTCCATTAGACTTGATACCTGGATGCGTCTTGCCAACTGCCTATGGGGATGTTCAAGTCCTCCAGGTTTCTCTTGATGTTGTCTTTGTACCTGAGCTTTGGTATACCGATTGCACCTGATCCCTCTCTCAGTTAAAATCTGACAGAATGTATTTATTTACCCAACTGCTAAGATATGACATATGGTCAATCTTTAAGCGGTGAAAAGCTGGTTTGAATTCAAAGATTTCATTCTCCTATATTGGTTGCTATACCAAGGCTAAAGAGCACAGTCTGTCCTACTATTTAACCCATAGCTGGTGGGAGAAGATAAGGATTTATGCTTTTCCCAATGATAGGTATTTACCCAACCCGTTCGCCACGAGTAGGATGTGACACAAGGTCGCAAGTATGGGGCATTCAGCGAGTATCAAAATCGTTATTCCATAAGCAGGATATGACACAAGGTCATTTTAAGTGGAGTTTACCAGGTTTGAATTCAAAGTTTTCCTTCTTCTAGACCAGTTGTGGTACTAAGATCAAAGAGCACAGTTTGTCAACTATTTACCCATAGCTGGAGGGAGATAATTAGATTCACACCTTTCCCAAGGGTATTAGCGCTATGTAAAATACAACAAACCTCTGAAGTCAGGGCGCCGTGGCCATTTCCTGCGAAGGTAACCATTACACCATTTGTACCGAGTGTAATTTGAACGTAAAACCTTTTTACTAAGAACTACTTATTTTATACACAAGGCCACAATATAGAGCACCCAATGAGGATTGATCTCACTACTCATTTATAATATTCAGCTTGCTAACCCCTAACTGATATTTCATTAATAACGGATTTTTTTCTTTTGTCGGTTGAGGCTGTAGAATACGCCCTGCATCTCTGAGCCCACGTGTTGGCCGTGTGTGGCGATCCGTAATGCCTGAGGACAGGAGTGTGGTGGCTGAGCGGTCTGTGACCCGGGTACTAAGTAGTCCTGTAATATATAACACTCCACTTCGACCCTTACTTGGGCTAGACGAGCGATTGGAGGGACCTCGTCCGATTAATCGGCTGGTCATATCAAGCCCTAGTAACTACCTCATTATCTCGACCGTATTCTTAAATTTGTTCTCATGGCAAAGACTCACTCCTTTTTATCATTTAGGTGCTAAAAGGCGGTGACTGTGAGTCAACCACCAGCATACATTAATATACATGAAGATTATTTCTACCAAATTTATTGATGTACATGAAGTTAATGACAATTCTTTCTTAAACAAATCATATATTAAAAAGATAGATTTGGCATTAAATAACCCAAAAGGATTTGCAGATCCATTAAAAATCTCAACAGAAGAAAATCTTCATTGAGATAAGACCAATTTCCATTTTGCAATTTCAAAGAATTATTATCGATGATCTGATCTTTAAATAGCGAACGGACGAATGATTTTCATTTTTACCGAAAGAAGAAGAAGAAAGAAGAAGAAGAAGAAGAAGAAGAAGAAGAAGAAGAAGAAGAAGAAAACATCTGAATTTTGAATTTGATATTTACATTTTGTTGATTAATGAAAATCTATTGGAAAAAATTAAACAACCAACCAAATTACCAGAAAGAATTCTACTGCATTTGATGAAATATAAGACATGCTTTTTCTTTTTTTTTTAAATCTCAGAAAATATCTACTGCGACTTATATACGAAACTGAGGCATTTTGTAGGCTAATGTTTATAGACAGCATAAAATACACCAATTTGATCAATGGACGACTTGACGTTTTTAAAACAATTCTGCATCTTTGAATGTGTTCAGTTTATTTTGATTGATTGATTGATTGATTGATTTTAATGGCATTCAATTCGTCTATGGTTATTTTATACCTAGAGGTTAGGGAATTGCATTCATTGTACATTTAAATTTTTGTGTCCTTGTTTCTTAAGGGGTTTTGCACACAATTATATCATATCAAGTATTCCTATCTAATACAAATAATTCGCACACATTTGTATGGTTTCAAGTGTTCCTATCTAATACTAATAATGTTTAAACAGATCTGCTTGGTTCATAAATGAGACCCTGTTATGTCAGAGTGAACCTGAGAGAAATGGAAATTAAAAGTTACTCTACACTCACTAGAAATGGAGCTATACCATCAGATGCAGAACTGGAGCTACAGATGCAGTTTAGTGTCATAGCCATGAGAGTCTTTTGGGGGAATGGGGATCTTACCCCCCTGCAAGCATATCAAAACATTTTCTTTCTTACATTTTGTCCGGTCCATTGATATACCAATTTCGGATAGCCTCTCCCTATTCATATGTTCTCCAAACCCTCCGCATGAGCAGGATGTGACACAAGGTCAATTTTTAAGCGAACTTAAATTGGTTTGCATTTAGAGTTGTCCTTCTCCTAGATCGGTTGCCATACCAAGATTAAAGAGCTAACTCTGTCCTAAAATTTACCCATTGCTGGAGGGAGAATAATTGAATTCTGAAGCGTATTAGCGCTATGGGAAATGCAAACAATCTCGACCGGGATTTAAACTTGGCTTCTACGACGATAACCATTACACAACTAACAACTCCTCTTCCTATTGTTCTCAGGAATTATATAAGATTACTATGTTTGTATGTAGATGTGTTCGGACTTTTAAGCTCGTCTCGCGTTTTTTTTAATTGTTTTTTAAATTGTTTTGTTTTTTGTTTTTTTTATTGTCATATCAGTCGCGTAACCATGAATGTGTAAAGGGATAGGGGGTACATTAACATTTACGGAATGAAGACTACAAAACAAATAGGAAACAGAAACTTGGGAATGAGAAGGTTAAAGAATTCGAATACATACTGTGCACATACAACTCGATGAGCAGGCTGAGCATAGAGTAAAGTCATTCGTACACATACAGTGCACAGATAAGTCGGTCAGCAGGGCACCTAACGTAGTGTTATGGTTAGCAAGCTATATTTGCAGACCATTGATAGTGAGTTCGATTCTCACTGTTTAGATCTTAGTAAATAAATATAACTTGGTCAGTAAACTGAATATAGAAAAAATCATTCGCACACATACTGTGCTCAGATAACTCGATTAGGAGACTGAGCATTGACAAAAGTCATTCGTACACATACTGTGCATAGATAACTCGATCAGCAGACTGAGCATAGGCAAAAATCATTCGTACACATACTATGCTCAGATAACTCGATCAGTAGACTGAGTATTGACAAAAGTCATTCGTACACATACTGTGCATAGATAACTCGATCAGCAGACTGATCATAGGCAAAAATCATTCGTACACATGCTATGCTCAGATAACTCGATCAGCAGACTGAGCATTGACAAAATTCATTCGTACACATACTGTGCATAGATAACTCGATCAGCAGACTGAGCATAGACAAAATTCATTCGTACACATACTGTGCATAGAAAACTCGATCAGCAGACTGATCATAGGCAAAAATCATTCGTACACATACTATGCTCAGATAACTCGATCAGTAGACTGAGTATTGACAAAAGTCATTCGTACACATATTGTGCATAGATAACACAGTGAGCTGGAGCATGGAAATTGCCAAAATTAGACCCCCATCAAACATTTATGGGTCTTAGTTTTTATGAAACTAGAAATAATTTCCAGTTCAACAAAAAAAAATCAAGTTAAAAGCTCAACTCCATGAAAAATGACGAGATTTTGAAGATTGTCGATACATCGTTTTCAAGGTTACCTTATCTTAGCCTATTACATAAATGTTGCATTTTACCCATATACAAATTAAGAGCTATAAAATGAAAAAAACTGTGCCCAATTATCCAAATTTCTTCTCAGCAACCCAAAATAATATTTTAATTTACTGACTTAAATCATTTATTAGACTTCAGACCTTTCAAGTGCAAAAAAATTCAGATTTTCGGTCAAAATTTTTGCCGATTTATGAAAATTTAACCAAACAATCAACGTTTTTTCCAGCGAAAATTCGACGGAAAACCGTGAAAATTTCAAAATGCCACAAGCCAGATTTGCTCCAGAGTATATTTTCTGAAAATATAGGTCTCAATTCCTTAGAAAATCCAAAATTTATTAAATCTGACTTGTGGCAATTAGAAAAAATGAATTTTACACAAAAGTCATAATTTCAAAAAACAAACGCGATTCGTAATCCCGGCGACATCTATATATTAACATATTCTCACATATTTCGAGTTTCGTTCAAGTTTTGAGGCTTAAAATTCACACAGGTAAGTTTTTTGACCTAAGAAATCCAAAAATGCCTCCACTAAACCCAACCATTTTCATGTTATAAGGCTGCCAACTTGTACCTGGGCCTCGGTGTGACATGTGCGACCACTCCAGAGCTGACTGTCATGATCCAGTCATCGTACAAGCAGGGTTTGAAATCACCAGAACAGTTGCTGACACACTCCTTGTTTGAAGAGGTGCGAGATGATGATGGGAACATTGTAAAACGTCGCAATGATTATGAAACACGTAAAGGATTGACAAACAAGCCAATTCCAAATCATGAAGTGATCTCGGTACAAGTTCTCCATGCATTGCTACGAACATTCGACCATTACATGAAGATTGCTGTCCACCTGAAAGCCAAAGTGTTCGAATGGACGGAATCAGAGGCTTCTCGTTATCACCAATTCCTCAAAGATGCCAAAAAGTGATACAGAAGCAACGTGAGGAGGTGATAGGGGAGAGATGGGACTTCCCTGATGGAATAGGCAAAGGAGGAACCTCCACAACCGGAAACACTGCCAGACGTATCTTGCATCATGGTGGAAGAGAAATCGTCATCCAGATGTTACCCGATCGATATCAAATTGTGATGACAAAGATTGGACAGTATCTTTCAGTCATTTTACGATTGTTCTCGTCTGATAAGAACATCAGCGTCAAAGAGTACAAAAACCTTTGTACCACTCGTTACCTGCTCTACCTCGAAAGCTTCCCCACCCCACAGAAAAAGAAATCAGTAAAACCAGAAGATGAAACGTGAATAAGTGTCCAACCAACCCTACACAAACTCCTCACCCACTCGTGGAAACTCATTGAGATGAACGACAGTCGTGGGTTGAAATGTTTTGACGAATCCGGTTTGGAAGCCAACAACAAAGCAATTTGATCAATCCGCCTTAAGTTGTCTCGAAAGACTTCTCAGTCTGACAACTTGGAGGATGTCATCAACAGATTGTGGTTGGGATCAGATCCAAAAGTTAACAACATCCGCTCCAAGTGCAACCGTACTGCAAACATTGCACTGAGTATGGACATTTGACCAAATACTGCAAGAAAGCCAACCCAATATTTGGTCCTCTGAGTAATGATGATGCTCTGTTTGAGGATTTGTGTTATTAAATAAAGTGATTTTTTAAATTCATTGTTTCAAGAGGTTCATTTATTTTAATTCAATTTTCTTTTCAATATGATACGCTTCCAGCTGACCCTCGGGAAGATACACCTGCAAATTTGTTTTGGGCCCAAAATGCCCAAATACAGTTTGGAAATTTGGCACCAGATCCCACAAAATTGAAATCTTTAGAAAATTATTTTTGCATAGAAATTGGCTTAGCAATACGCTTCCAACGAGCCCTCAACCAATATCAGGGGATTATTTTAAGGGAAGATATGTCCAAAAACGTGTTTTTGGCGCGCTTTTAGCCCAAAGCCCATAAATGGCAATTTGGGCCCAGATCCCCCAAAATTCGAAAATTTTGAAAAAATTTGAATTCACTGAAATTGGCTTAGTAATACGCTTCCAACAAGCCCTCAACCATTATCAGGGGATTATTTTAACTCTAGATATTATACTATTTCCAGTATTTCCCACTCTGGGCCCAATGTGGATAACTCGATCAGCAGACTAAGGATAGGCAAAAGTCATTCGTAGTCATACTAAGCTCAGAAAACTCGATCAGCAGACTGAGCATAGACAAAAGTCATTCGTACACATACTGTGCACAAATAACTCGATCAGTAGACTGAGCATAGGCAAGTCATTCGTACACATACTATGCACAGATAACTCGATCAGCTGACTGCTAATAATCCTCAATCTGAAAAAAAGACTAGTTACTAACCTTGAGTTCCTGAGGCATAGCTTGAGAACTGGGGGCACCAATATAACAGAACCCCCTAAAAACAAATAAACAGATACCCAATCAATGATTGCATGGCAAAAACGATATGAGAAATATGTTGGAAAATTACTTTGAGACAATTCTATAGAATTGTGAAAACGCTTTATCTAATACAGACAAACAGACAATAAATATTTTATACCACGAAAAACAATGTCTTGCTCTACCGGACTATTGGCTCCTATTTGGCTCCTATGTGTCCGTTATTACGGGGTATTGTATTAAATTTGGGTGTCTCGTGTAATAAAATGATTATCAAGATAAAGTATATTTAAAAATGACTGAAAGTTATTGAATTTATTTCTGGTGGGACGTTGTTTCCTACAGCAACCAATAAGCATATCAAAACTTTTTCTTTCTTACATTTTGTCTTGTACATTGAGATTCTAATTCCATTTAGCCTCTTCCTATTTTATTCGGGAATTATATAATGAGATAACTTTCTTTTTGTAATAAGATTACTTTTATTTAAATATCATTCATACAGTTTCTGGTCATATGTCTTATTATGTCTTCATAAATTAAAACAAAATATAAAAATTCAAAATCAGCTTTACTCCGATTAAGAAATTGATCTTACGTCACATCCTGCCTGTGACAGAGGTTGGTTCGTTGGTTGGATGGTTGGATGGTTGATTGGATTTTACGGCATGTCAACCCTTAAATAATTTTATGTCGAAGACGTTTTTGTTTTATTCCTTATTGTTGGTATTCAATTTTTAACCCAATTTTCAAACATTTTTAAACTCATTTTTGATCTACTTAACCCATAGATGGGACCTTAACAGGTACTACCACTCCGGGTCAGAGTGGACCTGGGAGTACTGGCAATGAAATGGTACTCCACACTCCCCATCTATGGGTTAAATAGAAAAAATGAATTTTAAAAATATGTTTAAAAAGATTGAGTTAAAAAAATTGAGTATCCATCAAGAATGAATAAACAAAACGTCTCTGGCATAAAATAAACCAACAGGGGTTGGCATGCCGTAAAATTCAACTAAACAATATCCACGCTGGATCTTAAGCCTTTGAAATTAGTAGACCAGTTCATATCACATCAACAAAAGGTGATGTCAATATACACATAGGAAAAGCATGACAGATTATCGAGTATATGGAAATCTAATCTCACTAATGAGATAAAGTAACAGTTCTTCCAAGCTGTAGCCGTGTGTGTGCTACTGTACGACTACACCACTTGGGTTCTAAAATATTAAAGAAGCTAGATGGGAACTACACAAGGATGCTGCATGCTGTCTTGAACAAATCTTGGAAGCAACGCCCCACATAAAAGTAGCTGTGCGGACACTTACCTCCTATCACACAAACCGTCCAAGTAAGACGAATAAGACATGCTGAGCAAGCATGGATGAACTCACAAGTGATGTTCTCCAGTGGACACCTACATATGGATACACCAGTGTATACCAGCCAGAAAAAAACTTTTATTTTCATTATGAAATTCTATTTCATTACATAATCAGAAAGGGACAATGCCATGAGCATTTCCAGAACATAATTTCATCACAGCTCTGTCACTCAAGAATAATACAAGATGGATAAAAATGGACTACATTAGTTTCAAATTCTCATAAACATTCATAGGAAAATTTTAGACATGCTGGACACTAGGTACCACCAAATTCACGTCACGTAATCAGTTTAGACATATTCAAGGAAGAAACGTAAATATTATTCAACTTTTTTTTTTCAAAATCTCACAAAAAAAAAATAATGAACATAAAGAGTTGTTACAAAGAAAAAACAGTCATTTCTATGATTGTTTGAGATGAGGCTTGATGATTAGTATTATCTGCGTTATTCGGACTATTGTCCTCATTTTTATTGTTATTTGTACAAGAAATACCTGAAGAAGACCGGAGGGCATATCGGCCGAAACGTTGTACAAATAACAATAAAGATGAGGACAATAGTCTGAATAACGCAGATAATACTAAAAACAGTTAATTCAAAGATCAAATTATCCGATTGGGAAAAAATTACTCACCGTTATCTTGAAAAATAAGTAAAACAGTCCGTTTTTTTACAACAGGGTCAGTTTCTTTATTGATATTTTTTAGCAGAATTCTGTATTAATGATTCTTTTACTAAAAAAAAAAACTCCCGTATAGAAACTTATAAAAATCTTTTGATATAATTATTCAGACTCTTATCTTTATAGAAAAAAGTAAAAATCGTTTTTAGTAGGTTCATTTTTTCATATTTCATAAAATAAAATATGGTGGGGATAGACCTCGTAAAAATATTTCCCTTAATATATTTTAGGAAAAACCTATTTCAAACGTATTTTCATCAAAAGGTAAATAATTATGGAAATTTCGTGAAAAATTAATTGATTTTTCGTAGAATTATTTTTAAAAGCCTCTAGTCGTAACTTGATTTTGGCTACGTTAAATTTCAATTGATTTAACGGTGCAAAAATGTAAACATTGTTTTTCAATCATAATTTTCATTATTTCTGTAGCTGAAAAAACTTTTTTTTAATCATCAGGAGTTTTTTTAAATGTCTTTTCTTTTGAATGGACAAAAAATTATGAAGATAATAGTAACCTTTATGCAAGTATCACTGTGTTAAATATAGGGGGTGGGTAAATTTCACAGGGCAAATTGGAGGTCCCTACTGGACACTGCTGGAGAAGCATTGATGAACTCACAAGTGACATGAACACACAGTGTAGGCCGACCAGCAAAAACCTATATCAATAATCTCTGTGAGGATTCTGGGTGCAGAGTGGAGGACATCCAGTGCGATAATCGATAGGGACGGTTGGAGAAAGAGAGACAGATAAACAGAGAGAGTCATGGATATCCATGTTGTTAGAAATAGGCTTCAACCAATTTCAAATTCTGCTACACGATCCACCCAACCCAATTCATACCGACATTCTCGTTTCCTCTTTTAAGGGCAACGTTCTGTATTTATCGATTAACTGCTGTTGATAAAATTGGTTGATATAATCATAATTAATCGTAAGTAATATTTAGAGATTTGATCTCTGAAATTAATATTCTTAATTCCTTCGCTTTACTTTTACGTTCTTGCAAAACCTGAAGAAATAAAAATAGCAATCCTTGATTGAATGAAACAATAATTTCATCGATAAGGAATCAGGAATTTATTATAGGACTCATTTTATTTTATCAATCATTTTTTTCTTCTTATCTGTGGAATCAATACTAACATTTTGGATACTAATGCGGAATAGCGCGCAAGAGATAATGTCATTAGATTACACTGGCCGGCATGTTTTCAAGGTCGAATATATAATAGCTGATTTTAAGTTTTTTGGGGTTTTTTTTTTTTTGCTGAATTCCAAAAATCATACTCAATTTTTCTAATCAGATAAAAAAAATTAAGATACAAGCTCTTACTAACAACACTATTTATTTGCGACAAGTAGAGCCGCTAGGCTTTTGAATAAGTGTTATTATTATGTATAACTTGTTGTGAAGTATTCTTAAAAACCAAAACTGACCAAACACAATGAATGGTATTATTGAATTCAGCATAAAATGGTGATCATATATCACTTGGTAAACCTTTGACCCTTGGAAAAAATTTTTTTAACGCAGGCCAGTGTTATGTATAAAAAGCATTACATTTCACGGAAATACCCGAAACCTTTGAGACGCAAGGAGTGCGGTTAGGGTAAGTGTTAGTGTTAGTGTTAGGGTTAGTGTTAGTGTTAGGGTTAGTATTAGGCTACTTTGAGAGTTTCCGTAATTCAATGCTATTTATACGTAAAATGCGATTCTAAGGATATTATCTCTTGCACGCTATTCTGCATTAAGAAAAGACGCTAAACTGCATCTAGTGGTGAGGTTGCAATTCTGGAGTATGGAGTACCCCTTCATTGCCCTTACTCTCAGGTCTACTCTGACCGGAGTAGTAGTATCTGTTAGGGCCCAGCTATGGGTCAAATAGATGCTTGCAAGTTAATGAAAATTATTTCTACCAGTTTATTAATACACGTGAAATTAAACAAATCATATATGTAAAAAAGAAAAAAAAACACCCTGTCGGCTGGGGCAGAAGTATACCCGAATGCACATCTGGAGAGCGGTAAAATCCCCCCAATGGGGCTACCTGTTGGTCGGAATTACTTAAGGACAGATTCTTAGTGGCTGAGCAGTCCATGACTTGCAAAACTCCACTTTAGCCCTTACTTAGGTTAGACGGGCGGTCAGAGAGGCCCCCTTCGATCAATCGGCTGGTCACGCCAAGCCCTAGCACCTATATAATTGTCCCGGCCCTTTTGATCTTATGGTAAGCTCCAACCCTTTTATTATATATATATATATTTACCAACCCCTCCGCACGAGCAGGATGTGACACAAGGTCAATTTCTTAAGCGGATTTAAACAAGTTTGAATTCAGAGTTTTCCTTCTCCTAGACCGGTTGCCTAACCAAGGTCAAAGAGCCCAGTCTACCCTGCTATTTATCCATAGCTGGAGGGAGAGTAGGATTCATACCTTTCCCAAAGGTATTAGCGCTAAGTGAAATGCAATTACCACATCCAG
>CM042137.1:55340853-55868353 GCA_023376005.1 Doryteuthis pealeii | reverse complement strand
TATATATAAGTAGGTATTGTTAAAGACCACGTAATATTTCTTCCTTATAATCTTCATTTGTAGGCGTTCAATTCTTTTAGACGACCACTGAAATGTTTGAAAGTGCTTGGGTAAAAATTATGAGACATTTTCTTTACCATCTGGATCCCGATCTACAAAAAACGACTTGAAGACTTGAATATCTACAACTGAAGACCATAAAGAAAAAATATTCCGTGATCTTTAACAATACCTGCCTAAATAATCTTCTCTCTCTCTCTCTCTATATATATATATATATATATATAGAGAGAGAGAGAGAGACAGACAGACAGGGAGGGTGAGAGGGAAATGCTGATAGGTACACGTCTTGACGCACAAAGATCTAAAAGGGCGCAGTAAAATCGTATCCATGCGTCCCCGTGTTTTTCTTTTTTTTCCTCGCCATTTCAAACTAACTGTAAACACATTTCAATAGTTTCTTAGAAATATCAAATTATATAAATATGAATGAATGCAAGTCCACTTAACTGAGTCCTTCGTAATAGTAGGTAGAATACTTACGACGGCCCTTTCCTATCCTAGCTGAATTTTTGGGAGCGTCGATTTTTACGTCCGACTCCATGAAAAGAGAGGAATTTTTATCTTCAATTACTGGCGCCGAAAATTCCGGGTCTGTGATTGGTTGGTTTGAAAAGTGATACGTCGACCAAAGGAGACAACCCTCCAACCTTATATTTTTTATAATCAAGGTTATTATACTTTTTTACATATTGAATTATTTAGCAATAGCTCTCAAGTAAATATATCAAACTTTGTAATAATTAAATTATCATATGGTGGTATATCCACAGGTCCTGCTAGTACATGTATATTTCGTGGGTGAGTCTATTTTTCTCATTTGGCGTTTGGATGCAAAGAATGGAGAAGGAACGAAAGAAATTTACGGGAAGAAGTCCTGTTCCTAAAATAACGAAGTAGTTAACCACGTGACGTCCGCTGTCTATTTCTTCAGGCTGTAGAAGCCACAGATACTGAATTGAGAGAGAATAAAACAACGAAATGTCCCAACGCTAAAACAAGTTGTGTTTTTGTGTGTTTCCCTCCCCAGTCGACAGATAGCCCTCATCGACATAGCAGTCTACCGTTACCTAGGCAACAAACATTCATTTCATTACTACGCTACATCTAACAAAAAATGTTTTAGCACTCTGTTGCGAGTTACTATGTGTCTAGCGCAAACTGTAGTTGAATGTACTTGTATAGTGAATATTATATGATCCAGTATACAACAGTTTCGGTTGAAATTAACTTTAGTCAGTGATTGTTAAAACTATCAGACTCCAATAATAGTCGGGTCAGAAATGATCTGCCTCGAACCCAATTTTATACAGGTGAGTTACTTGCCCTTTGACCTTTTTTTCAGTTAGTGTTTTTAAATAAATATACATACCTCGAGTTATTGAAAAGCAGTCCTGATGTGTTGCCTCGTTAATTGATTTTAACGTATCTCATGTGGACTATGTCTTGATGAGTAACTGCGCTTGTCAGAAATAAAAAGGCATGTCTCTTTTTTCTGTGGGATTAAGTTGATAAATTCTCAACAAAAGGTTATGGGACCCAGAAAAGCGTGAACCACGAGGAGCACAATTTTTCCGCCATCTTTGATTTGTCATTCACGGAGGAAGTTTTTGTGTCGTTTATGATTTAAATATCTTTTATATTATTTATAATTGAAATATCTGGAACATGGCGATGGAAACAAAACTTGTTAATCTTGTGCCGCTGAATGGGACAAATTATGCTACTTGGAAGGTACGATGCAAAATGGCATAAATAAGAGATGGTGTATGGAACATCGTAAATGAAACAGAGATGGTTCCAGATTCTAGGACAGAAGTGGGCTACATGCGAAATATCTATCACGTAAAGATCGTGCATTGGCGACGATTGTACTATCTCTAGAACTGTCACTTTTGTATCTAATTGGGGATCCAGACGATCCGGCAGTAGTATGGAAAAAATTGGCTGACCAATTTCAGAATAAGACGTGGGCTAACAAACTAGTGTTAAGGAGGAGATTATACTGTCTTAAACTGAAGGACGGTGACTCTGTTTACAATCACATAAAATTAATGACAGAAACATTCGATGGTTATCTGTTATCAGCGATTCCATTAATGAGGAAGATAGAGTTGTACATCTTCTGGCTAGCCTTCCCGAATCCTATGACATGTTGGTGACAGCAGTTGAAGCAAGTCAAGATGTGCCTAAGTGGGCCGTAGTTACTGACGACTGCTATACGAGGAAATGAAAATGAGAGAAAAACAAACTGGTGGTGCTAAGTCAAAAGCCATGACATCGAAACATCATTTCAACAAAAAAGGGACCCAAATGTTTTAACTGTGGTAAATTGGACACATTGAATGTGACTGTCATCTACTCGAGAAAGACTCTAAAGAAAGTTGTAAAAGGAACTATCCAAAGAAGAAAGCTTTCTTAACGGAGAAAATGAAAATGAAGTCTAGTCGTTCTAAAAATGAACACGTTGTTGGATTACTTGCTCACCATGCATTAACAACGAATAATAATGAAAAGAGCTCGTGGATCGTGAACTCTGGAGTGACAGGTCATATGTGCCATGATATTAACAAGTTTATCAATTTTTTAAAAATAGATAAAGCAGAGGATATAACCCTCGGTGATGGACACTCATTTGAAGCATTCGGGACAGGGACTGTTGAAGTAAATGTGAGAGTGTATGACGACAAGCAACAAAGATGTAGATTATTTGAGACACTATATGTTCCCAAATTATCATACAACTTGCTTAGTGTGTCTAGAGCTACTAGATCAGGAAAATCGTTTACATTCACGCCATGTTGTCAACTTCTGGATGAAAAACTGAGTGTAGTAGCTACAGGTTCAAAGGTTGGGGACATGTACTACTTGAACTGTATCGAAGAACGGGAGGGGGCCAGTCCATGCAGTAACTGCATGCTCGAGTGGAGACACAAAGGAGGAAATTTGGCATCAGCGTTTTCGTCATCTTGGAGTGAAGAACTTACAGAAGCTAGCAATAGATCCGCTAGTAAATGACCTTAACTATAATGTAACAAAGGACATCAACTTTTGTGAGCCATGTGTGGATGGAAAACATCACCGTTCTTCGTTTTCAAAATCTGGCGGTAGGCGAGACACAAAACTGCTTGAAAGTGTGCACAGTGATGCTTGTGAACCTAATTTTTATACGGGTGAGTTACTTGCCCTTTGACCTTTTTTTCAGTTAGTGTTTTTAAATAAATATACACACCTCGTGTTATTGAAAAGCAGTCCTGATGTGTTGCCTCGTTAATTGATTTTAAGGTATTTCATGTGGACGATGTCTTGATGGGTAACTGCGCTTGTCAAAGATAAAAGGTATGTTTCTTTTTTCTGTAGGATTAAGTTGATAAATTCACAACAGTTTCTCTCCCCGGTTAACAAATAGCCCTCACTGACATAGCAGTCTGCCGTTACCTACGTCTTAGACATTCATTTTATTAAAACGCTACACCTAACAATCTTACCTTTTTCTTGGATTAGTTGGACAGAACTCGTTGAAAATGGATGTGATTACCTTTTTGGTGATAATCTCTTATAATAAATCCGAATGTCAGTGTCACATTTTTCAACTTTACTTTTAGAGGTCATAGCCCAACATATCATACCATTTTGGAATTAGGACGACTTTGTGATCAAATTAAAAACATTATGGGCAGAATCTGAACCCGCAATCCTGAAATTTTAGATTCCCAAATTTTAATTACTGCGATTATTTTCGGCGAGTTTTTACCTGTTTTTTTTTTTTTTGCGAATAATTTTTGTGTACGATAATGATTTTTATAACTTAGATATAAACTTGGGAATAATCAAAATTGATTGCGAAATCCAGTGAAAGTCACCCATGAAATAGAAATAATTGTTTGTACAGAAAATAAGGACCTACGTCGCTAAATATAGTGGCAGCACTATAAATGATACGTTTAAATAAATAATATATATATATATATATATATATATATATATATATATATATATATATATATATATATATATATATATATATAATTCGAAGATCAAGTGAAGAAATCTTTCTTACTACTACGTAGTTTTTCAAATGTAATTTGCAGAGCTCAATGTGTGCTCTTATCGTCAGTCACAGAGCAAAATTATATCAGCAAAAAAAAAAAAAAATAACAAAGAAGATTTAGGTTTTTAGCATTATAGACTATTTCAGGGAATCCAGAGAAGTTATCCAGTCGTTCCCATCCTCAGATGCAAAATTAGGATTCCTTTAAAAAACAGTTTTTTTAAGTCCTGTGTTGCTCTCTGTAGACCACTCCTGAAGGTAATTTAACTGCCAGTCATAAATCAACATTTTTCTCCAATTGGTCGTCTGTTGTTGGTCATTGCTTATGGTTCACTATTAAATTAATATATATATATATATATATATATATATATATATATATACAAACAATACAAACCAATCGGAAACCAGCGAAAACTACATAGGGATGGTGCAGGGTAGCTTTAAACAACGCTACTATAACCATTTAACATCCTTCAAACACGAAAATAAGAGGAACGTGACAGCGCTATCCAACAAAGTATGGCAGTATAAAAAACAAGAAAAACATTTTAAATTAGAATGGAAAATACTAGACCAATCGAAACCATATATAAATGGTTAAAAAAAATGCTCATTATGCACAACAGAAAAATTCCGTATTCTTCAAGGAATAAACTCCGAAGAAAATTTCCTAAACAACAAAACAGAAATTTTTTCGAGCATGCCCACACAGGAAAAAATTCTTAATATGGAATTGGACTAACCAAAACATCAGACCGCCATAATTAAGAATTCATATATAAATAAACACACATGAACTAAAATAAATATAAAAACGGAAAAAATTTAAAATCACAATAAGAACAATGACGACAAATAGTGATGCCGTTGAATGATGAAAGCGAAATGCAGGAGCTATTAACGGATCGCGTGGATACGTGCCGGGAGTTTAAAACTGTCCAAATTTTTTTCAAAAGTCAAACGCCTCTGAAGACGAATAACACCAAAAAAAGGTTATTCAGAAACCAATGGTAGGGGCGACTTTGTAATTATAAATAAATAAATAAATAAATAAAGCTCTTACATAAGTAATTGAGCCCTCTATAATCAATTCTCCAACAATAATAATAATTTAACCTATATATATATATATATATATATATATATATATATATATATATATTCACGATATGCATATATTGTTCAAGTTTATAAAAATTCAATATGTACTCAATACATGAAGTGTCATTGTTGGGCCAAATGTCCAATCAAGGACCCTCCGTAGGAGCTAGCTTAAGTGACGCCTGATAGGACGGCTTTTAAAACGTAACAACTTTCCGAACAAGCTAATATCTTGTTAATACTTGTGTTGTTTTTGGTTTCAGACAAAAAAAAACAAATAGTTCCTTTGGTAAATTATTACAATATAACAATAGCGCCCCCTTTTGTCTAGTTCTACTCACTAACTAGAACAATGTAGTTTTGAACTGATACTGAATTAAAGAACACAAATCCTTTGTTTATATATATATATATATATATATATATATATATATATATATATATATATATATATATATGAACAAAAGATTTATGTTCTTTAATTCAGCATCAGTTCAAAACTACATTGTTCTAGTTAGTGAGTAGAACTAGACAAAAGGGGGCGCTATTGTTATATTGTAATAATTTACCAGCGTCCGTATACATCATACACGGCCTACGCATCAGATAGAAAGAAAACATGCACACACACACATACATGTATAGACACGAGCGCTCGCACGTAAGCACTATTAAAATACCGCACATAACAGATCAACGTATTATGTGTGTGACCAGTCACTACGCGTACGCAACCTTTATACTGCCCATAAACACTCTCATACATTCAATTCACCTTCACATACATACACACATCATTTTATCCAATCATACGCATCCCATGTCTATTGAATTTTTTGAAATTTTTTGAAATTTTTTCGATTTTCCTCACATTTGAAACATCTTCACCTGATGAATGCATCGCATGAAACCAATATGGTTGTGAATGTTCCTTTGTCACCCAATAAATAGATATGTAAAACCTATATATTTATCTTATTATATTATATAACAGCTCTATTTTATATTGAGCACTCTACCAATTAATACTGCCTTTGGTACACCATTCCAGCAAAAGCTGAAATAGTGACCATCTCACACTACAGTATATATATATATATATATATATATATATATATACATATATACTACCAAATATATGCACCCTCCGGGTGTAAGTATTTTAGTTAAATTTTATAATAAAATATCATATTAAATTAGAAAGGCTAATGAAACTGAATAAGAATGTAGATAAAAAGATTTTGAACAGAGGGGGTATGATTGAAAAATAGAACAACTTTGAAACTAACTCTTCCATCATTTTCCGTTACTCCCGTCTTTCATTGGTAAATTTTCCTAATTAAACTGTTTAGTTAAAATAGGAAGTAAAGAATAATATTAGTTATTTCTTCTTGTTAAGGAATTTCTTTTAAGATTTATTGAAGAGATTTTTGCTCATATTCAATAAGATAAAACCAAACAATTAGAAATCAATAATACTAAGCATATATTTATTAAAATCAATTTTTTAAGATCAATATGCAAATTAGCCTTTCCATTCATACTGTAAACCTCTATTTTTGTTGTATATATAAATACAATTGCATGTTATTAGTATGTAGATATGGTCCAGTGGCTTCGGCCTCTGGACCTTTGATATAATAAGCGTCGATCCCAGGGGGCCATCCCCCCAGGCAACACCTGCCCCCTCGATTTAAAGGGGCAGGGCTGGGTTTATTGCTCAGTGCCTGAGCGCCCCCCTTGAGGGGGAATGCCGACGGGATCGACGCAATTTTTTACCTGCCACTCCATGAGTCTCGGCTTGTGGGTGGTCCCACGTTAATAGGGACTTTGTGGGGTACGCGGTAAATACTATGTAGATATGGTCAACAGTGTAAGTAATGTAAAACAATTTTATTAATAATTGAGGTTTAAATAAAAATAAAATCATGGAGAATATGATGTAAATAACTAAAGGAATTGTTACTTGAATAGTAATATAGTTTCGGTTACAGACAGAAAAACACACAATCTCCATTATAATAAGATATATATGTGTGTGTGTGTGTGTGTTGCAGCACAAATATTTAAAGATATGAACATACGCCCCGTTGTCAAGTGAAAACAGCTAATCTTATGCATTTGGACATTTGTGACACAGAATTTGTGTGTTTATGGCAACATCTAATCAAGAAAAGATGTGCTCGTGATTGTAGGCTCGTCATTGATAGATGATACTACAAGGATATTGTCGGTGTAAAAAGAAAGAAGACACATGTACTTGCACAAGTGCAACACAGGAAGTTGCAGAAACTGTAATTCAATGCCATTGTAACAACATACCTAACTTAGCCTCCGGGGTTCAGTGTGCGTCACACAAAGAGAAGGGTAAGCCGCCACTCCCAAAAAGAGGTGACCTGGATATGACCCTAAGCTACTCTAGGGTGTGTGGAATCAATCCTTCATTGCTATCACTCTGACCCGGGGTGGTTTTAATTGTTAGGGTCTCATTTATAGATAGAGCAGATGTCATTAAAAAAAGCATCTATATATTAATACTCGTGTTCCTTAAAAGTACGACCGTTATCATCTTCGCAGCACTCTCTGGTTAAAAATCAGACCGTCCAAATAGTTCAAGATTAAATGCAAAAATATAAATATTGATTAACTAGTGTTGCTTATCCGCCGAATTCTTATTTCTTATCAGTCTCATCACCTCAGCTAAATAATGGAACATTCCATTTCATTAACAAGAAAGAAAGGGAAGAAAAGGCACATGCTACACATAAAAATATAACAAAAAAGAAAGGAGGAGAGTAGGGGAAAGATAGAGAAGAGGTGAGCCTGCGGAAGCGATAACGCTAATCTGTTTCAATCTAACATAATGAAAAGATGAAAAGAAAGAAAGAAAAAAGTGAGAGTTAAATCAAAATTGTTATACTTTTTACATATTGAACTAGTTTGCAACAGCTCTTAAGTAAACATTTCAAACATTGTAATAATTAAATTATCATAATGTGGTATATCCACAGGTCCCGCTAGTACATATATATATTTCGTGATTCAGTCCATTTTTCTTTTTTAGCGGCTTGGTGTAAGGAACGGAAAGAATCGTTAGTTGTTAATGTATGATTGATTTTAATGGGATTTCAACTCATCTTGGGTTATTCTATGCCTAGAGTTAAGGATCGCGTTCATTGTACGTTTTCGTTGGTAGTTGTTTTTGTTTTGTTTTTACACGGTCCTACCGAATACAAATATTTTTGAAACAAATCTACTAGACCCATAGATGGGGTCCTAACAGGTACTACCACTCCGGTCAAAAGGAACCAGGGAATAATGGCAATGAAAGAGTATTCCATACTCCCCCATAAGGGGATAATTAATGAATTCTAGCAAGTACTACCACTCCGAATCAGAAAAGACTTGGAAGTAATGACAATGAAAAAATACTCCACACTCCCCAGAGCTCCAGAAGGGAAGACTTGGCATTAAATTCAGTTTATTGTTATATCCACGATACATTAGTATTTAATAGGAATACTAGAAACTATACAACCGTCAATCAGCGAGGCTTAAAAACTCTACACCCCCACTAAAAAAAGGAGTGTCCTGAGTATGATACTAGGGAGTGTAGAGTATCCATTCATTGCCATTACTCCCAAGTCCACTATGACCTGGAGTGGTATTACCTATTAGGGTTTCATCTATGGGTCAAATAGATATGCTTAAACATTATTCCTATTTGATAGGAATACTTGATGTCATAGAACAGTAAATCATTTGTATAAAGAACAGTAAAGCCGGGTTAGTTCAGTCGGTAGAGCGTCCGACTAGGAACCACAAGGTTCCGAGTTCGATACCGGTCTCCGCCAACTCAGCGTATGAGTAACACAGGGATCAGTAAAGTGAGAGGCTGATGGTAAGTGTCTAGTTGATACCGACTTCAGGCCACCCCGACGACTTTATTGTTACTTTTGCTTGGTGCTATATCTTATTTGAAATAATTACTTAAACTATAGAATTTTTATTATTTGACAAGAATACTTAGCATCATATAAGTAACATCCGCAAATTGGCATATTGTCAGTATCACCCAAACAGCGAGTGAGTCTATCCACTTTTCGATAGCACTAGATCAAGGAGATGGTTTTGCTGACGTGGAGCGCTACACATTCTGGTAGCTTCCAGATGCTCTATCGCACAGATCAGATTACCCAAGCAGTGCTACTCATGCACTGAGTTGCCGAAGACCGTTATCGAATCCGGAACTTTGCGATTACCCAGATAATTGCCCTACCGACTGAGCTAAACTGGACCTTAAGATCATATATGAAATCATATAACACTGTGCAAAAAACTCTTTAGAAACAACTATACAAAAAATATAAATATAAATGTACACTGAACGCAATTCCCTAACCTCGAGATATAAAATAGCTCTTGACGGATTGACATGCCGTTAAAATCAATCAATCAATTGAAACTTTATAAGTATAGGCAAATATCGAAAGGATGCATGCATTTTTTGCACTAACCACTGCACGAGCTTCGGTTTGTGCGTGTCTCCTCACGTTAATCGGATCTTATGGAAGCGCGTGGTGTAATGGTTAGAGTCATGCGAAATGGACTCGTCTCACCGAGTTCAAATCCTGGACGTGTTAATTGCATTTCACTTAACGCTAATAACCTTGGGAAAGGTATGAATCCTACTCTCCCTCCAGCTATGGGTAAAATAACAGGGCAGACTGGGCTCTTTAACCTTGGTTCGGCAACCGGTCTAGAAGAAGGAAAACTCTGAATTCACACTTGTTAAACTCCGCTTAAGAAATTGACCTTGTGTCGCATCCTGCTCGCGCAGAGGGGTTAGTGAATATATAATATATATATATATATATATATATATATATATATATAAGTATAGGCAAATAATTAGTAGATATTTTTAGTGACCTCCCACCAGGCTGGATGAACACAAGATCTGATTAACGCGGGGAGACACGCACAAACCGAAGCTCGTGCAGTGGTTAGTGCAAAAAATGCATGCATCCTTTCGATATTCTCGTTTTCATGTGCCTCAGGCACCGGGCAATAAACCTAGTCCTGTCCTTTTCAGACGGGGGGAGGTGTTTCTTAGGGGTTGGGCCCCTGGGATTCACGCTGATTATTATATATCTTACCGGCCCAGAGACCGAAGCCACTGGACACAAGACCTGAAAGCCAGGTATACATGAAAATCAAATTGATTTCTAGGTTGGTTGGTTGGTTGGTTGGTTGGATTTACAGCATGTCAACCCTTGTTGGGTTATTTTATGCCAAAGATGTTTTGTTTTATTCATTCTTGATGGGTACTCAATATTTTTAACTCAATTTTTTAAACATATTTTTCAAACTCATTTTTTTTCTATTTAACCCATGGATGGGACCTTAACAGGTACTACCACTCCGGGTCAGGTTGGATCTGAGAGAAATGGTTATAAGGGGACACTCCACATTCTTCAGAGTTCCAAAATTGGAACTTTACCATCAGATGGAGTTTAACTCATACCCAGGACATTAAGACCTTCAGCCACCACCTTCTAGCATATATATGATAAAAAAGGTTGGGGCTTGTCATAAGGGCGATAGGGTTAGTATAATCGTATAGGGGCTAGGGTTTGACGTTAACAGCTGATTGATTGGAAGAGGCCTCTCCGACCACCCGTCTAGTAAGGGTCAAAGTGGAGTGTATTATTTCATGGACGGATCAGCCACCAGAGTTCCGTCCTTAAGCATCACGGGTCGTCCACACACGGCCAACAGGTAGCCCCATTGAGGGATAGGTTCTTACCCCTCTGCAGAGGTGCAACCGGTGTATTCTAAAGCCCCACCCGACAAGGCTGGCATCAAATTGACACTACTTGCTATCATACTGATGCGGTTAAAGTGAAATTCACTTGTAGTTGATAAATATTAATACTTATCCTCAATTTATGATATACTACATTATGATAATTTAATTATTACAACGTTTGATATATTTACTTAGGAGCTATTGCGAAATAGCTCAATATGTAAAAAGTAAAATAATCTTGATTTTACGCTCTCTCTCTCTCTCTCTCTCTCTCTCTCTCTCTCTCTCTCTCTCTCTCTCTCTTCTCTCTCTCTTTCTTTCTTTCTTTCTTTTTTCCTTCTTTTTCATTATGTTCGATTGAAATAGATTTGAGTTATCGCCTCCATGAGCTCACCCCTCTCCCTATTTTCCCTTACTCTCCTTTCTTTCTTTCTTTTTATATTTTTCTGTGTAGCATGTTCTTTTTCTTCCCTTTCTTTCTTTATAATAAAAAATAGAATGGTCCATTATTTAGCTAAAGTGAAAACACTCATAAGAAATAAGAATTCAACACCAAATAATCAGGATTTACATTTTTGCATTTCATCTTGGACGAATTGGAGGGTCTCATTTTAACCAGTTGCAAGATGATAACGGTCGTACTATTAAGGAACACGAGTATTAATATATAGATTTACCATGGTCTATCTACGGGTTCAGTAAGTAAGGTTTATAGCAGAGCAGATTATTAGGCGCGGAGTGAAGACATAAAGATGTTTGATGTCTTTTTGTTTTGTTTTAATTGACACATGACAAACAAAAAACTTTACAAATGATATTTAAAGAAAAGTATTTACTGTCAGTCTTTTTACACGAAGTGTTTTAATAATTCTATGAAGTTGGCTCAAACTAATTTTCACATATTTCCTTTAATTATTTTTGCACTGTACTCATTCAATGGGCATCTGTTTTTGTGTTGTCAGTGGGGAGTACGGGGTTAATGATGTTCGAATCTTTCGGGCTATGTCTCTGGAACACCAAATTTTTTCCTGGTTAATGTATTTTGTCTATGCTTAGTCTATTGACCGAGTTATCTGTGAACAGTATGTGTACGAATGAGTTTTGTCTATGCTCAGACTGCGATCTGAACAGTATATGTACGAATGATTTTTGTCTATGTTCAGTCTACTGATCGCTTTATATGTGCACAGTATATGTACGAATAACTTTTCTCTATGCTCAGACTGCTGATCGGTTATCTATGCACAGTATATGTACGAATAACTTTTGTCTATGCTCAATCTGCTGATCGCGTTATATGTGCACAGTATGTGTACGAATAACTTTTGTCTATGCTCAGACTGCTGATCGCGTTATATGTGCACAGTATGTGTACGAATAACTTTTGTCTATGCTCAGTCCGCTGATCGAGTTATCTATGCACAGTATGTGTACGAATAATTTTTGTCTATGCTCAGTCTGCTGATCGAGTTATCTATGCACAGTATGTGTACGAATAACTTTTGTTTATGCTCAGACTGCTGATCGAGTTATCTATGCACAGTATATGTACGAATAACTTTTGTCTGTGCTAAGTCTGCTGATCGAATTATTTGTGAACAATGACTTTTTTTCTGTCTGCTGATCGAGTTATCTGTGCAAAGTATCTGTAATAATAAGTTTTTTCTATGCTCAGTCTGCTGGTCAATTTATCTATGCACAGTATGTGTACGAATAACGTTTTTTTACGCTCAGTCTGTCGATCGGGTTTTCTGTGAACAGTATGAATACAAATTCTTTAACCTCCTCATTCCCAAGTTTCTGTTTCCTGTCTAGACTTCATTCCATAAAGGTTAATGTGTCTCCTTATCCCTCTAGGCATTCATGGGTAGACGACTGACGCGACGAGTAAAAAAAAAAAAAAAAGGGACAAGCAAATTAGTTGAAACAAGTCTACATACAACGAAATTAATCTTATATCATTCCCGATTATGGTTTTATGTTGCTTGTCTGGTCAGATTCCTGTCACAACCTCAAAATTATAATGGATTCCTCCGCAGGAAATATGTTAACAGATCTAAGAATAAAATAAAAGGGTGTATAGATAAAAATAAAAAAAATGGATCACAAAAGTGAATCGAGTTGAGTTGGATTTGGATTAGCTCAGTCGGTCGAGCGTCCGATTAGGAATCACAGGGTTCATGGTTCAATACCGGTCCTCGCCAACTCAGCATATGAGTAGCACAGGGATCTGTGCGGTAAAGTGAGGAGCTGATGGTAGGTGTGGCGACCCACCTCAGACGCTAAAATAATATCCTTGGTCTATCGCTAGTGAAAAGAGGATATACTCCTTCACTCATACCGACATTAGGCGCCCCGAACACTTTTTTACATTATTTTTTTAACATCATATCAACTTCATATGGGTTATCTAATGCCAAAATTTGATTCATTTATAAATATCCACTTGTACTTATAACTATTTCAATTTGGTTTGGCTTCATTTGGTTTATTTTTTTAACGGCATATCAATTCATTACGGGTTATTTAATGCCGAAATTATATTTATTTGTAATTTTTTTATAATAATAATAATAACTTTAATCGCAGTTTTTTTTTTATTTGACTACAATCATCATTTTTTTCACTGTTATATGGTACCAAGTATTCCTAATAATAAAGTAATAATTTATACTTAGTTATATGGTTTAAAGTAACTATTCCTATTTAATAATAATTATTTGTTTGCACAGTTATATGTTTTCAAGTATTCATAACTAGCACCAATAATTTACAAGCAATTATATGGTTTCAAGGGCCGGGTTAGCTCAGTCGGTAGAGCGTTCGGCTAGAAACCACATGGTTCCTAGTTCGATTCCGGTTCTCGCCAACTCAGCGTATGAGTAGCACAGGGATCTGTGCGGTAAAGTAAGGAGCTGATGGTAGGTGTGTGCTCCACCTCAGACGCCAAAAACAATCTCCTTGGTCTAGCGCTACTGAAAAGGGGATAGACTCCTTCGCTGATTGGCTGATACCGACTTTAGGCCGCCCCGACGACTTTTTTATATGGTTTCAAGTAAACAATAACAATAACAATAACAAATAATAATAATAATAATAACCAAAAAAAAAAAGAGAACTTGTCAACTGGTGGACTTTGCATTTCCAGCAGGTCACAGGGTGAAGATGAAGGAAAACGAAAAGATGGTCAAATACCTGGACCTTGCCAGAGAATTGAAAAAGCTGTGGAATATGAGGGTCAAAGTGATACCAATTGTAGTTGGTGCACTTGGAACGGCCCCAAAAAGCTTGGAAAATAGACTGGAGGATATGGAAATCAGAGGAAGAATTGAGACCATCCAGACTACTACATTACTGCAATAGGCTAGAATACCCAGACGAGTCATGGAGACATAAGGAGACTTGTCATTCAGATTCTGGTGAAATACCATTAATTAACGCTGATGTGAAAACTCAAAACGAGTGAAACAACAATAACAACAACAAACAATAATAATAATAATAATAATAATAATAAGTAAAGCTGATTAATGTAAATTTTCACTGGTCGGCCAAAACTGGTTTGTGCATGTGTAGGACTCCGTGAGTTCATTCTTACTTCTCCATTATAATCCAGTATACCCTTCTTACTTGGATGTTTTGTGAGGTGGGAGGTAAATGGCCACACAGCTGCTATTTTGTGTGGTGCTGCTGCTAGGATTTGTTCAAAACTACCTTACAGTATCCTTGTATAGTTCTCAACTAGCCTTTTGCCCAAGCATAACCTCCGGCCTTCTTCATGTTCCTTGTAATCCATTAGGGAAACTGGTCTCACTCTGCTACAAGAGGGCCGGAGAGTACACCGGCCGAAATGTTGTATATGCATATTTTGCAATAAAGATGAAGACAACAGTCCGAAAAATCAGAATAATACATATCAAATCTCATTCTAAAAATTCAGACATATAATTACTGTATATGTTTAAATGTTTATTTTTATAAATAGTATTTTTTATGTAATGAATTTGGAAACTTAAATGCTTGTAGT
This sequence comes from Doryteuthis pealeii, assembly GCA_023376005.1. Lineage (NCBI taxonomy): Eukaryota > Metazoa > Mollusca > Cephalopoda > Myopsida > Loliginidae > Doryteuthis > Doryteuthis pealeii. The sequence continues at coordinate 55,853,299 of CM042137.1, read as the reverse complement.
GAACTTATTAACCTAAGCGTATCTGAAGCGTGCTCGTACCTCAAATTTTAGCTCACAAAGCAAAACAAAAAAAACAAAAAACGCCTGAGTGACAGCTTGTAACTCGGAAACGTCGTAAACTGGGGTACTTGTAAGTTGAGGTACCATATACATAACCATAAATCTTTTCACGGTAATAAGTCGTTTAATAAAACTGAATGACCATCAAACCATGATCTCTATATAATTCCATAGCTTAATAAAACCGAATGATTTTTAATCTCTTTTTCTTTTTTTCTTTTTTCAGATCTGACCCAAGGCTTCGAGGACGGCTTGAACAATGTATCCATTCGCCAAAGTCTGATCCGGCACAGCACAAATGCGACCCTTAATAAACTGATAGCACCCTGTTGTGTTCCAATCCGTTACGATGCCCACAACATCCAGTACACAATCGATGGCGAAATCCACAAAGGAACAATTCGGGAGATGTCAATAGCGGAATGTGGATGTCGTTAGTCCATTAATAAGAACAATAATAAAATAAAAAGAAGACAATCTTAAAATATGATCAGCCAAAAAACTTGTTAGAATATTTTTCTTCAACAAGCATCGTCCATATTTGCACTCTAGGGTGGAATGAATAATAAAAAAACTAATAATGGCTATTTTTAGCTGGTTGTTGTTGTTTTCAACGCCAAGTTGATAAATTGCCTTTTATGTTGAAGTCACATTAACTGACAGGAGAAATCTACGCAAAAATTGGTCGATTCCGTCGTCTCTTAAAAAAAGCAATAATTGATGTATATCGCATAAATGTGTCCTGGCCTCCTACCCTAAAAAAAACTCTAGGTGGTGCCTGCTGAAAATCCGACCCGTGCTACTTATAAACTACCTAGCTGTTTGAAGGCATTTTTTCTCGAAAAGTTAATGCAGTATGAAAGCGATATTTTGCAAACACCCCCCCCCCAGTCTTTTCTCGACAAGTAAATGTAAATATTTTTTACCCCGCCCTCTTTCTTTAAAATATTTTTAGCGGTTTGAAAGTGTTTTTTCTCGACAAATAATTTTTTTAGTGGTTTGAAGGCGTTAAAAGTAAGCCACACCCAGGTTTTTTTTATCGACAAGTAAATAAATGTAAATATATTACCTCTCCTCTTTAAAATATATTTTTTCACCATTTTCATTTTATTCTCATTCAAAACAACTGTCACGAATTTTTAAATAAATACGACCGAATTTCGGAAATAAAAACAATCAATACATTAAACAAGTTAAAAGCACGTGTCGGATTTTCAGCAGGCACTGCTTAGCGTTTTATAGGGCAGGAGGCCAGGACGCATTTATGCGATATGCACCCAATAATTCCCCCAACGTAGTTCAAATTCTCTATTTCCTTTTGTTGGTTGGTTGCTTGCTTTGTTTTACGGCATATAAACTCTTTTCGGGTCATTTAATGCCGAATCAAATCATTTTGATAAACAAAGGATTCAGGTTGCTTACAGTACCTGCTGTCGCTTATGTGGTCACACAATCGAGTATTGAAGGATTTTTTTTTTCCTTTATTAAATACTTAAAACGAAAATCGAGAAATATGTCCAATCAACTCGCAATAAAACCCATTTGTTTTATTACTCTATAAAAACTATGTATTAGTTTTTTTTATTATTAAGTTTAGTAGTAGGTATTTACCCAACTCGTTCACTACGGGTAGGATCTGATACAAGGTCGCAAGTAAGGGGTATCCAGCGAGGATCGAACTCGCTATTCAGTAGTAACGGATATGTGAGACTAGCTTGCTTACAATTACAGCACTATGGGACACCCTATTAAGTTTAGCAGTATTACTCAATAAGAACTCTTTGGTAGTTGCTTTATCTATTTATTCATTTAAAATCATAAATAAAATATGATGGTGTTAATTTTCCGTAACTATAGTTTCATGCGTATTATGCAATCTTCAGACGGTTAAATATTGTAAAAGTAGCTTGTTCAGCGTCTATATAACGTGAAGTGTGCTCACTCGATAGAATGTCATTACGTTAGACTTATGTTTAAAAACATAAACAAGCTTAGGTCTTAATGAACGCGGTGTCCAGATGTTAAAAAAGATTAATTGATTTATTAATTAACCGAGGGCTTAAATGGGATTTCTTAGGGTCAGGTGGTAATTAATTAATTGAGGGCATCATGGGATTTCTTAGGGTCAGGTGGTAAATAACTATAGTTTCATACGTATTATGCAATCTTCAGACGGTTAATTATTGAAAAAGTAGCTTGTTCGGCGTTTATATAACTTGAAGCGTGCTCACGCGATAGAATGTTATTACGTAAGACTTACATTTAAACATAAACAGGCTTAGGTCTTAATAGAGGGCTAAAAATATGGGATTTCTTAGGGTCAGCTGGTAAATGACATAAGAGAAATCTGCTTACATGTCTAATATTTATTTATTTATTCATTATTTAGAAGAACCTATTTCACTGCTGAAAAGTTGAATACTTTTTATTAAGAAAAAAAGAAGGAAAAAAAGAACGATGTCCGAGGGTCGATCAATAAGTTCGTAGCCTCGTAAACTTATAAAATTATTAGTTGAATTTTGATCTGAAATGTTCACTGAATAATGTTCGATCTATGTGATTAATTAAGAAGTGTTGGATTAAGTGCATTGACAAAAAAGATGATGTTGAAAAATCGATATTTGTTGTTTAAAATCTTTAAAAATTGTTTTGTTTTGTTTGTTTGTTTTTTCATTGTTAGGCAACGGATTTCTTGACTGTGTATATCATTTTTATATTACAATAAACATCATTTTATTTTGACTTTGCATAATAAATACAAAATCTAAAAAAAAATTTATTTTTGTTGCTTTTTATCGGTTATTAATACTAGCAAAAAAAGAAAATTCGACCCCGGGCACAAGTATTTGAGTTTTGATATAATCAAATATTATATTGAATTAGAAAAAAATAATGAAATTAAATAAGAACACAAAAAAGATTACACTATTCTAATTGTCCTGTGTATGACACTAAACTACAGCTGAGTGTGACTCTCTAGATCTGGGGCGTGTGGAGTACCCCTTCATTGCCATTATTCCCTAAACCATTCAGACACTGAGTTATAGAACCAGAAGGGTCGCATCAATAAATCAAATAGATACGTTAAAAAATTATTCGAGAAAAAACTACACAAAATATAAATATAAACGTACAATGAATGCGATTCCCTAACCTCAAGCATAAAAATTACCCTAGACGAGTTGACATGCCGTTAAAATCGCTTGGGAAGAAAATCAAAAAGCAGATTTTCTTCATGAATATAATTTTGAAAATTATGATAGTTTTCTTAACAAAATGAATAAATAAACGCAGGCTAAACCAGACATGTCAAGCACAGGTGCGGCCCCCACGCAGACTGCGCTCTCGTTATTTCCATGAGGGCAATGTGTTGTTAAGAAGCAGAGTCTGTCATCAACGTATTGTCTTTCATCCCTTCCTCTGAGTTACAGTAGAAGGAGGCTAACTCAGTCAAAAGAAAGAGCGTGAGTCTTACCTCTTGCCTTCTCCTACTTCCAATCAACACATGGCAATAATTGAAAGTGACAGTGACACTTGTACTTTTTATTATTTGAACTCGGTCAGTAATAGTCTTTTTTCCTTTCATTTTAACAAAAGTGTTGTTGATTTTTTTGATTTTTTGATTTAGTTATGTATTCATTGGCTTTTAGTTGATGATAAAGAAATTAATGATAGCAATCATCACTTTGTTCTGTTTATGTAGAAGAAGGATTTAAAGACTTAGTTTGTCATATGCGGCCATCATGATAGATATATGTAATCCATGCGGACCTCATGAAATACATATGTAATCCATGCGGCTCTTGGGAGGCTACTCAGTTTGACATACCAGGGCTAAACCAACTAAAATAAGAATTGTATGTATATCTATATTATGTTGTTTGGCAAGTAATGGACGATATCATATTTGCATCTGTGTTGTGTAACGATTATCGTCAAGAAATGGAATCAGTGACCTGAGTTCAATTCCTGGACGAGGCTGTTTGCGTTTTACTTCGCGCTAATGCCTTTAGAAAGGCATGCATCCACCTGTTCATCCCCCAGCTATGGGGAAATAGTAGAACAGACTGGGTTCTTTAGCCTTAGTTATGCAACCAATCTAAGAGTAGGAAAACACTGAATTAAAATCAGCTGTACCCGGCTTAAGAATTGACCTTGTGTGACATCCTGCCCGTGCCTATGTTAGTTGGGAGGAGGGGGATACATAAATCTATGATAAAATCTCCATCGTTTTCCAAACCGTCTAAACATTGAATAAATTCATGGCATAAATCTATCCTGCATATAGTGGTAAAATTCCTATTCTGGAGCTCTGGGGAATCTGGAGTGCCCTTTCATTGTATCACTCCCGGTCTACTCTGACCCGGAGTGGTAGTACCTATCAGGTTACCATATATGGGTCAAATAGATTTTTTTAAAGTTTTTTAAAATGGGTCTAAAAAAAGAAGGAATTTAAAAAAAATGAATACCCATCAAGAATGAATAAAACAAAAATGTCTTCGGCATAAAATAACCCAAGGATTGACATGCCGTAAAAACCAACCAACCAACCAACCGACTAACATGATATAAATCCGCATATGTCTCAGTAATATTAAACAAATTCAATTCTTTACTCTCTCTCTCTCTCTCTCTCTCTCTCTCTCTCTCTCTCTCTCTCTCTCTCTCTCTCTCTCTCTTTGGTGGTGGGCAAAAAAACATCTACATTTTTGTGTATCTTATTTGTTTTTTGTTTGTTTGGTTTTTTATTTTTTTTTTTTTGTTTGTTTATTTTATTTGCTTTGTTTTTTTTTTTTGTTTTTGTTATTTTGTTATTATTCTTGAGGCATTACAGTTTTTTTTTATTTTGTTTTGAAAACTCATTTCGAATGATTAGGAAACAACACTCAATTAAATAAAACTCTCTGATTGGCTGCTTGTTTAATCGTTACCATGACAACCATATTGCTGTTCATCAGCTGATTCCAAGACCGCATCAGCTGTATTTTTCAGACAGATTCGCCATACACATGTTTGATATTCTACCAATTTGGATGAAACTCCTAAAGTAAATTATAAATCCGCTGTCTTCATTATGAGATTATATTAGGAAGCGAAAACTGATTTCTTTTATTAAGACTGTTCTTCTTCATTTTGAAATTCCTGTTTAGGTTAATGGGTTGCTCGAACAGATACGATGGTAGCCATACTGGCCTGATCAATCAAATTGAATGAATAAGGATAAAAAGACAAAGTCGAGGCAACCCTTTGTGCGCATGCGTGTTCCTTGCGCACAGTTTTCTTACAGATAAACTGTCAAAAAAATCGAAACATCCGTCCAGGATAATCTGTTTATTGATTTGAATGAGAGAGAAAGAAAAAAAAATTCACTTTAATTCACAGCTGACAATTCTCTCATTTTTGTGTATGTTTCAAGTTCAACATAATTTCAAATATTTCGAGGTCGATTTTAATGGCATGTCAACCCGTCTACGGTTATTTTATGCCAAGAGATTATGGAATCGTGTTCATTCTGAAAACATAATTTTGAGCATTTTTACAAAATTCAAATATTTCCAGTTCAATTTTAAGGGCATATCAATCCGACTACGGTTATTTAATGCCTAACTGTTATGGAATCGCGTTCAGTCTGAAAACACATTTTGGTACTAAAGCAGAATAGCGCGCAAGAAATAATATGATTAGATTACGTATTAAAAGCGTTACATTTCATTACATTTCACGGAAATATCCGAAACCTTTGAGACACCAGGGTTAGTGTTAGGGTAAGGATTAGGTTAGTTCTAGGGTTAGGGTTAGTGTTAGGGTTAGTGTTAGTTAGGGTTAAGGTTAGGGTTAAGCTACTTCGCGAGTTTCCGTAATCTAATGTTGTTTATACGTAAAATGCGATTCTAATGATACTATCTCTTGCGAGCTATTCTGCATTTGTACCCACAATTTTGTGAATGTTTTACGTTCAACATAATTTAAATATTTCCAGGTAGATTTTAACGGCACGTCAACCCGTCTACGGTTATTTAATGCCTAGAGGTTATGGAATCACGTTCAGTCTGAAAACACATTTTGGTACTAATGCGCGCAAGAGATCATATAATTCTCAGTTGGTATAGCGTCCATCTAGGAATCACAAGGTTCCGGGTTCGATTCCGGCCCTCGCCAACTAAGCGTATGAGTAGCGCAGGGATCTGTGTGGTAAATTGATAGGGCTGATGGTAGGCGTGGCGTTCCATTTCAGACGCTAAAATAATCTTCTTGGTCTAGAGCTACTGAAAAGGGGATAGACTCCCTCGCTGTCTGGCTGATACCGACATTAGGCCGCCCCACCAAATTTACTACTTTTTACTTACATATGAAAAGCATTATATATTATTATATTTCACGGAAATAGCCGAAACTTTTCAGACGCCATGGTTAGCGTAAGGGTTAGGATTACTTTTAAGGTTAGGGTTAGGGTTAGTATTAGGGTCCATGTTAAGTTTAGGGTTAGGGTTAATGTTAGGCTACTTCGTGAGTTTCCGTAATCTAATGCTATTTATACGTAAAATGCGATTCTAATGATATTATCTCTTGCGCGCTATTTTGTATTTGTACTCACATTTTTGTGAATGTTTTAAGTTCAGCATAATTTAGATATTTCCAGGTCAATTTTAACGGCATTTCAACCTGTCTACATTTATTTTAAGCCTAGAGGGTCAACATAATTATTTCATGCCTAAAAGTCAACATAATCTAAATATTTCCTGGTATCTTATTTTATTTATCAATACTTCCTGCTATTTTATTATTCTTATCAATATTGGTTGATTTTAAAAACACGTCAAATTGTCAACTGTTATTTTATTTCAAGAAGTTAGTCTTCATTGTATGCTTATATTTATATTTTTGTGTAGTTGTTTCTTCAGAGATTTTTGCAAAAAGTCATATGATCTCAAGTATTCCAATCTAATCTCTATTAATAATGGAGATTCGCTTCCGGTTTTTGTCTGTAACCAAAATTACGTCACTGCTTACGTCACATTACCCAAATCGTCATAACATAGAATAAATCCACTCAAAATTTGAACATGCAACATTAGACAGTCCTCATTGTTTTTTAAAACAAGTTTTAATAAATACATGACTGGTATTATATATCTATATATAGTTTGTTTTATTTTAATACATATTTAAAGTTTACATTTCAAATTGTTTTATTTTTTAATCCTTTAATGAATTTGATGATTTTACTTACTTAGGGTACAAACTCGCTGACATTGAATTTTTTACTCCCACCCCTCAGGCAATATGTTTCAAAAAGCTATTTTTACATCGCCCGGAGGGTGTTTTTTTTATTTTGTACCAGTACAAATAATTAGCATACAGTTGTAATACTTATAATTATACGGTTTCAAGTAATCATCTTTATTCAATAATAGTCATTTGCTGGTACACAGTTATGCGGCTTCGAGTAACTAATAATAATCCTTTTAACAGCATATCAACCCATCTAGGGTTATTTTACTGCTAGATGTTAGGGAATCGTGTTCACTGTACATTCATATTTATCTTTTGTGTGTAGTTGTTTCTTGAGATTTTTTTTTCTTTTTGCACACGGTCCTATCGAAGACGAATAATCTTTAAACAGATCTATTTTACCTATAGATGATGCCCTAACAGGTACTATCACTCTGTGCCAGAGTGGACCTGGGAGTAATGGGGATGAAGGTGTATTCCACACTGTCTAGATCTCGAGAACTGGAGCCTCACCATCAGATGCAGTTTACTTTGTGGGGGTAGGGTTTTACTCTTCTGTAAGAGATACAGTCAGCGTATTGTAAACCCCATCGAGGGGGTTGTCTATTTTACTGATACTATTTATACTACGAGTGCAAAAAACAGTAGCACATACTGCGCCAAAAGAGAAAAGAATAAATTCAAGGATAAGTTTAAAAGGTCAAATTCAGTCTTCTGTCAACCTTAGATCCCAATCACTAAGAGAAGCTAGTGTCGGTAACCAGGCTTTCCCAAGGCATAAGTTCGAGTCTTACTTTAGGATCTAGAACGTTTTGGAACAATCCTTCTAGAGTGACTTTTTGGACAGTCAAATTGGTGCAGCTTATTTCGACACAGACCAATTTTTACACACATTGAAAATGATGAAAATATTTAAGTTTGGGAATCGCGTTTATTGTATGTTCATATTTTTTTAAAACATTTTTCTGTAGTTATTTCTGAATATTTTTTTTTTTTTTTTGTCTAGGGTTATTTTATGCTGAGAGGTTAGGGAATCGCTTTCATTGTATGTTCATATTTACATTTTTGTGTAATTGTTTCTTAAAGACTCATTTTTGGCACATGATCCTATCGAATACGACTAGTTTTTTTTTAATAGATCTATTTCACCCATATATTGTACACTAACTGGTTCTAACCGGTCAGAGTGAACCTGGGAGTAATGGCAATATAGGGGTCGTGGAATGTCGAACGCTCGAGATCTAGAGATTTGTTACCTCACCATCTGATGAGTTTAGTGTCATATACAGACACCTTTTGAGCACCTCACATGGTATAACGGTTAGCAAGCTAGATTCGCAGACCATTGTTAGTGAGTTCGATTCTCACTGAGCGCCCTATACTTCTGGCCTTATGCCACATCTAAGCTAAGCTTAGTAAATAACTATATAGGACACCCTTTGTTTTTGTTTTTTGGAGGGGGGTCTTACCCCTCTGCATGGGACACAGTTAACATTTTCTAAACGCTGTCGACAAGGTTGTTATGAGACAAAAGTAGTATTAATAAATCGTATTCAAAGCTAAATGAGAGCTACACAAGAACGCTACGCTCTATCTTAAAAACAAATATTGGAGGTAGCACCCCACAAGAGAGCAGCTGTACAGCCACTTGCCCCCTATCACACAAACCAACCAAGTAAGATGAACAAGACATGTTGGACACTGCTGTGGAAGCAAGGACGAACTCATAACTGGCGTCCTCCCATGGACACCTGCACATAGACACACTATTGTAGGCCCACCAGTAAAACCTATATCAATTATGTCTGTGCGGATTCTGAATGCTGCACGGAAGACCTTCCTGGGGCAATGGCCGATAGAGACGGTTGGTGAGAGAGAAAGAGTCATAGATATCCGTGCCGCCAGTTATGACCCGATGATTTTCATTCAATAAATATTTCATGAATTTTTCTGTTTCTTTTAAGGTACTTAATATTTAGACAAAAATGAACTTTGACGTATTGAATCAAAATGGTTTTGCCGGCCAATTAAGTTGCAACGAAAAGCAATGATAAAATTTAGGATAAAATCAAATATTAACAAAAAATTAGAAATACTAGCAAAAAAAGAAAAAAAAAAAAAAAAAAAACACCCTCCGGGTGGTGTAAAATTTTATTTTTGAAAGATATTGCCTGAGTGCATAGGAGGTAAAAATTCAATGTCAGAGGGTTTGTATCGTAAGTAAAAATCATCAAATTTATTAAAGGATAAAAGAAATAAAACAATTTGAAATGGAAACTGTCATCTTTCTGTCATCTTTCAATCATATAATCTGAATCTATATATAAATACTCATGTTCCTAAAAAGTACGACCGTTGTCATCTTGCAATACTCTCTGCTTAAAAATAAGACCGTCCAAAACTTCCAAGATGAAATGCAAAAATGTAAATCCTGATTATCTGATGATTTGCGTATCCACCGAATACTTATTTTTTATGAGTGTTGTCAACGCAGCTAAATAATGGACCATTCCGTTATTATTACAAAGAAAGAAAGGGAAGAAAAGGGACATGATACACATAAAACATATAAGAAAGAAAGAAAGAAAGAAAGAAAGAAAGAAGAAAGAAAGAATGAGAGTAGGAAAACTTATTGAACTATTCTGCAATAGCTCTTAATTAAACATATCAAACGTTGTAATAATGGAATTATCATACTGTGGTATATCTACAGGTCCTGCTAGTATTATTATAAAGTGTTTACATCTTTCAAAAGATACTTAGGCTAGACGGGCCAATCTCCGACCAATCGGCTGGGCACATCAAGCCTTAGCACCTATATGATTGCTCCAACCTTATTTCCCTTATGACAAGCCCCCAACCCTTTTTATCATAGGGGTGCTAGAAGGCGGTGGCTGAGGGTCTTCAAGTCCTGAGAATGACATTAAGCTATATCTGATGGTGAGGTTCCAGTTGGAGGTTTGGAGAATATGGAGTACCCCTACATCACCATTGCTCCCTGGTCCACTCTGACCCGGAGTGGTAGTACATGTTAGGGTCTTATCTATGTGTTAAATAGAAAAATGTGTTTATAGAAAAAATGAGTATCCATTAAGAATGAATTTATTTCAATATCGGCATTAAATGACCCACTGAGGTTGATATGCCGTAAAACAAAAACAAAGCAAAAGAACTTTGTTCCAGCTTTTTGTGATTAAAATGGTTCGGCGAAATATCGAAAACAATCAGTGAAAATTTATTTTCAGATTTGAACAAAAAATATTCTTACAAATTAAAGAAATAGATAAATAGTAAAAGTATCGTATATACTCGTATATAAGTCGAATCGTGCGAACCTAATGTTTTGACAAAAATTGGATTCGACCTTGTACGTGACTAATAATTTTATAAGTCTGAAATTCAAGCACAATCGAGAAGGACGTGGAGCAACACTTGGCTTCAAACGTTAATTTAATAACTTAATAATTTTGTGACCAAAAATCAAGGGTCAATCTATACACGAGATCGACTTATACACGAGTGTTTACCGTACTTAAACATAATGGAGGACTTGGAGCAACACTAGGCTTTAGAAATTAATTCAATAAATTAATAATTTCATGACTATAAATCAAGGGTCGACCTATACACGAGATCGACCTATACACGAGTGTTTACCGTACTTAAACATAATGGAGGACTTGGAGCAACACTAGGCTTTAGAAATTAATTCAATAAATTAATAATTTCATGACTATAAATAAAGGGTCGACCTATACACGAGATCGACTTATACACGAGTGTTTACCGTATTTAAACATAATGGAGGACGTGGAGCAACACTAGGCTTTAGAAATTAATTCAATAAATTAATAATTTCATGACTATAAATCAAGGGTCGACCTATACACGAGATCGACTTATACACGAGTGTTTACCGTATTTAAACATAATGGAGGACTTGGAGCAACACTAGGCTTTAGAAATTAATTCAATAAATTAATAATTTCATGACTATAAATCAAGGGTCGACCTATACACGAGATCGACTTATACACGAGTGTTACCCGTATTTAAACATAATGGAGAAGCAACACTAGGCTTTAGAAATTAATTCAATAAATTAATAATTTCATGACTATAAATCAAGGGTCGACCTATACACGAGATCGACTTATACACGAGTGTTTACCGTACTTAAACATAATGGAGGACTTGGAGCAACACTAGGCTTTAGAAATTAATTCAATAAATTAATAATTTCATGACTATAAATAAAGGGTCGACCTATACACGAGATCGACTTATACACGAGTGTTTACCGTACTTAAACATAATGGAGGACTTGGAGCAACACTAGGCTTTAGAAATTAATTCAATAAATTAATAATTTCATGACTATAAATAAAGGGTCGACCTATACACGAGATCGACTTATACACGAGTGTTTACCGTACTTAAACATAATGGAGGACTTGGAGCAACACTAGGCTTTAGAAATTAATTCAATAAATTAATAATTTCATGACTATAAATAAAGGGTCGACCTATACACGAGATCGACTTATACACGAGTGTTTACCGTACTTAAACATAATGGAGGACTTGGAGCAACACTAGGCTTTAGAAATTAATTCAATAAATTAATAATTTCATGACTATAAATAAAGGGTCGACCTATACACGAGATCGACTTATACACGAGTGTTTACCGTACTTAAACATAATGGAGGACTTGGAGCAACACTAGGCTTTAGAAATTAATTCAATAAATTAATAATTTCATGACTATAAATCAAGGGTCGACCTATACACGAGATCGACTTATACACGAGTGTTACCCGTATTTAAACATAATGGAGGACTTGGAGCAACACTAGGCTTTAGAAATTAATTCAATAAATTAATAATTTCATGACTATAAATAAAGGGTCGACCTATACACGAGATCGACTTATACACGAGTGTTTACCTTATTTAAACATAATGGAGAAGCAACACTAGGCTTTAGATATTAATTCAATAGATTAATAATTTCATGACTATAAATCAAGGGTCTACCTATACACGAGATCGACTTATACACTCAAACAATGGAAAAGGACTAGGAGCAAATCTTAACTCTGAACATTAATTCAATAGATTAATAATTATGTGATCTGGAACAACACTTAGTTACAAAAATTAATTCAAGCATAATGGAGGACTTGGAGTAAACACCTAATTCAATAAATCAAGGATCGACCTATACACGAGATCGACTTATTCCATTTCACCTTCCATGTTTTCTTGTTGACAATTACAAAAATGAATTAAAGGATTATTAAATTCTTAATGAAAGACTTTGTTGTCTGTTGCATTCGTCTTGCCTTTTTTTTAAATATTCAAATGTTCAAATAATGTCATTTTGAAAAAAACAACAATCTTATTTGTATTAATTTAATAACGTTGCGTAGTTTTCGTCATACACTAATTTGAAAAAAGTGAAAAATTGACAAAAAAAAGATATTCTAGTTATGTTATAAACAGTAATAGACATCTATATATTAATACTTGTGTTCCTTAATTGTACGACCGTTATCATTTTGCAACACCCTCTGGCTAAAAATGAGACCGTCCTAATCGTCCAAGATGTAATACAAAAATATAAATACTTATTATCTGGTGTTGCTTATCCCCCGAATTCTTATTTCTTATGGGTGTCGTCACCTCAGCTAAATAACGGACCATTCCTTTTTTTATTATAAAGAAAGAAAGGGAAGAAAAAGGATATACTATACAAAAAATACAATAAAAAGAAAGAAAGAAAACGCTCGGAAGTGATAACGCTAATCTGTTTCAATCGAACATAATGAAAAGATGAAAAGAAAGAAAGAAAGAAAGAAAAAAGATTGAGAGTTAAATCAAGATTATTATGCTTTTTACATATTGAACAATTTAGCAATAGCTCTTAAACATATCAAACATTGTAATAATTGAATTATTATTCTGAGGTATATCCACAGGTCCTGCTAGTTACTGATATTGTTATATTCGGACAACACGAGTTGTCTGCCCTTGTTTTTGCTGTTGGTTCACTTAGTAATAAATGGTTAGACCTAACAGAGGTGTTCCCGTGTTGTGATTTGGAAAGTCCTGAATGAATGGTCCCAACAATATCTTTTAATCAGATAAAACACACGTCTTTCCAGAATACAAATCTAACTACACATGAACATTCTAACCTCGGGACAAAGAAAAAGTCAATGCTCTCTTTGACATTATTGGTCAGTTTCCTGGACGAATGTTCATAGAAGTACCATGATAACTTTGGAACACGTGACGTCCTAAAGTACGACTCGAATGTCAACATACGCCTAGGAAATGCATAGGCGGGTTATCGTGTTACATAAATAGATTGGCGTAATCTATTGTTCTCAGGTAGAGTAGTAACTTAACTTGGTCGTAAGGAAAAACCCGTTCGGTAATTTGATTGATCGGCTACGACCTCGGGGTCATTTGAGACGAGGTTTCACATTAGACGAAATACACCGATCCAGTGACACTAGAAGTTTAGAAACGAAATATGGTTAGCCAGTGAGAAATCGTCGGCTAGACCAGACCTCTTTCCGACAGGTTCTGGGTCAACGATGGTCGCTAAGATAAAATGTCGTAATCGAGAAATAAAGGTGATATGTGCACATGAGAAGGTGTCTGCGTTGTTCTTATACCAACACCGAAGAACAGTGCGAGAAATGACCAGAACAAGATGGCGATGGGTGGACAGCGGCGACAGAAAAGTGACAAGAACTGAATAACTTGAATATAATTACCACCACTGAATTCCTCGTTAAATACTACCCGACAAAAGTTTTGTTTAATCGTGGTACAGGGTTTTATTTTTCAAGTGGCTCCCCGTACATACAAACAAATATAGAATAATATATATATATATATATATATATATATATATATATATATATATATATAAGTTAAGAGTAAGGAAATGAATCCGACGGTATAAGTATAGATAAAAGGATATGTAAACACACAATGCTGTTAAAATGAAAATATTTTATATCATATTCATAGCTAATATTGAACAGTATTTCGATTTATAAAAATCATCTTCACAGCTTGTTTTTAAACCAGACTCCTCAAGAGAGAAGCTGAAAATAATTTGAATTCAAAACGAAAACATTGATGTTCCAAATTGTGTGCTTTCATATCCTTGTATCTATCTATCTATCTATATATATATATATATATATATATATATATATATATATATATATATATATATTATATATTATTATTATTATTATTATTATTATTATTATTTTTTTTTTTTTTGCTTGAAGGCAATTACAATGCGTATATCGCATAAAATTCGATAATTATAGTAAATAAACGTGATAAGTGAATTTCGGCAAAGGATCGTTCGGTCTGTAGAACATCGTACAGACTGTTTCGACTTTATTAAGTCTCATCAGCGATGTATTCAACAATGCTTCTAAAAAACAAACATCTAAAAAAATCTTATTTCCCTTCGCCGAAGAGCTTAAGGCCTTGTTTGTTATTATTCATTCAACGTCCCCGTACCTATTAGGGTAGAGGCGTATAAGTATCATAAAGGTAATTTCGCAGGGATTGTTCGGTCTGTACCGTGGCCGAGACAGTATGGTTTCTGACTATGCCTGTTGAGGTCCCGGTTTCGATTTCTGTCGGAGGGAAATCGTTAGTATACATCGCTGATGAGACTTAATAAAGTCGAAACAGTCTGTACGATGTTCTACAGACCGAACGATCCTTTGCCTAAATTCACTTATCATGTTTATTTACAATAATTATCGAATTTTATGCGATATACGCATTGTAATTGCCTTCAAGCAATATATATATATATATATATATATATATATATATATATCCATTAACTTATTTTATTGCCTTAATCGGCTAATAACAATTAACATCTCCACAAAGCAGTATCATCTACACTATTATTTCGGACACAATTGGTAACTCAACTGGATTTCTTAAATATTAGTCTATCTTAACACATTCACCTTCCTTTCACATTTAAAAAAAAACCCAAGGTTTACATTTTTAAATTTCTATAACACAATTGTGCGAAGCAAACGCGAAACCCTTACAACATATATATATATATATATATATATATATATATATATATATATATATATATATATAAAGAGAGAGAGAGAGTGGGGGAGAGTTAGATAGAGAGAGAATAAGATATACATTTATATAGAATAAGATATATATATGTGTGCGTGTGTGTGTGTGTGCGTGTGTATACAGATGAGAAAAATAATCGTTAAAAACGTTGGATAAATCAAAGTGCTCATATGCTAGCCAGCAGAGCAGTATAAAAACAAAAAGCATTCAAATCTCACCTTCCTAACTTTATTACATAATTAATAGTTTCGTGCATTTTCTTTGTAATCGGAGCAGAAACACACTATTCAAATGGATTTTTTTTTACATATTCCAATCTAATAAAAACTTATACAAAAAGCTATATCCTTTTAAGTATTTCCTAATACTGATAATTTTCAAACATATCTATTTGACTCATATATTGGATCCTAACAGGTACTATCACCCCGGGTTTGAGAAAACCAGGGAATAATAGCAAAGAGAGTGACTCCACTGTAGGGATTACATTCCCTACTTGTTATGGTTGTCCTATCTGACGCTAGGGGACACGAAAGTTAATTACTTCCAGTGTCTGGAAATATCCTCTAGGTGGCGTACACAGTAGGATTATAAAAGTGAAATTGACAAAGTCAACAGTCACTTTTTACCTTCTATCGTCGAGAGAAGAACACGCACCAGTTGCATATCCTGTCGACATGACAGGTGGGCTTTGAACCCTTCCCCCACCACCTCGTGTCGCATAGCACATGAGAATATGGTCTGCATGTAAGTGTTTATATTTTACTTTTTTACTAGCTACCTCAAGCTTTTACCTATAGAAGGCTATTTTCCTATTAGGACATTTATTCTATGCACATATTTATGATCCCCTTGTGTATATCTCCGGTCATGTTCTGCATTCTCTTCTATTAAGTTTTCTCAGGCAATAAGATATCCTTGTTATGAATTCGGAGTGAATTGTTCTTATATTGGCTAGAAAAATAAAAAAGACACCCTCCGGGCGATGTAAAAATAATTTTTTGAAAGATATTGCCTGAGGGATGGGAGCTGAAAATTCAATGTCATAGAGTGTGTACCATAAGTATGTAAAATCGTCAAATTTATTAAAGGAGTAAAAAAAGAAAGAAAGAAAGAAAGAAAGAAAGAAAGAAAGACAATTTGAAATGGAAACAGTTCCGATAATTTTAAATATTATATTAGAATAAAACAATCTATATATAAATATATAACGCCAGACATCTATTTATTGAAACAATGAGGATTGTCTAACCTTGCATGCTCACATTTTGAGTATATTTATTCTATGTTATGACGTTGGATTATGTGTTGGGTAATGTGACGTAAGCAGTGACGCAGTTTTTGTTACAAACAAAAATAGATTATTAATAGATAAGAAGATACCGGACGAGGAAACGATATATTCAACCAAGCATCTTTATTCTACACTGCACTCCCTAGACTTCAAGAATTTAGTGTTATACTCATAACGCAATTTTTTTTTCAGGTCAGTTAACTTTGAAGCACGTATCTTTGAGAATTTGTGTTACGCCTCAAAGATACGTGGTTCAAAGTTAACTGACCTGAAAAAATGTGAAAGCTTTTTAATAAAAATCTTTTATTCATTAATATATCAACACTGAAAATGTCATTAAATTCGGTTAATTCCCTGATTTTTGGTATTTTTTCTTTCTTTCAGAGGGGTGACATACGATGGTGGAATTTAGGTCCGTTAAGTTCGATTTAACCTCGTTATCGGAAACCTTTTTATCAGTGGAAGGTAAAATATGCCTTACTATCATCATTATCATAATCATTGGGTCATGTTGGCAGCATGGATATCCATGATTCTCTCTCTCCAACCGTCCCTATCGGTCCTCACACCTGGGAGATCCTCCGCGTCCAGAATCCACATAAAGCTGATTGATGTAGATTTTTGCAAGTCGGCCTACACAGGCGTGTCCATGTATAGGTATCCACTAAAGAACGTCATTTATGAGTTGTTGCTTCTCCAGCAGTGTCTCGCATGTCTTGTTCGTCTTACTCTGATGATTTGTGCCATTGACCATACAGCTGCTTTCCCTTGGAAGCAACATCCCCTAAAATAAACATAGGTTATCTTAATTATCAAAAGATTGGGGTACTCTCACTACTACTGTGACGTCACCTCCCACTATTTCTTATCAAAAAGTCGCCTTCTAAAGGAAGATGCTGGGGCTGTAAAAAACAGGAACCAGTGACAGAGACTGTTCGCGGTCGTCACGGTATAAACTTGAGTATAATGACAAATGATAACACCGATAGACTTTGGAAAGCTTTATTCTACTTAGAATAATTGGTCCACTTACTGAGAGTTTATATAGTCTAGTATTCACTAGAGAGTTCTCCAAAGGGGAGGTAATCATAAAATAGGGGAGGTAACTCTCAATTACTTGTTACATTGAGTTACGGTTCAAGTAACCGGAAAGACTTTGCTGCTTAGTAAGACTAAAGATATAACAAAGAATTCAAATTCAATGTTTACAGAAATCGGTGAGTTAATTTTACACTTATATTGTGGAGGCGGCTCTAAAAAAAGAACCCAGACAAAACAGAAATATACACTCATTTGTTGGCCTAAATATTATAATGAAATTATGCAACCAAGCAGGCAGTTTTGTAAACGTGGGCTTATAGCAGAGAAAATAATACCAACGTAGTGGTTCCTGAGTAATATATTTTTAACCAAAAACAGATCTCTTTTAAAATATTTTCCTAAAAATGTCCTATCAGTTAAAAAAAAACATTCCCTTAATTCTAAAAAAATAGATCTGAGTCAGACTAACACCACAGTTAACGAACATAACACCTGACTCCTTAGACATAGAAATTGGCCGGCAACAACATATTTTATTGCCTGAGAAGACTTAAAAGAATGGGACCATATAAACTTTAAGCACCGCATCTGTGATCTCGATTCATATGGACATGTTTTTCATTTACACCGTGAAAATCCGGTTTTTGGTAACAGACGATTTTTAGAGTTTATTTTTAATTATAAAACTAATCCCTAACCCTAACCCCTAACCCTAACCCTAACAAACAACCGGATCGAGATCGCAGATGACAAGCTGTAAAAATCCATCCAACCAACCAACCAACCAACCAACCAACCAAAATTACACCACTCTCTTTGGAGCTCATTCCATCCATTTTGTATTCATTCTTTGGACCATATAAGCTTTAAGCACCCCGCTTGGGTTACTTTAGTCTAAAGACGTTTTTGTTTTATTCATTCTTATTGGGTATTCAAAATTCTTTAAACTCATTTTTTAAACATTTTTTTTTTTTACTTATTAACCCATATATGGGACCCTAACAGGTACTAACATAGTGGAGTTATATTTTGTCATCACCATCATCGGCATCGCAGTCTCAGAAGACTCAGAAGATTTCTCGTAGCTTGAAGTTATGTTCTAGAGCAGCGCCTTCTATGACTGTGGAGGTCAATGTTTGAAAAACAGTCTCGAGCACAGATGTCACATGTGAAAGTCTTGAAGATGTTGATAGTGTGCCGGTACTCTGTTGCTGTTGCTTTCTCTTGGACCTCTTTATGGTGTTGCGCCAGGGTGAATTCAGGCATGAATAACCGGCTACGGAGAGCCTACCGCCACTGAAGGCGGTTCAGAGCTAAATTTTCCCAGCTGGCAGGTTTGATGTTAAAGGACTTGAGATAATTCTTGCAGATGTCCTTAAATTGCAACAATCTGTCTCTTGCCCGATGAAAGTTACGCATAGAGGATGACCTTTGGGATTCGTCCATCATCCATCCAACGGACATGGCCCAGCCAGCGGAGATGACGCTGTCTCAGTAGAGAGCACAAGCTGAGAAGCACAAGGTGTATTGAATATAGGACTTCATTCTCTGTTAGAGAATCGCATCTAGATACTAAGCAGCTGTATAACGACTAACCCAATACAACCAAAAACTAAGGAATACTTCTGGAATATGTAAGACATTCTCAAAAACTTCCATTTATCTTAGAACTTACTAACAAATACGTGCAATAATTTTTATACACGTATTAACTCTATTGGCTGGGGCTATAAAATACGACAACTGTTCCTCTGCACAGGGGTAAGACTCTCCTTCAATTGGAACATCTGTTGGCCGCAGGTGGCGACTTGTGATACTTAAGGACCGAATCTTGGTGGCTAAGCAGTTCATGGCATGCAACGCTCCACTTTGGTCCTTACTTAGGCTAAACGGTCGATCGGAGGGGCTCCCCTGATGAATCTGCTGGTCACCTCAAGCCATAGTAACTATATGATTATCCCAACCTTATTGTCCTTATGGCAAGTCACAACATTGTTATCTTATATATGCTAGAAGGCTGTGGCTGAGGATCTTAGTGTCCTGGGTATGACGTTAAACTGCATCTAGTGGTGAAATTCCAATTTTGGAACTCTTGGAATGTAGAGAACCCTTTATCGCCATTATTCCCAGGCCCACTCTGACCCGGAGTGGAAGTACCTGTTAGGATCCATCTATGGGTTAAATAGATAAATAGATAAGTATTAAAATATATCTCAAAAATGAGTTTGAAAAAAGTTTTTGAATAACCCACAAAAATGAATAAAACAAAATATCTTAGGCATAAAATAACACAAGGGTTGACATGCCGTAAAGTCCAACCAACCAACCAACCAACCTGGCTAATTTTTGCGCGCTACTCTTGCTGGCGTGAAGAGCATGTCTCATGCACTATAATCAGTTTTTTTTTTCTTTTTCGTCAGTTCAATTTGGCACTGAAGAAAGAAATTAAAAATACGAACTGGGTCAAATAAAAGTGATCTTTCCCTTAGGTCACAAAAAAAAGGGGGTTGGAATTTTGTTACTGGGTCACTTGCGAGAGGTTATTTAATTGTGACTGTTAAAATTACCTTTTTGGTAGATATGGCCAAAATTTTACGCGTTTTTTTTAACCCTTCATGAATTAAAATTCAACAACATTCGGAAAAAAATAAATGAAACTTAACATAATGTTTGTTGTATTATGAAGAGGAGGGATTATGAAAAAATCACATGTAATAACCATTTGTTTTGCAGTCTTTAAAATGGGAGAATTATATAAATCAAAATTTATTCACATTTTTCTTTCTTGAAAATGTGCTCTTTTTAACGTGATTTATTTCATTATTATATTTAAGAAATTCCGAGACATTTTTTAAATTTGTAAGTATAGACTCTGTTCTTAAGGAAGAAATAAGTGAAAATTTACAATTTGAATTTTTTTAAATAAAAGTTTAAAGAAAGAAGGAAGTGCTTTCGTACCTGAATTTTCGCCATACTTAACCTCATTGTTTAAGAGAAAATTTTGGTGAGAGAAACTATGTGTGAAAAAAAGAAATACAACAAAGAGAAGATAACGTTTGTAATTTTAAAGAATGAAAACGATTCAAAATTTTCGCCATTTTTTATTTATGTTTTAGTTAGTCTCCATTTCTAAACTCGCTCTGTTGGTGGGGTTGAAGAATACACAAACTGCGCCACAGCAGAGATGTAAAATTCCTCCAATAGGCGAGATTTTTCTTATATTCATTTTGTACGAGAAAACAATATCAATATAACTTACAATTCCTTTACAATCTTCCTAGCACCAAATTAACCAATAGAATAAAATCATCAATACTTAATTTTTTTTAATAATTTTTTTTTAAAGTTGGTTCTTGGTGGGTATTCAATTCTTTTTCAAACTCAATTTTTAAACACATATTTTAAACTCCCTTTTTTTCTAGTCAACCCATAGATGGGACCCTAAAAACTACTACTACTCCGGATCAGAGTGGACTTGGAAGTAATGGTGATGAAGAGGTACTCCACGGTTCTCAGAGATCCAAAATTGGAACTTCACCATCAGTTTAACGTGAGTGAAGTGTTGCACATCAGCCACAAGGGTTCCATCCTTAAGCATAACGGGTCACCACCCACAACACTAGGTAGTCCAATTGGGAGGATTTTACCCCTCTGTAGAGGAGCAGTTAGCGTATTCTACAGCCCCAAACGACAGGACGGTTTTTAAAAGTGTCTAAAAATCAATTAACTGGAAATGTGCGTGATCTTATAGTCTTAAAAAATAAAGCATCTCAAATAATGGACATGGTTTTGTTGAGAATGTGATAATAGTTGATTGTGGATATATTTTCCTCAAACCATATAAATATAAAAGAACAATTCACGACGAAAGTGATAATTAGACTTTATTGCCTGACCAAAACTTAATAGAAATAATACAAAAATAGGATATGAAATACAAAGAATACGTGTGTGAATTGAAGAATGCTCAAGGGGCAAATAACCTGTAGGTAGTAAAGTCTTGTGGCTACTTGTTTATCTATACATATATATATATATATATATATATATATATATATATACATACATACATATATATCTATACACATACGTACATATCTATACACATACATACATACATACATATATATCTATACACATACATACATACATACACATATACATATATATATATATATATACACATATACACACATATATATATATATATATACACATACATATATATATATATACACATACAGACATACATATATATATACATACATATATCTATACACATACATACATATATCTATACACATACATACATACATACATATATATATATATATATATATATATATATATATATATATATATATATCATCGGTTGTTGCTTTTTGTGCTAAAATTATGTAGATTTTATTTATATTCGAAGATATTTAAACATTAAAATATACTTAGAAATAGCATTGAAATTCTACTTAAAAATGTCCAGCATTTGTAAATCTTAAAAGTAAACAAACCAATACACCATAGTTGCCACACTCCCTTCCATGTGTTTCTGGATAGCCGTTTTTTGTAATAGAATAAAGGTATCCCTCCTAGTTTGGAAAGGATCTCGTGTACAATCCACGGAATACCTGGATGGCAAAGACCTCTTTCCTGTTGACAAACGACGCAACTAGTGCGTGTTACCTCTGGGAAGTCGGAGGGTGAAAATATATCTCGTATACCATGTACACTGAATGCCTGTAGGATAACTAGCCCCCTCCCCGTTCTATGGACAGGATGCACAACTGCCGTGTTACCTCTAACAGCTGGTGTGGTCTAAGAGAATTTGACTTTCGCGGTTTCGCACTTTTATGCTATTAGTTGCAACGACATCTAGTGCCAAACGGAAGAACCGTGGCAAGTAAGGGAAACAGCCCTTACAGTTACAAAATCCCCAACCTTCTTTTTTCTGATGTGACCTAAAAGAAAGATCACTTTTATTTGACCCAGTTTGTATTTTTAGTTTCTTTTTTCAGTCCCTAATTGAACTGACGAAAAAAGAAAAGAACTGGTTATAGTGCAGGAGACTTGCCCTTCACTCCAGCAAGAAGAAAAAATAGTCAGGTTTGCTAAATTATCAGATACAGGAATTTTACTGATCACTATAATGGTTTTGTAGGGTTTTGTTAAAGGCTTGTTTAGAATGAACAAGCTTGAAAAAAAGGTTTTGCTGCCATTTATGGTAATGTGCCTTAGACTTGGTTTAAGTTCTTTAGCCTCTTCCTAATTCCGTAACGAAGGAGCATGTCTAAACGTTTTAATTAAAATCAAATTATGTGATTGAGCCATACCATTTTAATGAAAAGATCAACAGTCACAAACAACTGTAATAACTTGTGCTATCCTAAATGTGGAAGCAATTTCCATACAAAGTTTGTTTCTTAATAACGATGTCTATTTTTATTCTAACATTTTCGAGTGGGTAAACATGAGAAGCCATTTTGGGAGGGAAAAGGGAATTGTCTGAATCTTGAACATGATTGATGATGAATAGAAAAAAATGTGGTAAAACGAGAACACTTTTTTTAAATGTTTTTTATGGGCTAAAATTCTTCTTTTTTTTTAAATAAATAAATAAATAAATTAAAAAAAACGTAATTTCTTTTGCGAAGACTTTAATTTTCTCGATGAACAGAGAAAGACGGGTTGATTGTTGGGTTATCAAATAGCAATTATTTGACAGAAATAATTATTATTTTTATTTTTAAATCTATTTTTATTTTATTGATCTATCTATTCATTTATCGTTTTTGTTTGTAAAATACAAAAAATGTTTATCTGAACTTTTAAGATGGGCTTGATAATTTGTATTATTTAGATTTTTCAGACTGTTGTCTCCATTTTTATTGTTATGTACACGACGTTTCGGCTGATATGCCTTCCGACCTTCTTTGTGTGTTTCTTATCGAACTCGGGAGCCTTCATATTGTAATAGGGAGCCTCCACGGAATTTCGATTCGAACCCTTTATACAATCAATTGGAGTAGATAGTTCAGTTGCACGCATGGCATAACAGATATATATATTTACCAACTCCTCCGCACGAGCAGGATGTGACACAAGGTCAATTTCTTAAGTGGAGTTTAACAGGTTTGAATTCAGAGTTTTCCTTCTCCTAGACCGGTTGCCTAACCAAGGTTAAAGAGCCCAGTCTGCCCTACTATTTACCCATAGCTGGAGGGGGAGTAGAATTCATACCTTTCCCAAGGGTATTAGCGCTAAGTGAAATGCAATGACCACGTCCAGGATTTGAACTCGGGGCGACGAGTCCATTTCCTATGACTTTAACCATTACACCACGCTATTCTTTGGCATAACAGATATAAGGGTTGAGTTAATACAGTTCTAAGTGACAATCGTCTGGAGGTTGCAGGTTCAATCCTGGCCAAGAGTGATAATAACATAGAATAATTAACATAGCTTAACACTTGTACCGGATCATTGTTAACGGAATGAGAACAATCTAGCCCTATGGATTAAATAATGAGTTCTGGTTTGAAGTTCTGTAAAGGGTCCCGAGTTTGACATGAATGTTCCCAAGTTTGACAAGAAGCACCCTATTATTTAGATTTTTTGGAATGGTGCAGTCCAAAAATCTAAATAATATCTGTTTTTAAATTTAAATTTTTTTTTAATTTAAAAAAAATTTTTAAATAGAATATTTTTTTTTAAATTACAATTTTTTTAAAAATACAAATTATTTTAATACAAATTATAAAGCTTCATCTCAAAAGTTCAGACTTACATTTTTTTAAATTCTACAAAACAAGAAAGAAGATGAATAAAATGAAATAAAATAAAAATAGATAAATAAATTTGAAAAATAGAATAAAAATAATCATTATTTTCGACTAATACGTTGTGTATATAACCATAAAGATGAGGACAACAGTTCGAAAAATCTAAATGATATAAAAAAAGTGTTTATTTTGTTTTGGCAAAACGGTGTATCTAGCTGAATTTTAACCGCAAACCAATCTTTTTTTTTTTTTTTTTTTTTTTGTTAAACAACTGTGTAAGGACAAAGAAAGAGATGAACTCGTGCTATATTCAAATAAAAGAAAAATATATATTTAAAAAAAAAAGGAGAAAAAATCTACTAACTTCGGAAATCGGTCGGTGTTAAAAAGTATGTTTTAGTCTTTTATCATCATTAACTCGCAACTTTTTTCTTTTCTTCTTTTTTTCTTTGAGGGGAGGAGGGGGTGCTGTTGCTGTTGTCGTCTGTTCTTATCTTTGACATTTACAAGTAAAATGTTTCGACGCTTATATATTTTATTTCTATCTTTTGTTTTACTTAATTTTGTTCTCTGTAAAAACTTATCTTCTTCCCTTGTATTATTATCATTCTGATATTGTATTGCATATCAAATTGCAAATACTTTTACAGATTTTGATAGTCCTATCCATGTTCCCTATTGCCCAAGCCCCGACCCTTTTTATCATATATGTGCTAGAAGGCGATGGCTAAGGGTCTTAGTGTCCTGGGTATGACGTTAAACTGATGGTGAAGTTCTAATTCTGGGGCTCTGGAGAATGTGGAGTATTCCTTCATCACCATTACACACAGTTCACATTGATCCGGGGTGTCAGTGTGAACTTTTAGGGCCCTATATATGGGTTAAGGGCCGGGTTAGCTCAGTCGGTAGAGCATTCGGCTAGAAACCACAAGGTTCCTAGTTCGATACCCGCCCTCGCCAACTCAGCGTATGAGTAGCACGGGGATCTGTGCGGTAAAGTAAAGAGCTGATGGTAGGTGTGGCGCTCCACCTCAGACACCAAAACAATCTCTTTGGTCTAGCGCTAGTGAAAAGGGGATAGATTCCCTCGCTGCATGGCTGATACCGACATTAAGCCGCCTCGACGACTTTACTACTTATATGGGTTAAATAGCGCGTGGTGTAATGGTTAAAGTCATGGGAAATGGACTAGTCGCCCCGAGTTCAAATTCTGGATGTGGTAATTGCATTTCACTTAGCACTAATACCCTTGGGAAAGGTATGAATCCTACTCTCCCTCCAGCTATGGGTAAATAGTAGGGCAGATTGGGCTCTTTAATCTTGGTTAGCCAACCAGTCTAGGAGAAGGAAAACTCTGAATTCGAACCTGTTAAACTCTGCTTAAGAAATTGACCTTGTGTCACATCCTGCTTGTGCGGAGGAGTTGGTAAATATATATATGGGTTAAATAGAAGAAGAAAAAAACAGCCAACCAACCAACCAACCAACCAACCAACCAACCAATCCATTTTTTAAAATAGAAAATCTCACTGATTTTTATATAAGTACATTTCTTCCCACTTCTCTCTCTCTCTCTCTCTCTCTCTCTCTCTCACACACACACACATAGATAAATGAAAATAAATTTTAAGAATAAAAGATTAAGCATGTTTGGTCATGCAACTGTTAAAGTAAATCTATAATGATATCAATATATATTAGTAGGGCCTGTGGATATACAACAGTATGATAATGTAATTATTACGACGTTTGATATGTTTAAGAGCTATTGCTAAATAGTTCAATATGTAAAAAGTGTTTCCTTCTTTTCATCTTTTCATTATGTTCGATTGAAACAGATTAACGTTATCACTTCCGCACGCTAACCCCCTCTATTTGCCCAATTCTCTTTCTTTCTTATCATATTTTTTCTGTGTAGCATGTTCTTTTTATTTCCCTTTCTTCTTTATAATAAAAACGGAATGGTCCATTATTTAGCTGAGGTGACGACATATGTTTACTTAAGAGTTATTGCTAAATAGTTCACTATGTACAAAGTGTAATAATCTTGATTTAACTCTCTCTCTCCCTCTTTTTAAAAAATTTCTTTCTTTCTTTTCATCTTTTCATTATGTTCAATTGAAACAGATTATCATCACTTCCATGGGATCACCTCTTCTATCTTTCCCGTACTCTCTTCCTTTCTTTATTATCATATTTCTTCTGTGTAGCATGTCCCTTTTTCTTCCCTTTCTTTCTTCTAATAAAAACGGAATGGTCCATTATTTAGCTGAGGTGAGGACACGAATAAGAATTCGATGGATAAGCAACACCAATTAATCAAGATTTACATTTTGCATTTCATCTTGGACGGTCTTATTTTTAAGCAGAGGGTGTTGCAAGATGATAACAGTCGTACTTTAAAGGAACACAAGTATTAATATATAGATTTTTTATATAGACAGGCCATTTGCGTTTCCCTTCACATTTAGGAAAGGCACGAACCCATCTCTTTTTGCCCCCACCCCATCTATGGTGAATAGTGTTACACACTGGACCCGTCAAAGAACACAAACACTTGTATTTAGGAAAATGTAAGATGAGATGTTTATTCCCCCGGTTGTGTACAGCTGAGAGTCGTTGGCAGGGTTACGCAAACGTAGAGCCTTCGGGATTTCTTTTCAAGTGATCTCGAACCTGATCGTCTGTCTAATCGATCTCTACGGGCTTCTTTTATTGTAGTCTGACCCCTGGTGTCACGCCTCTTTGTTCGTGAACCTACGCAGTTTTTTCTGTAGACACGCCTCTTCGTCCACGCAGGCTGTTTTCATTGGCTATGGGCTACGCCTACAGATTTCTGCACTGAAATCATGTCAAATATTCACCTGCATTTCCAGGTGCAAAAGGTCAGGTCAAGGCCACATCCTGTTTTCGTTTCCAGGCTGCACCTGACCCCCATGCACTTCCTATTCAGCCTGATCCTTGGGTGCACTGATCAGACAATATATTACAATAGTAGGGTAGACTGGCTTTTTTAACCTTCAAATAACAACCAGTCTAGGAGAAGGAAAAGGAAAAGAGTTTTGTAGCCATTATTAAGCTTCAAGTGAGAGCACTTTACAGTGGAGATCCCTTGTGTTCCTTAGTGAAGAATCCTTGTGTTAAGCAGTGGCTGATCCGCTCGTCCGTGTTGAATATGTGCAAATGAACAGCTTTCAAGATTGGCGATTAAGTTTTGGTTTGATTTGTTTTGTTTTACGGCATATCAACCTCAGTGGGTCATTTAATGCCGATAAAGTTTTGAAATAAATCAATTCTTAATGGATAATAGAATTTTTTTATAAATACATTTTTCTATTTAACTCATAGATGGGACCCTAACAGGTACTACCACTCCGGGTCAGAGTGGACCAGGGAGCAATGGTGATGAAGGGGTGCTCCACATTCCCCAAACCTCCAGAACTGGAACCTCACCATCAGATAGAGTTTAACGTCATTCCCAGGACATGTAGACCCGCAGCCACCGCCTTCTAGCACTCATATGATAAAAAGGGGTTGGGGCTTGCCATAAGGGCAATAGGGTTGGGAATGGCGATTAGTTAACTAACTACGTATTCAAGCATGTTGCTTGGCTGGCTTTAATCCACGTGCCCATGCAGAGTCTATAAGTTTAGGTGGTGGGCTACAGCACACCTTATATGTCCAAAATAATCCAACAAAACCTAAGAATTCAAACCTGTTAAACTCCACTTAAAAATTAACCATGTGTCACATACTGCTCCTGGTGGAGGGGTTGGGCAGATACCTAAATCCAGAAAATTGATGATTCTATGTTTCTGACTTATCAACTGATAAAAACTGACCCTACTTTTTGCAAAATAAAAAGGTGCTCGTGGTGTAATGGTTATTGTCATGGGAATTGGAGATGGCGAATCGAGTTTAAATGGTGGAAGAGGCTGTTTGCATTTCACATAGCGTTAATACACTTGGGAAAGGTATGCATCCAACTATTCTCCCTCTAAATATAGGTAAATAGTATTACAAACTGGGCTCTTTAACCTTGTTATGGCAATCGGTCAAGGAGAAGGAAAACTCTGAATTCAAGCCTGTTAAACTCGGCTTAAAAATTGACCTTATGTTGCATCTTGCTCATGCAGAGTTGGGTAAATACTGTGTTCCCCAAAAATAAGACCTACCTGCAAAATAAGACCTAGCATTTTAATATATATATTTACCCCTCCACACAAGCAGGATGCGACACAAGGTCAATTTCTTAAGCGGAGTTTAACAGGTTTGAATTCAGAGTTTTCCTTCTCCTAGACCGATTGCCTAACCAAGGTTAAAGAGCCTAGTCTGCCCTACTATTTACCCATAACTGGAGGGAGAGTAGGATTCATACCTTTCCCAAGGGTATTAGCGCTAAGTGAAATGCAATTATCACGTCCAGGATTTGAACTCGGAGCAACGAGTCCATTTCCCATGACTTTAACCAATGTGATTTTAATATAAGCCCTCCTCTTAAAATAAGCCCTAGTTAAGAGCGGCAGACAGATGAAAGAAATAAGCATTCTTCACAACCATATCATGCAATGAAAACACTTAATGCCCCCACCCCTAAATAGGCTCTAGTGTTATATTTCGGAATGAAAATTAATATAAGCTCTCTCTTATTTTTGGGGAAATACAGTACATAAATACACATTCTCTTTACAAAAAGAGGTGCATTTCTTATGGGACCACAGAAATTGCATTGTTCCATAAAACAGCTGTTCTTTCTTTTTGTAATTTATTTTTGTTGTAAGTTTTCATTTTCTATGACATTCAGTATGATTTTTTGCTGACTTCAATATGATTATTTTAAAA
Source organism: Doryteuthis pealeii (assembly GCA_023376005.1). Taxonomy (NCBI): domain Eukaryota; kingdom Metazoa; phylum Mollusca; class Cephalopoda; order Myopsida; family Loliginidae; genus Doryteuthis; species Doryteuthis pealeii. Next base: position 55,823,893 of record CM042137.1, on the reverse strand, counting down.
ATCTTTTGCAATATGACATGGTACAAAAAAAAAACCTTGCCTGTCTTTCTTCACATTCCCAAACAACAACAACAAAATTACAACAGCAAAATCGATAATATTGTAACAAATATTCTCCCTCCAGCCATGGGTAAATAATAGAGCAGACAGGGCTCTTTAGCCTTGGCAACCAATCTAGAAAGAAAACTCTAAATTCAAACCTGTTAAACTCAACTTGAAAATAGACTTTGTATTGGGTAAATACTTAAATACAAACTCTTTAGAAAAAGAGGTAAATTTTGTATGGGACCACTGATATTGCATTGTTCCAGAAAACAGTTGTTTTTTTTTTGGGGGGGGGTCTTGTTGAAATTCATTTTGCTTTTAAGTTTTTGTTTCCTATGACATTAAAGATAATTTTTAGCTCACTTCAATATGATTATTTTTTAAATCTTTTGCAATATGACATGGTACAAAAAACAAACCTTGCCTGTCTTTCTTCACATGAACAACAACAACAACACCACCAACAAAAGTACAACAGCAAAATCGGTGATATTGTAACAGAGGGCATGAGATAATTGTGATTTTTAGGATTGTAAACGACAGGAAAAATTGGCAACGTAAAAAGACTGTTGGTACATGGCCAACAATGGGATTTTGTTTTCATAGCAATTATAAAAAGAAAAAGAAAAAAGAAAAAGAAAGAAAAACAGACTTGATTCCATATAAAGGCTATTAAATTTTGTGAGACGCAGAAAATTCTTTCTTTAAATGTCTGGTTATTATGTTGTATGCATTGTATGTTCTGGGTGCTAAGTAGTAAGTAAAAAGATATTGGCCACTAATTTAAAGAATTAAAAAAAAAAGTATATTCATCTTCATGGCCCTTACATAGGCTAGACGAGTTGTCAGAGAGAGCACCTCCGATCAATTGGCTGGTCACATCAAGCCCTAGCACCAATATGATTGTCCCAACCCTATTGCCCTTAACGCAAGCCCCCAAACAGTTTTATCAAATGTGCTAAAAGGTGGTGGCTGAGTGTGTTAATATCCTGGATATGACGTTAAACTGCATCTAATTGCAAAGTTCCAATTCTGGAGGTCTGAGTAGTGTGAGATACCCCTTCATCACCATTACTGCCAGGCCCAGCCTGACCCAGAGTGGTAGTACCTGTTAGGGTCCCATCAATGGGTTAAATAGAAAAAAATGAGTTAACAGAAATGTGTTTAAAAAAATTGAGTTAAAAAAAACAACAATTTCAATAGTCATCAAGAATGAATATAACAAAACGTCTTCAGCATAAAATAACCCAACAAGGATTGATATGCCGTAAAATCCAAAACAGAAAGAAAAGATTTCTTATTGAGAGTCCCGTTCTGGAGGAAGATGACTAGGCTGTAGGGAAAATATTGTATGAAGTTTTGAGCCCACCCTCGTACTAATTTCAACAAACCAAACCAAAAAAAAAAAAAATTGAATTTAAAAAAAAAATTGTTCAATACCCATGAAGAATGAATAAAACAAGATGTCTTCAGCATAAAATAACCCAACAAGGGTTGACATGCTGTAAAATCCAACCAACTAATCAACCAGCCCTATGGGAAATACTGAAGCAAAACTTTCAGAGTTTCAGTCTGCTGACATAACAAATTTAAACAAAGAGAGAAAAATCTTAAAAGTGAACAAGAGAGAATGGTGGTCATAGGAGAGCATTCTGTTGAAAAAAAAAAAAAAAAAAAAAAAAAAAAAAAAGACAGACGTATATATAAATTGAGATGTTAATATCAAAAAGTCTGCTGATATACAATCTGGCTGATGTAAACAAATTGTGAAATGTTCTTGGTTAATAACACCGATTTGTACAAGTCACCAGATGTCAATTTTTTCAATAACTATTACTATTGCAGAAAACCTTCCCTATTCTACAGATTTGTAAAGCTAAAAAAAGGAAAATCCAAGTGGCCTAATAATAAAATTCATGATACATTAAGTTAGAAGGAAATTTGATTGAAATTTGATACTACCTCTGTTCCATAATAGTTGTTACATTAATGTATCTACCCAACCCCTCCACATGAACAGGATGCAGCACAAGGTCATTTTTTTAGTGGAGTTTAACAGGTTTGAATTTAGAGTTTTCCTTCTCCTAGACTAGTTGCCATTCCAAAGTCAAAGAGCCCAGCCTGTCTTACTATTTACTCATAGCTGAAGAGAGTATAAATGGATTCATACCTTTCCCAAGGTTATTAGCACTATGTGAAATGCAAACAGCCTTGTCAAGGATTTGAACTCAGTTACAGTGTGTCCATTTCCTACAATGTTAATCATTATACCACAAAAACCAATTTTGCGATAGATAGAGTACGAGAGTCATTCAATAAATAAGGTGAATAATTTGGCAATAGGAAGCGCTGTTTACAGTTGCATCTTTTTCAAGGAAATCAATAGTGTTATTTTCATGTTCCAGAAGACTATCAGCATGACCTGACTGACTGCTGCTCCCGGAACTTTTCTTTACAGGAGAGTCCGTGTGTTTCCACTGCATGGACTGTCTTGCAACTCAGTGGCAAGCCCATGTTTAGCCCATTTGTAAAGATCTTTTTTACTAAAACATCCTTCTCTGTACACATCATACATTCTTCTATAAATTTCACATGGTTTGCACTTCAGCTACCAAAACTTTTATGATAGACCTCTGTTAAGTCTGGAGTACTTTGTTTGATTTGTTGCCAATTTGAATAGCTTCAAAACAAATATTTCTGCAAGATTAAAATAATTTTTGCTTTAAACCAATTCCAAACAATGCAGAGTTTTTATGGAAAAAAATTATTTTGGCTTTTTAAAAAAATCCCCTTATTTATTATTTTAATAGCATGTCATCCTGTCTGGGGTTATTTTAGGCCTAGAGGTTAGGGAAATGCACACTTTGTACATTAGAATTTATATTTTTTGTATAGCATTTTTAAAGTTTTTTGCTCATGGTTATATGATATCATATGATATCAAGTATTTCTATCTAATATAAATGATTTTCAAACAGATCTGTCTGACCTATAGATTGAAACCTAACAAGTATTACCACTTCAGTAGACCTGAGAGGTAATGCAATGCAGTCATACCATCAGATGCAGTTTAGTGTCATACCCAACATACATACTTAACCTTAAGTTAAATTTATACTCTGGTGCAAGTATGTAAGTTTTAATGTAATAAAATATTATATTAAATTAGAAAGCCCAATGAAACTAAATAAGAATGCAGATAAAAAGATATGAAAACAGAGAAGGGGGTATAATCGAAAAATAGAACAACTTTGAAACTAACTCTTCAATCATTTTCCATCACTCTCGTTGCTGAATTTTTCTAATTTAACTGTTTAGTTAAATTAGGAAATGAAGAATAAAATTACAGTTATTTCTTCTTGTTAATGGATTTCTTTTAAGATCTATTGAAGAGATTTTTGCACATATTCATTAAAGATAAAAACTAAACAATTAGAAATTAATTGTTACACACTGGACCCGTCAAAGAACACAAACACTTGTATTTAGGAAAATATAAGATGAGATGTTTATTTTCCCCGGTTGTGTACAGCTGAGTCGTTGGCAGGGTTACGCAAACATGGAGCCTTCAGGAGTTCTTTTCAAGTGATCTCGAACCTGATCGTCATCTGTCTAATCGATCTCTACGGGCTTCTTTTATTGTAGTCTGACCCCCGGTGTCACGCCTCTTTGTTCGTGACATCTATGCAGTTTTTTCTGTAGACACACCTCTTGGCCCACGCAGCCTGTTTTCATTGGCTATGGGCTATGCCTACAGATTTCTGCACCGAAATCATGTCAAATATTCACCTGCATTTCTAGGTGCAAAATGTCAGGTCAGGGCCACATCCTGTTTTCGTTTCCAGGCTGCACCTGACCCCCATGCACTTCCTATTCAGCCTGGTCCTTGGGTGCACTGATCAGACAATATATTACACAATAATACTAAACACATATTTATTAAAATCAAGAGGTTAGGGAATCAAGTTCATTGTATATTCATATTTACATTTTTTTTTTTAACCCTCAGGTTCAGACACCCTTTTTGGTGGTGAGTTGTTTTATTCTTCTGCAGAGTTCTAAGATCTGCCAATAAGATGCAAATCATGCTAAGGTAATGTTTGACTGATTGGTTGATGGATTTTAACGGCATATCAACCTGTCTGGGGTTATTTTATGGCTAGATGTTAGGGAACAATATACGTTGTACGCCTATATTTACACTTTTGTAATTGACGGTTTTAACAATTTGTCAGCATTGTCAGGGCCATGTTGCAGGGTTACCTTTGTATGATATTGATCAGGTTTACCTCTATATTTTTGGTGTAAATTTATTTCTCTCAAAAAGGACAGAATGTGATGCATATTGACTTTTTTAAAATAGATCTTTCATATTATTTGTGTTAAAAAAATTGTTTTCTGATGTTAAAGTGAAGAATAGAAAGAACAACAATTTTAATAATAACAATAAAAAAATAAAAACATAAAGTAAATAAATTATTCAAAAAAGAGAAAGAAAAAGTTTAATAGTTAAAATTAAGTTAAAAAATCAAGTAAAAAAAAAAAAAAAAAAAAAAAAAATCGCCAAAAGCAATCACAGTATCTAAAACTTTGGAATCCAAAATTTCAAGATTGTGGGTCCAGATTCAGCCAGGAATGTTTTTAATTTGCTTTTGAAGTCATCCTGATTCCAAAAGGGTATGATATGTTGGGCTATGGCCTCTAGGAGTAAAGTTGAAAAAATGTGACACACTGATATTTGCATTTATCATCATAGAAAAGCAATATAAAATAGAAACACGAAGTAAAATAAATCATTTAAAAAAAGAGAAAGAGAAATTAACAGTTAATCATTTTCTTTATTTTACAGATTTTTTTTCAAGTATTTTACAAACTTTTCATTTGAGCGCATGAAGAAAATGGTCAATGAGTTTCTAATTCTTAACATAGTGGAATGATCTTTTATTGGTTTCAAGGGTCTGTGTACTGGTTGACCTATCAAATGGCCCAGCATTCTTATCTGTCCTGTTTAGGGGTGGAGGTGGGGGGGGAAGGGAGGGAGTCATAAATCTAAGGATATATCAAAGATTTGCTTTCTTTCTAAATCAGACCATTTTTAAACCAAAAAGAAAAGAGTAAACTGAATTAACAAGAAAACTCAATTTTTGAATTGAGTTCAACAAAGATCAAGCCACATCGAAAATTACCCAATTATGAATCTTAGAACTTCAGCCCATCCATTTGAGTTACACAAAAATAAAACAATTTTTTTAATGGTACATATGAACATAAGGAAATGTTTTTTGTTTTGTTTTAAAAAGAAAACCTTCCAAACTGTTGATTCAACAAGAAAGCAGGAAGCAGTTATGCCTGTGAATTGTGAGTTATCTCCCTTGGACCATTTTGTTTGGATGAAGGAACTCTTTGGCAAAAGAGGAAGAAAGTGAATTGGCAACAGACTATATACGACGATCGTCTACCATTAGAGACAACTACCATTCAACTGCTAATTTGACAATTGGTAGTAGATTGAGACCCAGTTTTGGGATATTTTATATTGTTTTGTGTTGTACAAAATTGCCACGTATACTGCGTCTCAATATGACAAATGAACAGGCTTTGAAATTGTCACAAATTATGAAGAACGAGGAAACTGTATATACGACAATCATCCACAATTAGGAACGACTGCCATTCAATTGCCATTCAACAACCCCTACAAAGAATGTTGGTGCTCCAAGTTGAAGAAAAAAATTAATTTAAAAAAAACAACAGCATATGCAATTAAAAAAAATTAAAAATCCCCAAATTTAATTTGTTTAAAATGATGTGAAAATAAAAACTATTTGAGATTTGTGAAAATATAAATGCTCATTAGATTTTGAAAAAAAAACCTTTTGATTTGGGAAAATATCACAGCTGTTTCAGTAAACCAGAATTTCTTTGTCTGGTTGAAACGTTTTAATTTCCAGTAATTAAAATAAAATGTCTATAAAAGGCATAAAAGCATTTGTACAATAAACATATAATGTCTTAGAAAAAAAAAAGAATAAAAAAGATAGCAACATTATTTTTTGTTGTTTTCATGATTTTTAAAAAAATGACTATAAGCAAAATAAAAAAAAAGATCAGTTTTTCTTCTTTTTTTTTCTTCTTTTTTTGATGATGCTCAAAAGATGATTGTTGTATCAAATGTGCCTTCAACTGGAAATGGAATAAATTTTCAAGTTTTTTTCAGCAGATACAGATTTGACCTCTTAAACAAATCTGTCTACAATTTAAGCAATATCTTTTTAGAGTCCCCTCCTTGATTGTTTCTCATTGATTCCAAATACATTATTTATCAACTCTACATTTTTCACTAAAAAACACATAAAATTCAGTAAATATTTTTTGGAAAGTCTTTGGATACCTACGGATATCCTGATTATATAAATTGCAAAAAATTCTGGCAAATAATTCTTGATTATATTTTTTTAATAACTGAAATAATGAAAGTAACAAACCTAATAAATATTAATAAGTCTAATTTAAATTATGAAACACAGGATCAACTTTTAATTCTTTTTCTAAATAGCATTAAATACTTTCTAAATGATGACTAAAAGCAGTTTTAATGCAGTTATATATAACTAATTAGTAATATTGTTTAATAGTATTACATTTTCTAAGTTACCATATATACTTGCATCTCATGCATTTTTCTGAAACCTTAAATTTTAGCCAAATATCAGAGGGCTGCACCATGTGTAATATATAAATTTTATGTGTGTAAATAGTTGTCCAAGACTACGCCTAGGCCAACTGGTATGCCTACAATTACCAGCTGTAAAAGGTCTCAATTGAAGTCTCAGAAAGTCACATGATACACTAATATATACAGTATGCAAATTTTCTAAATTGGTTATAAAGAGTATTGTTAGTTTTAGTGAATATTTCAAATCTATAGTGAAGGAATTATTAGTTGATCCACTGTAAAATAGATGAAAAAACTAGAAAGAAAATTGTTTATATCTATAAAGGAACCAGGAAATGACCTTAGAGCTTAACATTTATTTGACATTTAAGCATAGAAACAAAAGTTCAAATAAGAAAAATAAACAGTTAAATAAAAGAAATTAAATTAAAAAAATTAAATAAAATCTTCAAAATTAGTAATAAAAAACCCCTAGAAAATTGCAAATATTTTCAAATAAAATTATTTTCCAATATCATATTACTCTAATTTATAACAATAAATAAATTCCAAACTGGATTTGAAAATATGACGGTTGTTTTGTTTTACGACATATCAACCCTTTTCAGGTCATTTAATGCCAAATCAAGTCATTTTGATATTCTGTTTCTCACGATACCTGTTATTGCTTAAATGGTCAAGTATTGAACAGGTTCTTCGCTGCTTAACGTCGGTGATCTAGCATGAACCGGTACTTTCAGCATGACTTGACCATAATTTGAAAATATAAGCAAATCATATCAGCGATATTTTAGATCTTGATTTCTCAAGCAAATATTCTGCATATATTTACATGCATTCAACATTGGAAGTAAAAATCAATGTACAGGATGGTCTGAAAGTCTTGTCAGCCCATACATATTATTTTAAAGGTAAAACAGTTATATAATACAACTCGAAATTCTAGAAAATAATTTAATTTTTAAAGATTTTTTCTTATAGGTAAAATAATTGCATAACTTACATATTATATCATTTAAAAAAAATGATGCAAGTTAACAATATGTATGGGTAACAAGACTTACGGACCACACTGGACAATATATCATTATCTTTTTGTTATTAAAGAACTTCTGACTCTATCTTACAGATTCATAATATATTGATGTCAAAATCAATGTATAGGATAGTACAAAAGTCTTGTCCCCCCCCCCTCTACTTATTTTTTTTGGTGGGGGGAACAATTACATAATACAAACCGAAATTCTAGAAAATAATTTTATTTTTAAAGATTTTTTCTTATAGATAAAATAATTACATAACTTAAATATTATATTACTAAAATAAAAAATAATTTCATAATACAACTGAAATTCTAGAAAATAATTCTGAACGATTTTTTGTAGAGGCAAAATAATTACATAACTTACATATTATATCATCAAAACAAAATAATAATGAAAGTTAAAACAATATGTAGGAGTGACAAGACTTTTAGACCACTCTGTAAATTAATGTACAGGCTGGTCCGAAATTCAGGTCACCCCTACATATTTTTTTTAGAGGTAAAGTAATTACATAACATATATTATTAAAACAAAAAGAAAATGAAAACAATATGTGAGGGGTGACAAGACTTTCGGACCACCCTGTACAATGTATCATAATCATTTCATTACTAAAGAACTGACAACTCTATCTTACAGGTTCATAATATATTAATAAATAAAAGTTCACATTTATCTACAAAAATTATCACCATAAAATAAAACATTTATTCTTATTGATCAAGCTATATAAATCATCTTAAAAGAATCTACTAAGTAAAAAGAGAATATGAGACCGATTGAGATAAATCTTACAGCTTATTTCGAAGGAGGGGACTCGTAGTATCACAAGAGAACAGCAATGCCAGCATCACAACGACTTGTCCACATAGAAGGGCCAGAAGACCATTTGTTTGTCTGAGGATTATAACACTCACAGGAATAGAGAGTGGTTGGGGCCACATATTGACCGAGTGAATGATTTTCAGTATACCACCCACCAAAAACATAAAGAATACCATCTATAGCAACAACACTTGCACCTGCCCGTGACGAAGACATTGGAGGTATACTTGACCAGGTATCCTAAAAGCAAAAAGAAAAGACAATTTTTAAATTATTCAATAGAAAATATACATGTAAATCTTTCAAAACTAAATAGGTAGGTTTCCCAAGGCGAAAAAGATGACTTTTAATTTGTAAAAAAAAGGGTGGGAAAAAAAGCGGCCAAATGAATGCCTATAGACTCCTGAATATCATACTTTTTTTCACAAGCGTAAATGTTGTCTATATTGAAGTTTTCCGTGGGTACCACCAATTTTACCCGTGAAATTTAACCCCCACTATATTTAACATAATAAAACTTGCATAAAGTTAATATTATCTTGAATTTTTTTTATTCACTCGAAAGAAGAAGCATTAAACAAACTCCTAATGATTTTTTTAAAAAATTTGGGGCTTACAAAAATAATGAAAATTATAAATGAAAAACAATGTTTACATTTTTGTACCATTAAATCAGTTGAAATTTAATGTAGCCAAAAACAAAAAACTAGAGCCATATTGGCCTAAAATTGATAAACTTTCATTTATTCATATATATGAAATGATCTGCAACGGAATTGATGAGTCATTTGAGGACTCATGAAAGGAAAGGTTCTGGTGATGGGGTTATAGGATTGTAAGGGATAGCAGTGATCTGTAAAGATTATATATATATCCTACCTTGCATTATGTATATATATATGTCTCTTATCTTGATATATCTATCTATATATATATAAAAGAAAGATTTTGGTATGTATGTGTCGTACTATAACTCAGAAAAGAGGAGTCACTCAGATTTGAAATCTTGCATAATACTTAATATGCTTATAACTAAGAAGCATACAAAATTTGGTTTTTGATTTTTAATAATTAAGTGATATAATTCAATAATTTAGAAAAAATAAAAAAATACCTTATATACACCCCACCCCCCACCCTACTCACGCCGACATGAGTTTAGTTTTGAACTTCACAGACGGTAGACTGGTCTCTTACTATATGAAAAAAAATACAAATGTTAATTTCTAAAAAAAACAAAAACTACCCTCCCACCCTATCTCCTGTCAGCACAAATCGAGCTTTGAAGTAGCGTTAGCGTAATAAAAAGACGGATTCTAAAATAATTTTTTTAAATTTACTTACAGTGTCAATGCAATATTTTTCTACAACATTTAAAGCTCCCTGATGCTCATTGCTGCCTCCAACTGCATAAATACATTCATCAATAATAGCAAGGGCAACATGGCTGCGACGTGTCGGCATGTCACTTAATCTGCTCCATTCTTTTGTAACAGGATTGTAACACTCTGTGGTTTTGAGTTCAATTCCTAAATGGTCAGCACCACCAATCAAATAAAACAATCCTAAAAGAAATAAAAACAGGATTATCAAATAATAAAAGAGAATGGAACAAAAGCAAACATTTGAACATTTTCTTTATTTTCAAGATTCTCCATTTGAAAATGATGAAAAAATCAAAATGAAACATGTAATGATAAAAATTCAAATGAAAACAATCTCTCAAGTTTAGAGCAATGTTTTACTCATTAATACATATATATATACAAGGTGTGTCATAAAATTATTGAGTTTGAAACTGTATTTACCAAGATAGAAATGAACAATGAATGGAACATTAATTTTTTCAGAATACAAGGTGTGTCATAAAAGTGCCAAAAAAGTTTGAAACTGTATTTACCAAGATAGAAATGAACAATGAATGGAATGTTCATTTTTTCAGAATACAAGGTGTAACAAAAAGTACAAAAAATCTCGATATTTTTTTGACACACCTTGTATATTTACCAGTACTGTTGTGATGAAATGCCTAGCAAACTAGACTCGCAGATCCATTATTACTGAAAGTGAGTTCAATCCTTGCTGGATGCCACATAAAAAAAGACCTTGGGTTAATCCGACATGGTCGGAATTTTATCCAAAAGTACTACTGCACTAATCCAAGAGGAATCTGATTTGCTCAACTTGGATTTTGTAGTTATTCATTTTGCTGACCTTCCACCAGGCAGGATTAACACAAAGTCTTTTTAACGTGGGGAGCCATGCACAAATCAAAGCTTAAGCGGTGGGCAGTGCAAAAACTATGTGATCCCTTCGGCATTCTTCATTTGGGGCGCCTCCCCAGCCCCTTTTAGACAAGAGTACAGGTGCTGCTATGGTAGATAGCCCCACGCCCCTTCCGGACCACGTGATTAACTTAACCTTAATCAGTCCAGAAGCTCCCATTTGTATAAGATTTAATCTAGACACTAACCAGGGGACATAACTATATGTTTTAAAACTACTTTATTTTCGTACAAAATATGCTTTTTACAAAAGGAAAAAAAAAAAGTTGATTTTAATAGTATGTCAACCAGTCAAAGATTATTTTATGCCTAGAAATTAGGGAATTATACTTTGTACGTTTATATCTACATTTTTTTAGTAGTTGTTTAAGAGATTTTTTGCACAATTATATGTATATAGTCTTCCTATCTAGCACTAATAATTTGCAAGCAATGATAAGATTTCAAATATATTATTTTCACTCCTTTTGATTATTATAATATTCCTTTGTAAACAATTCAAGTAACTATTCTTAATACAAATAATTTACACAGTCATATGGTATCAAGTATTCTTATCTTAATACAAATAATTTTCAAATAGACCCATAGATTAAACCCTAACAGGTACTTCCACTCCGGAGCTGGGAATAATGGCAATACTCTCCAGAACTCAGGCCTCACCACTAGATGCAGGTTAGTGTCATACCCAGCTCACTTCTTTTTCTTGCACAAGATACAGTCAGCATATTCTAAACCCTGCTGACAAGACATCAATTTTTTTTAAATTTTTAATTTCACTAATAATAGCAACAGCTCTGAGTCAGTGTGGACCTGGGAGTAATGGCAATGAAGAGATACCCACACTCTCCAGAACTTTAGCTTCACAACCATTTGCGGTTTAGTGTTATACCCAGAACCACATTTTTTTGATGGAGGGACGTATTGTATTGGTCACTTTCGTAGGAAATGGACATGATGAGATGAGTTTAAATCCTGGACAAGATGTTTGCATTTCACATAGCGCTAATACTCATGGGAAAAGTACAAATCTGACTATTCTCCCTCTAACTATGGGTAAATAATAGGGCAGACTGGGTTCTTTAACCTTGGTATGCCAACTGGTCTAGAAGGAAAAAATCTCTCAAAGGGGCTCTCTTCTCATTAGTCAACAAACTACTTTGAGAGCTCCTCCTCCGCCCACCTCCTATCCTAACAGTCATCATATTTTAAGTCTTTGCCTACTTTAAACCACTCACAGAGGCTCTCATAACACTGTGATCTTGTTTACACTGAAAAAATCACTACATGAAAACCCTTGCCATTTTTTTGTTTTATCAGTGAATCAACCCTGATTGCAATTTATTCCAATTCACTAATTTATTCTCTGACATCAAGAGCTGTGGGGAAAATTTGGTAGGCAAAAAGTTAAGACCTGCCGACAGGGCAGAACATTTTTTTTTTTAATTTCTGATTTCATCAAGAATAGCAACAGCTCCGAGTCAGAATTGACCAGTGAGTAATGACAATGAAGGGATATTCCACACTCACCAAAACTAGCAGTTGCAGTTTAGTGTCATACCTAGCACACCTCTTTTCTTCTTTTGCATATTCTAAGCCCCACCAACAGGTTATAGGTTACATGAAAATGCAAAAAATAATCTAATAAAAAAAATAAAATTAACTCTTCAAACTCTAGGTAAAATTGTCGATCCAGGCATATCTAACTGTAGTATCTGTACCTTTGGAAAAGTATAATATATATATGTGGTTGAAAATAGAGGAAAAAGTGGATATAACAACACAACAACTAAATTCAATTGATATTTTGCCTTGGTATTTAGCAAAGCTTTGTCAAAATGTATTCTGAAGACAAAATGCTTTTTACAGTCTACTTTTATACTGAAAAGGTAATTTTGGGGGCGAGTAGAAGATGAAGTAGAGGGGGAGTACTGAGTGAATAAGAGAGGGGAAAGGAAAAGGGGAAGGTTTGATGGGTTGTATAGAGGAAAGTAAAAAGAAAGGGATGGGTTTAATTTGTAGGGTATGGTATTTTTATGGGGTCATTTATTGCCTTTGAAGAATTTGATAGTCTGGTTGTAAGTTAGTGTGTGATGACTGCTGTCAGTGAAAGTTTGGGAAGCTGGGTGATTGGAATATCAAAGTTTCGATAAATACGAAGTGAAATATCAATTGAATTTAGTTGTTGTGTTGTTATATCCACTTTTTCCTCTATTTTCAACCATATTTTGTCATATTTACTCAATCCTTCACTCCTCATATATATATATATATATATATATATATATATACAGTGATGCTGATAGCTTTTTGATTTAGTGCATCCTGGGAGGCACATATTTGCTTTGAATGTCCCCGGGAAAATTTATGAGTCACAACTAAAGTCGTCTAACTCCTACCTCGTAACCTATCCTTTCTAAGAAACTATTGAAATGTATTTACAGTTAGCTTGAAATGGTGAGGGAAGAAAAAAAAACACTGGGCTGCATGGATATGATTTTACTGCTTCCTTTTAGATTTTTGTGTGTCAGGGACGCAGGATGCATACCTATCAAAATCTGTGTCTATATATATATATATATACACATATATATATATTATATATAGGCATTTTTTTATATATATGATAATATGCTAATGTTTCATTTTTTTCTTAAACCTTCTTCAGGGTGGCATCAACAGGGCATAAAACCTTTTTCTTAATCCCATTAATAATAGCATCAGCTTTAAAATGAAATAAATAAATGAACACCTACCTTCTTCATGTTCAACGGCTCCCATTGCATAACGTAACGTGTTAACTCGACCACATACAGCCCACTGGTCAATCGTTGGGTCATATTTTTCTATTGTGGCCCCTAATTCACTTCCAATCCAACCACCAATGGCATACAAATGTTGCCGATCAGCACACAATGCCAAATTGCATCGAGGAAAATTCATACATGCCACACTTTTCCACGTGCAACCGGTCGGATCAAAACATTCGACAGTATCACAGATTAACGAATCGCGTTCACCACCGGCAACATAAATTTTCTGCTTCAACACGGCCGTGCCATGTCCGCTTCGGGCATCTTCAATTTCAGGCATCTTTTTCCACTGAATCTCAAACGTGTCAAATTTCTCAACACAACAGATAGTTTCCCCATCAGCCCACCGTTTACCTTGGAGCCGCGAGAAGCCGCCAATAATGTAAATATTTTTTTGCGTTTGAAGACGGGGGTGAGTTTTGGTTCGTTTTGAATAAACTTTGTGATAAAAAACTCGGAGAGCTTTTTCCAGTTCTAGGTCGATCGAATCGACAGAATCACGGAGGTAGCTACGCAGTTGGTTCTGTGGAATTAAAGTAAATCTTACAGGAGAGAGGACTTCAAAGAGGTCGATGCGTCTGTTTGAAATGTCGTGAAGAAGCCACCTGAGTGCAATATAGAGGACTTGTAATTCGGTCTTCACATGAAGGTGTTCACTACTCAAAAAATAGATCAGTGTCTCTTTGGGAAGATCGAGAAATTCTGCTGACTGACCAACCTCTTCAAAGTTGCTGTAGATAAAACGTTCTGCAGCATCTAAGACATCTTCCCAAGCATGGGCTTCAGCAAAGATATAAATACCTAAAAAAAACAAAAAAAATTCAAATTATATATCAAATAAGTGACAGGTCACTCAATGCACTACTGGTACCATGTAACCCAATACTACCTGTTTCCTAGTCAAATCATCAGCAACTAAACTAGTAACCTCACAGATTTTGTATGATGAGGAGGGTGGCTAGACGCTTTTTTGCTCCATGGCCATCTAGCACATTATTTCTAAAGTCAAACCTCTCCTCATCGCAGCAGAGTAGAATAAATGTGGTAGTGTCAGAGCCATGCCGTTGGGAACTTAAGTTCCTGGTAGGGTCACCCAGTGGTATTAGAGCCACAACCCAGCCAAAGGGGCTCTGGAGAAAATTCCAAGAGGCGTCTACACCAGTGACCAGTAGTTACTTTTTGTCCTCTTGACCCTACATCTGCTGGATAATCCATAGTAAACAAGAGTATTTGCATGCAGGGTTTTAGGGACCGCTTGCCTAATTCCTATTCCCAAATTCATCTTTGAATGGATGGAGCCAACTTAATCCACCTTAGGTGAATACTGCCACAACCAATATACTGAATAGTCTACTACTTCAATATTAATAGGTAATTGTATTTGCAACAATGAAAAGTAATTAAATTTTCATTTTAGAATAGAATTTTAACAGAAGTTGTTGATTGTTGGTAATAATTTATCTGCATTCAAATTATGTTAATGAAACACTGAGGCAAAATTATCTTTTATAAACATAATTTGTATTACCTTCTGATAGTTCATAAATTCTATTTAGGGTAAGCTATTAAAAAAAAAGCATTGATTGATTGTTTGATTAATGGCATGTCAAACCATTTAGGGTTATTTTATGTCTAGAAGTTAAGGAAACGTGTTCATATTTAAATTTTTATGTAATTTCTAATTTTTTTTTTACACAGTTCATGGACTGGTTTTGATTATTCCTATCTAGCACCAATAATTTGAAAGCAATGTTATAGCCTCAAATAACTAATAATAATAATAACGATCCTTAGTTCAAGTAACTATTCTTAATACAAATAATTTACACACAGTCATATGGTATCAAGTATTCTTAACTAATACAAATAATTTTCAAACAGATCTATTTGACTCATAAATAGTTTATTAAGTAGGCTTAATAAACTTTATAATAAAAATAAAAAAAGATAATTTATCTAGCACCTATATATGAATTAATTATGTAATTAATTAATGTAAAGCAATAGGCAAATTTATTAGTAGTTATCATAAAATTTATTTAAGGTCAAGTTAAATAACTTGAAACAGAATTTAACAGGTTTGGATTCAAAGTTTTCCTTCTCCTAGATTGGTTGCCACACCAAGGTTAAACAGCCCAGTCTGCCCTACTATATACCCATAGCTGGAGGGTGAATAGTTGGATGCATACTCCATACTCTCCAGAAGTAGATAACCCCAGGTTGAAATCAAATGTACTTTTGTGTGCTGTTAAATACTGAGACAAAATGAACTTTTATAAAAATAATTTTTATTAACTTCTGATAGAAATTAGTTTAAAAAGAAAAAAGAGAAATAACAAATTAAATATTTACCTATACAATTTTCAACAGTGAGTTGTTGTTTCAAAAATTCACAACAAAACGCAAGCACCTCAGACACATTAAACATGTCAGCTGCAGACATCAGTTCTTGACATGTTTCAGAATTCACTTCAATTTGACCTGAAAGAATTAAATAAAAGAAAATAATTATTTAACTTTACTAAGACTAAACATATATTTTGTTGTTTCAATTATATAGTTTGGTTTAGTTTCTTCATTTTAATGGCATATCAGCCTTTGTGGGTTATTTAATGTCAAAACCATCTTCATAGAAGAACAGTAGTGGTTGGTTGGTTTTATGGCATGTCAACCCTTGTTGGGTCATTTTATGCAGAAGGTGTTTTTGTTTTATTCATTCTTGATGGATACTCAATTAGTTTTAAACAAATTCTTCTATTTAACCCATAGATGGGACCCTAAAAGGTACTACCACTCTGACCCGGAGTGGTAGTATATTTTAGGGAGCAATGGTGAGAAAGGGGTGCTCCACATTCCCCAGACTGGAACCACCAGTTAGAGTTTAACGTCATACCCAGGACATGAAGACCCTCAGCTACCACCTTCTAGCACTCATATGATAATAAGGGTTGAGGCTTACCATAAGGGCAATAGGGTTGGGATAATCATGTAGGTGCTAGGGCTTGATGTGACCAGCCAATTGATCGGAAGGGGCCTCTCCGACTGCCCGTCTAGCCTAAGTAAGGCCCAACGTGAAGTGTTGCATGTCATGGATTGCTAGGCCACCAGGGTTCCATCCTTAAGCATCACAGGTCGACACCCACGGCCAATAGGTGGTTCTTACTCCTCTGCAGAGGTGCAGTCAGTGTATTCTAAAGCCCCTGTCAACAGGGCTAACAGTAGTAGTACTATTTAAACCCATATCTGTGGGGATAAGGGGTTCATATACATTTCCCAAGGGTATTAGTCCAAAAGTGAACATAATAACACAACTGGAGTTTGAACTCGCTTACTACAATGTCACAGACCAGCACATTAGCAACTACACCACAGGGATTCCCCTCTTCACTTACATAGAAAAATATTTGAAAGAGAAATCAAAAATGTAAAGAAATACAGAAACTTATTTTTTGTAATCAAAAATATTAAAAATGTATTTTCCAAGAACTTGGTTGTTTTCTTGATATATAACTGTCTATATATGGAGACGCATGGTATAATCATCAGAGTCGTAGGAAATGGACTCGTCAGCCCAAGTTCAAATCCTGGATGAGGCTGTTTGCATTTCACATAGTGCTAATACCCTTGGGAAAAGTATGCATCCAACTACTCTCCCTCTAACTAAGGGTAAATAGTAGGGTAGACTGGGCTCTTTAACCTCAGCTAGGTAACCAGTCATGGGGAGAGAAAACTCTGAATTCAAACTTGTTGAACTCTAGTTAAGAAATTGACATTGTGTCACATCCTACTTGTGCCAAAATTTCATACCTAAACTTGAAACCCAAAATCATAAAATTCTTCTATACAAAATACTAACAACATTGGAATAACAGCATAGACAATAAACTCTTCCTGAGAAAGTTCAGAAAGAAACAAGTCTCTATTATCTCAATTACACATTGGTCGCACAAGATTTATGCAGTCCTTTATATTCAAACAAAATGAACAACCATATATAGTATAGCATGTGAAACACCCTACACTGTTGAACATTTTTACATAGAATGCAGAGCTTTAGCTCTGATTAGATAACATTTTTTCAATGCAAATAATATAACAGACTTGAATTTGAAAGTGTTAACATGGACATCATTTGAATAAGTAAAAATAAGTTTTCATTCTTATGAATAAATAATATTATTGAAAAAAAAATAGAGAGGACTATTAGGACTAATTAAAATAATTGAACAACACAGTTAATTTTATCATAATTTTAAAGAATATATTCTGTATCAATTAACAAATATAATGAAGACTTGTTTCATCAGGTTTGAAGTCTAAAGATTTCTTTCAGTTAATCATCTACTTATACGAGGGTGAGTCAAAAAGTAATACTATTTTGTTTAGGACAGGTATAATTACCAACACAGGAACATGTAATATACATCAAAATAAAGCTGGTCCTCTGTGGATCACATCCCTACTTCTCCACATAGTCACAGTTTCTCTCAATAGCAATAATCCACCTTTGAATGAGAGCATGTATCCCTGCCCCGTAAAATTCTGTTGATTGTTCTCTGATCCACTTCTTCACTACAGATTTCACTTCCTCGTCACTGGAATAATGTTTGCCTCTCAAACTCTCTTTCATGGGTCTGAAGAGATGATAATCTGAAGGCACTAAATCTGGTGAGTATGGAGGATGTGGTAAAGTTGTCCACCCGAATGAAGCAATTTTCTCCCTTGTCCTGATGCTTGTGTGTGGTCAAGCATTGTCATGCAGAAGAACAACATTGACAATTGGCAAGTTGGGTCTTACTCATTGGATTCTTGTTCTGACCCTCGTTAGGGTCTCAATGTAGGCCTTAGTTTTATAAAAAAATTCACATGAAATAAAGAAAATAGCATTACTTTTGGACTCATGCCCTTAGTATACACTGACTGTATCCTCTGCAGAAGGATAAGACACCCGAAAAAGGGGTGTCCTGGGTATGATATTAAACTTTATCGGATTGTGAGGCTCCATTTCTGGAGATCTGAGGAATGTGGAGTACCCCTTCATTGCCATTACTCCCAGGTCCACTCTGACCTGGAATGGTAGTATCTACAGAACTGGAGCCACGCCACCAAAAGCATCCCATTTTGGGGGCATCTTACCCTCTGCAGAGGATATAGACAGCATATTCAAAAACAAATTATTAGAAGTGGATATATAACCAACATATATATCATCTCCTATTAAGTATGGCTCTTGATTAGTTAAAATACTGTGGTACCTTGACTTATGAGTTTAATTTGTTCTGCTCAAAACTCAGTTTCCTCATATATCAAATTTGGCAAATTGAAATTCCATCAATCCATTCCAGTCCCCCAAAAAGTACCCTAATTTTGTTTTTGTCACTCTTTTTTAAATAAGAAAAATAGCATTGTATTGCATAAAAACATAATAAAATACAATGTAATGAATTATCTGGTGTAATATGTAATAAAAGAAAAAAACAGAAAGGCATATTTCCTTAAAGTTGTTAAAATTAGTGCAGTTTAACTTAGTCAGTAGAGCACTCGGCTGGGAATTGCAAGATTCCTGGTTCGATACTGTCACTGCCAACTCAGCGCATGAGTAGTACAATTTGAGTAATCTGATCTGTGCAGTAAAGTGGGGAAGCTGATGGTAAGTGTGGCGCTCCATCTCAGCAAAAACAATCTCCCTAGTCTAGCGCTAGCAAAAAGGGGATGGATTCCCTCACTGTCCAGTTGATACTGACAATAGGCCACTCTGCCAACTTTATTTACTTTATATATACTAGCAAATACATTCAAGTACTTAAGCTTTCATGTAATAAAATATTATATTAAATTAGAAAGGTTAATGAAACTAAATAAGAATGCAGATAAAAGATTTGAAATGGAGGGGGGTATAATCAAAAATAGAACAACAGAAACTTACTCTTCCATCACTCTCGTCTTTCATTGCCAAATCTTTCTAATTTAAGTATTTAGTTAAAATAGGAATAAAAGAATAAAATTACAGTTATTTCTTCTTGTTAATGGATTTCTTTTAAGATTTATCCCTGAGAATTTTGCTCGTATTCATTAAGATAAAACCAAACAATTAGAAATCAATAATACTTAGCACATATTCATTAAATCAAGTTTTAAATATCAATATGCAAATTAGCCTTCCTGTTCACACAGTAAACCGCAATTTTGTTGTATATATAAATACAATTGCATGTTATTAGTACGTAGATATGTTCAACATATCTAACTCCAGTTTTGGCTCTGGATCTCACAAGCTAGCATTGTTGATCCCAGGCGGCCATACCCCCAGGCAACACCTGCCCCCTTGATTTAAAGGAGCAGGGCTGGGTTTATTGCCCAGTGCCTGACGTGCCCCCCTTGAGGGGGAATGCCGATGGGATCAACACATTTTTTGCCCACCACCCATGTGTTTCAGTTCGTGGGTGGTCCCAAATTAATAGGGCCTTGTTGGGTACGTGGTAAATATCCTAATATGTAGATATGGTCAACAGTATTTATAATGTTAATAATTGAGGTTTAAATAAAAAATAAAATAATGAAGAATTTGACGTAAATGATTAAGATAATTGTGACTTGAGTGGTGATATAGTTTCAGTTACAGACAGAAAAATGCACAATCTCCATTATAATAAGAAGATATAGATATATGGACCTAACTTAGGATAGCGTAGACACAGAGTCAACAGTGCTTGGTAACTGTCAGTTTCTTGCCTATGTGAGACCAAGAGCTATTCTAACTTAAATCTACACATGCTCTATCACCGATATCGAGCACTCTTCCTTTATAAATGTAGCAAACCATTTAACTATAATATTAATAATTTATATATATATATATATATATATATATATATATATATATATATGTGTGTGTGTGTGTGTGTGTGTGTGTACATATAAACTAAAAAAAACATCATGCCCTTCTTTCTTATTCTTGTAACTAACAGTTTAATGTTATTTTTTTTAAATAATATTTTTCTTTGGTGTAATAAATTTGGAAACTTAAATGTTTTTAGTAAACTTATTAACATAAGTGTATCTGAAGCTCACTCGTACCTCAAATTTTAGTTCTCAATATAAAGCAAAGAATTGACTAAGTAACTGCTTGTAAGTTGGGGCACTTGTAAGTCAAGGTACCACTGTATTTGTTAAAGGCAAAAAAAAAAACAACAAAGAAATAATAATAAATGATTAACAAGTTACTTACCTGTGTAAAAAAAATTAAGAAGACTTTGAAAAATGTCTGGATGTATTTCATGAAGAGTGATTACTTTTTGTTCATTCTCAACCAAGGTGCTAGCAAACATGGCATTGAAATAGGGACTACCCGCTGCCAGAACATTGCGATGTGCATGGAAGGCATGAGACCCGACACGGATCTCGACATCACAGAACAACTGGTCCTGCCACAAGGCGCAAAGGTTTTTCAGTAAACGGCATGCATAATTACTGGCCTCTTTGGATGACATGTGATGTTTAGAAAGGTAACGTTCAGCGATTGCCTTTGTCTTAGGCAGATCTAATGTGCAGGTGGCCATCAGAGAGGGAGAGAGCGCTAAGTGACTGAGTTTTGGGCACAAGTCACTAAAGGTTGTTTTTGTGTGGCCACACAGTTGCACATGCAACAACCACAATCATAAAAGAAACAATTTACAAATACAGACATAAGGAAATGACTTTTGGCCTGTAACGTCAAAATTGAATCAATGTGGACAGGCCAGAAGAAAGGTGGATCACAAAAGTTTAAGCCATTGGTAGAGGAAATCACTCAGATTGGGACCTGAAAAGAAAAAAATATGAAAGATTATATCACATAAGAAAAAGTAACTATGAAAATAAATCTATCTTCTATCTATATACAGAGATGCTGATAGGTACGCTTCCTGCGTTCCTGATGCACAAAAATCTAAAAGGACGCAGTAAAATCATATCCATGCATCCAAGTGTTTTTCTTTTTTCTTCCCTCATCATTTCAAGCTAACTGTAAATACATTTCAATAGTTTCTTAGAAATGAATTACACAGGATAGGTTACAAGGTAGAAGTTAGACGGCTTAGTTGTTTCTGAGGATCATAAATAAAAAACCTACAATTTATTAAGAAACTTTAGTTGGGACCCATCAAATTTCCCAGGTACTCATTCAAAGCAAATATATGTGTCCCAAGACGCACTAAATCACAAAGCTATCAGTATCACTGTATATGTTTACCAACCCCTCCACACAAGCAGGATGTAACACAAGGTCAATTTCTCAAGTGGAGTTTAACAGGTTTGAATACAGAGTTTTCTTTCTCCTAGATTGGTTACCTAGCCAAAGTTAAAGAGCCCAGTCTGCCCTGCTATTTACTCATAGCTGGAGGGAGAATTGGATTCATACCTTTCCCACGCCCCACCAGGACGAATCAAAGCAAGGTCTTTTTTACATAGGGATTTTAATGGTGGTTCCTATAGGGATCTAACTCATGATTGGTTAATAATGGATATGTAAGACTAACTTTTTACCCCCTCCCTTCTACCCAATGCCAGGTAGCCACTTCTACTACATATATAAAGGGCAGTTGGTGTGTATGTATGTATGTCTGGATGAAACTATGAAAATAAAAGAATTAATGACAATGTAAAATATATATATATATATATATATATATATATATATATATATATATATACACACACATTAAATATCATCAGTTATTGCTTTTTGTGTTATGAAGATTTGATTTATATTCAATATCTAAAAATTAAAATATACATATAAATAGCATTGAAATTCTACTTAAAAATGTCCAGCATTTGTAAATCTCAAAAGTAAACAAATCAATACACCAGGGTTTTTTTTTGCCTCACCCTCTACCCAAGGTGATGCTGGGTAGCTATTTCTAGTTACATATAAATAATATCAAAAATTAATAATTAAATCTTTTTCTAGATGGGTGAGGAGGGGGAGCTCTCAAAGTAGTTTTCACAAACAAAAAGAGAGACCCTTTGGTTTGAATTCAGAGTTTTCCTTTTCCTAGACCGGTTGCCATACCAAGTTTAAATAGCCCAGTCTGCCCTACTATTTACCCATAGCTGGGGGGAGAATAGTTGGATTTGTACCTTTCAAGGTATTAGCACTATGTGAAAATTTAAACAGCCATGTCCAGGATTTGAACTCTTCTCGCCGTGTCCATTTCCTACAACGGTAACCATTACACCAAGTGCCTCCAAGGTAGTTAAGATTAGAGTCAATTTGACAGTTGATTGATTGGTTGATTTTTAACGGCATGTCAAACCGTCTGGTGTTAGTTTATACCTGGAGATTACGGAATCATTTTCAATGTATATTTATATTTACATGTTTGTGTAGTCATTTAAGAGTTTGTGTCTTTTATTTTAAATTTCATTTTACTGATGTCAAAATACTTTTGGTATAGTTGGGGTTTTTTTTATTGGTCTGAATTTCTGTTTATAAGGCTTGATAATTTGTATTATTTTGTATTTTTCAGACTGTTGTCCTCACCTCTATTGTTATATACACAATGTTTCAATTGATGTTGTGGCGAGAGAAACCACGAACATAGTAGTTCGAAGCGTGCACGACTGTGTTTGGCATGCAGAATGAGATCAGAGGCGAGTGGGGAGATTGAACTCACATTCTCCTGATCGTGAGTCGTGGCCTGACACATGGGAATTGCTAAACTATCCAGAGTGGCCCGGATGGGAAGGATTGACGCGTGCTGATTAGTGTCGCACATGCTGCACGGGCAGGTCAGAGTAAGGAGCCTGGATGAAAACTGTAATTGTGTATTTATTTCCTAGCCCTCACAAACCGGCAGAAAAGCTTGCAGTAGCATTTTGGCTGTGACGACGAGATAGACAAGATATTTTGATAGCGTTGGTGAGAAGAGTGCAGCATTGCTGGGAGAGTAAAAGCGTTGGACTTAACTGAGCCCCCCTCCCCCAGAGAACATTCTTATTAGAGATGTGCCCTCTGGCCTTCTTCAAGTGTTTCTTGTCAAACTCAGGAACTTAAGTTTTTTTGTTTTTTTATAATTACAGCAATGAACATACATTAGTCCTTAAAAGAATCTATCTGACAAAACACAATAGAATGAATAATCAAATTAGGAAATAGTACATTATGCATTTCAATAGATTTGTTGTTGCCTCTGAGTAGTGTTGTCATTGTAACTAGTAATATTTACATGTATGTAAATTCAAGCATCTTTTTGTATCTTTTATGAAACAGGGTGGTCCGAAAGTCTTGTCACCCCCTAGATATTTTTTAAAGTTAAAATAATCATATAACTTATAACAAAAAACATATAACTTAAAACAAAAAATAATGAAAGTTAAAACAATATATATGACTTTCATACCACCCAGTAGAATAAACCTTGATAAAAAATTTTTTTTTAAAAGATGCTAAAATAAATGCGACAAAAATTTAAAAAAATCATATATAAAATTATATATCAAAATGTGAGGACATGGATTAAGATATAAAAAAATTGAGAGTACCTCACTTAGTGAGTTCGATTCTCACTGGGTGCCCTATACTTCTGGTCTTGTGTCGCAGCTAATCTAAGCTTAGTAAATAACTCTAAAAAATATAAATTCTGATTATTTTTTTTTAATTGTTGAATTTCATACTCAAAGACAGAATGATTGTCTTTACAAAATAATGATAGCAATTCCCAATTAAAATTAAAATTTCTTCTTCCCTAAGATACCTTTTTTGGGTTTTTTTTTTTTCTTCTATTCACTCATTTTTCACAAGCATGTAGATTCTTGAATTATTAAGACAAGATACCTAACAAGATTTATTTGTAAAATAAATAAATTTGACAATGTCAAACGAACCAATATTAAAATTCTTGAAATCATTCCAAGATTTTCCTTAATTGTTGCAATAATTGCCCTCTTTTCAACCAAGTTACATTTCTAAAACTTCAAACTTAGATAAACGTCACAACAATTAGTTTATGATTCTCAATTAATGCGCAAGTCACGTGACAGTCAAAGTAATTATTAATGTTTAAACGTAAACAAAACAAAAAATGAATACATTAATTTTTTGTCTTTGTTTTTTTAAAGCGTTTCATTTTTTTTTTTTTTAAATAGAATAGTATCAAGCTTTAATTTCAACTCTTAAAGAAATGAGTGAAAAAAAAAACTTGAAAAGAAAAAATAGTTTTTGTGCGCCTTTTTAATTAATTATTGAATTAAAGTTAAGATAGTCTTAATTTTGAGAATTGCATAATTTTTGCATTAATACGAACTGTTTACCTTTATTTTTCTACCGCAATTTAACATTACATAATAAAACAGGTTCGTTTTTTGTTGTTGTTATTTTTTTCATATAAATTAAAATGTTTAATCCATGCTATCAGCAATATAAAGGTAAATATTTATATTTTTCTAATAACTTGGTTTCAGAATAACATAATACTAGTCAACTAGCTTAAATTAACGAATAAAAAAATTAACTTTAGACTGTAAAGGTAAAATTTGCAAAATGGAGAAAAATAAAGTTTTTTTTTTTTTTTTTTTAATAAATAAAGCATTTTTTTTTTAAATTTTCAATGAAAAATATAAACCTCTAGATTAAATAAAAATAGAAAATAACATTCAAATAAAAAATGACAATGAATAAAGTAACGGTCTAAATCACTTTTCTTGGCAGGTGAGGATCGGTTTCTTCAAAGTTGAATGATTTTTCTTTATTATTCAAATCAAAGCTGTGACAATGACGACGATTTATATCGATCTCTTGAATCAATCAATATCTACTTACAGAAATGATCAGCGATTAATAAGATTAAATAAAGATTTAATCAATGTATCATCTGGCAAGACATAAATAATCATCAAAGAAGACGTTAAAACTTGTCTATTTAATGCTAAAAACAATGTTTTCTAGTTTCGTAAAGAGTTCTTCATGAAACAACGAATTTTGTCAAACAGTTAAAAAAATCTAAATAAAAAATGCGCAAAAATAAATACATGTAAATAAACAAGTATTTATCTCTCTTTAAATAGCAGAAAGCTAAATAAAAACATACCAAATATTTATTTAAGCAACAACAATCCAGGTTCACAACGAAATAACTATCAAAAAATATTTTTAGTAGACTAGAATTAGGTCCCTTGGTTTAGAAAATCAAAAAAACCTCTACATACACTGGAATATTCTAATAGAATGCAATCTTGGAATTAAAATATGATTAGGCTCAAAAATACTGCCAAATTAGGATTTGTCAACCAAAATAGAAAAATGTTTCTTTTATCTCAAAATAGATTCTTCTTCGTCTTCTTACCGGCTCGTTAGTAGCAGAAAGTGTTGTTTACGTCAGCCATTGTATACTGCAGCATGCGTTTAAAAATTGGGAGGGACAAAGACAAGGAACGGAAATAGAAACGAACTGCCTTACTCATTTGAAAAAAAAAAGTGGCAGTATGTTTTTCTGTTAGACACTCAATTGCTTGGAAGATTAACAGACACGTAAAGAAAACTGGGATCTTTTAAAAAATCAAGTCTATAAATTAAATTTAACGTAAAAACTTAATCTTTCGTATTTCGTGTTTCACAAAGATATAGTAATTAAGGCGTTTCTTTAAAAAGCAAAAAAAACTTTTTTAATCAATCAAGGTCTAAAAATTTATTCAATTTTTAAAATAAATCAATGATAATAAAATATTCCCTGTAGAATAAATTCTCGAACTCGACTTTTCATATAGTTCATAATTTGATAAGTATTTCAAAATTTATTGTGCAAAGATCTGTAAATACTTATAATAACTTCAGCACAATCTCTTGTTCAAATTAACTGTCAGTGGGGCTTTATATAAGCTGATTGAATCCCTCTGCAGAGAGGTAAGACCCCCCCCCCCCCAAAAAAAGGAGTGTCCTAAACTACATCTGAGGGGGAGGCTCCAGTTTTGGAACTCTGGAGAGTGTGGAATATATCTTCATTGCCATTACTTCCAGGTCTACTTTAAGCTAAAGAGGTAGTACTTGCCAGGGTCCATGTAAATAGATCTGTTTGAAAATTATTAGTATTAGATAAAAATTGTGCAAAAAAAAAATCTTAAGAAGGAACTACACAAAAATGTAAATATGAATGAACAATGAATGCAATTTTCTTAACCTCTGAGCATTGTAGGGATTACATTCCTTCTTTGCCATGGTTTTCCTATTTGACGCTAGGTGACATGAGAAGTAACTACCTCCTATGTCTGCAAATAGCTACTAGGTGGCATGACCACTCACATTATAAATATGGAAGTGACAAAGTCAAAACCCACTTTTACCTTTCAGCCTTGAGAGAAGTAACAATGAACCAAATTGCATTCCTGTCCACAGACAGGGGGCTTTGTACCCCCAGCAACCTCATATCACATAAACATGATAACCTGCTTAACATGTAAGTCTTTTCATTTTCTTTGTCTACCTGCTACATATCAAGGACTCAGGAAAAAGAGTCATTTTCCTATTAGGACATTTCACTCATACAACTCTATATAAACTTTTCCTTGTATCTCATGCCATACTTGTATTCTCTTCTGTTAAGTTTTCCTAGGTAATAAAATATCCTTGTTATTATTTTGTTGTGAATTGTTCTCACATTTATTCTGTACAGATACCAAGGACTCAAGACTTTCTCTACTAAAGACTTCTTTTCATTAGATGGGCTAACATCCCATTAAAATCAATCAGTCAATCAATTAAATTAATTTTAAATAAGATTTTTAGATGTTTGTTTTTTAGAAACATTGTTGAATAAAGTATATATTATATTTTTGCTTGAAGGCAATTACAATGCATGTATCGCATAAAATTCGATACTTTTAAAAAATTTTTTTTATAGAAAATGAACTTAACAAGTCGAAACAGTCTGTACGATGTTCTACACACCGAGCGATCCTTTGCTGGGATTACACTTGTCAAGTTCATTTTCTATTAAAAAAAATTTTTTTAAGGTATCGAATTTTATGCGATACATGCATTGTAATTGCCTTCAAGCAAAAATATAAATTAATTTTAATTTATCAATTTTATATGAATCTATTAATTCAAATTGAACAAATTAATTGAACTTTATACATGTAGATTTGTCTTCCTTCTTTTTTTTTTCATCCATTATATATCACGTCGCCTAGGTAGAAGAGGGGGGGGGTAAAAAGGTAGTCTCACAGATCCATTATTGTTGAATCACGGGTTGGATCCTTGCAGGAGGCCCCATTAAAATCCCTATGTAAAAAAGACCTTGCCTTGATTCCACCACTCTGAAAAGAAAAATTAATGTCTCCTATTTAAAATACTAAATTAAAAAAAAAAATTCCATGTTGTTATCATTTAGATTTTATTTTTCTTAATTATCTTCATAAATATAAATCAAATCTTCATTATAAAAACCAAGCCCTGTAGATATCTAATGTGTATATATATTTACTTTGTTGTTAATTGTTTTATTTTTGAAGTTTCCTCCGGAATAGATTAATAATTTCTATGTTTGCCAAAATGATATTTTATATAGTATCAGGCTTGATTGTTATAACACTATTGCCCTCATGGCAAACCCCAAACTTTTTTATCCTATATCTATTTACCAACCCCTCCGCAGGAGCAGGATGTGGCACAAGGTCAATTTCTTAAATGGAGTTCAACTGGTTTGAATTTAGAGTTTTCCTTCTCCTAGACTGGTTACCTAGCCATGGTTAAAGAACCCAGTCTGCCCTGCTATTTACCCATAGCTGGATGGAGAGTAGGATTCATACCTTTCCCAAGGGTATTAGCACTAAGTGAAATGCAATTACCACGCCCAGGATTTGAACTCGGGGCGACAGGTCCATTTCCCATGACTTTAACCATTACACCACGCGCTTCCTTTTTTATCCTATATGTGCTAGAAGATGATGGCTGAGTGTCTTAGTGTCCTGGATATGATGTTAAACTGCATTTAGTGGTGAGGTTCCAATTCTGGAGCCCTGGGGAATGTGGTGTACCCTTTCATCACTATTACCCCAGGTCCATTCTGTCCCAGACTGGTAGTACCTGTTAGCATCCCATCTATAGGTTAAATAGATCAAAAATGAATTTTAAAACTGTGTTTAAAAATTGAGTATAAAAAAAAATACTCAACAAGAATGAATTAAACAAAATATCTTTGGCAAAAAATAACCCAAGGGTTGACATGCCATTAAATCCAACCAACCAACTAATTACTCCCAGGTCCACTCTGACTCAGAGTGATAGTACCTATTAGAGTCCCATCTATGAGTTAAATAGATAAAAAATGAGTTTTATATATGCGTTTAAAAACATTGAGAATAAAAAATAATAATTAAATACCCAATAAGAATAAATAGATCAAAATGTCATTGGCATAAAATAACCCAAGGGGTTGACATGCTGTTAAATCCAACCAATCAACTAATTATTCAACACTGTTTATAAATATGAATATCAGATGATATACATATTTACTTTCTTTAAAGATCAACTTCTTATTAATTAAATCATTTAAACTAAAATTTATTTATAAAAATAAAGTGGCAATTATATATATCATGGGGCTTGGAGATAGGAACATATTAAATTGAGTCTCCATTCCCTAAAGACTAATAATAAACATTAGTATATCCATAATATACTGTAGGGAGACAAAAAATAATTGTTTTTGGTTGGCTTGTGGGCATGGCTTTGTCCATTAGTCATATGACAATTCATCCCCTTCAAACTTCCTCTTTTATCCCTAAGTTTCGAACAGATAACATCAATCTGTTTTAGTTCTCCCTTATGAGCAAAAAAGTGATATTTTTCAGTACTGTACATAGAACAGAATAGAGACAATTAGTCTCTAATTTCAGCATAGCATTTAGTGCACCTCACCATAAAAAAAAACATGGAAGTCAGTCTTTTCAAACTGTTTCTTCATTACACTTTGTTTGTTCATGGAATATATGTATGTATTATGTTATTTTGTAGTTAGATATTATGTATATTAAACATTCATATGTGCTTTGTTCATGTGAGTCAGTTGTCTGTCTTTCCTCACCAAATGTTCAGTGTTAGTGTATCCATGGATACACTAATGCATTATAAGGACTTACTGTTGATTTCAAACTAATAACCATTATCCTTATAATATTGATATTGTACACAACAGAAGGAAAGATGAGAGGAATGCATTTGTGCATAAATTTAAATTAGGGAAATAGATCCCTAATTAGGACTGAGCCTATTCTAGTAGTGACCAAGGGCTCTTTAGCCCAGGGAAATAGATCACTAATTAGGACTGAGTCTATTTTAGTAGTGACCAAGGGCTCTTTAGCCCAGGGAAATAGATCACTAATTAGGACTGAGCCTATTCTAGTAGTGACCACCCCAAGCAGAGTTTAACAGGTTTTAATTCAGAGTTTTCCTTCTCCTAGACTGGTTGCCTAACCAAGGTTAAAAAGCTCAGTCTGCCCTACTATTTATCCATAGCTGGAGGGAGAGTAATTGGATTCATACCTTTCCCAAGGGTATTAGCGGTATGTGAACTGTAGCTTCGTCCAGGATATGAACTCGGGTCAACGAGTCTATTTCCTATGATTCTAACCATTACACCACTGCCCCCAGCAGCATACAAGAACATTTAACCATTTATATACATAATATAATCAAGTATCAGTTCGTAAAGCATCTGCCTAGGAATTGCAAGGTTCCTGGTTCAATACTGGTCCTCACCAACTCAATGCATGAGCAGCACAGTTTGGTTAATCTTATCAGTGCAGTAAAGTAAGGAGCTGACTGCAAGTGTAGCGCTCCACTTTAAATGCAAAACAATCTCTCTGGTCTAGCGCTAGTAAAAAGGGAATAGACTCCCTCACTGTCCAGTTGATTCTTACCAACTGAGTGCATGAGTAGCACAGTTTGGGTACTCTTATCTGTGCAGTAAAGTAAGGAGTGTGACGCTCCCCTTCAGATGCAAAAAAATCTCCCAGGTCTTGCGCTAGCAAAAAGGGGATAGACTCCTTCGCCATACTGCTGATACCAACAATAGGTCTCACTGTAATTTTATTTTTACTTACTTTGATATTCATATTTACATTTTTAGTGTAAATATTTACCAAACCCCTCTGCATTAATAAGATGTGACGCAAGGTCAATTTCTTCAGCAGAGTTTAACAGGTACTACCACTTCAGGTCAGAGTGGACCTGGAAGTAATGTCAATGAAAGTGTACTCCATACTCCCCAGAGCTCCAGAACTGGAACCTCTGGTTAGGTTATTTTATGCCAAAGACATTGTTTTATTCATTCTTGATGAGTATTGAAGTTTGTTTTTTTTCAAATTCAATTTTTTAAAAATACATTTTTTGTAAATTCATTTGTATCTATTTAATCCATAAATGGGACCCAAGCAGGTACTACCACTCCGGGTCAAAGTGGACCTGGGAGTATTGGCAATGAAGGGGTACTCTATACTCCCCAAGAATCCAAAATTGGAACTGCACCATTAGATTCAGTTTAACATCACACTCAGGACATTAAGCCAGTGTCTTCTAGCATATATATGATAAAAGCCATTAGGTAAAAAATAAGGTAAAAATTAGATAAAAGCCATTAGGGCAATAGGGTTGGGGAAATCATGTAAGTGCTAAGACTTGACGTGACTAGCCGGTTGATGAGAGGGAGTCTCTCCAACCGCCCGTCTAATTTAAGTAAGGGCTAAAGTGGATTGTTACATTTCATGAACTGCTCAGCCACAAGGATTCCTTCCTCGAGCATCACAGGTCACCACCATGGTTATATTCAGGGGGGGGGTTGTCCCTCTGCAGAGGTGCAGTCAGTGTATTATACAGCCCCACTAACAGGTCTTAGTACGAGCGCGAGTCTATCGTTTCGAAATATTTGCAGTTTAGCATCATACCTAGGACACCATGTCATTTTGACTGGAACTATCCTAGTGTTAAATAATCTGTGATATATTATCAGAACTAGATCTTCTATTTTAAAACCAATTTACTATGATAAAGAAAACAACTCATTTTTTATTGAAATCACATCCCGCTGTTCACAAAGTGTTTCTCAGATTGAGTAGTTTTTAATGACTTTTGTTATACGTAACAAAAAAGCACTTCTCTAATGTGACGTCACCATCTGCGATATTCTGTAAATGAATTAAACGTGCAGTCACTTAATGAATATTCAAGCTGCTTATTTAGTTAACTGTGGTTACACTTGAGTAAATCAAAACTGGAGATTTTGCTGGTTGGCCTACACTGATGTGTCCATGTGTAGGTGTCCACAGGAGAACATCACTTTTGTGTTCATCCTTGCTTCACAGACCCCTACTAAAGACTGAGTTTGTTTCTCACTGGGTGTCCCATGCTTTATGGCAAAACTAATGTCTTTAGTAAATGATTGTAAATCTCTCTCTATATATATAAAAGAAAGATTCAGTATGTCTGTGTTTATGTATGTATGTTTGTTTGTACAATGACTGAGCACATGTCCTTTTATAAAGGGAAATTGGTGAGGACCTGCAAAGATAAAAGTTAAATAAAATCCACACCCTATTTTTGTCCTAGAGTGGGTTAAAAAAAACTTACCCCTCATTTTCTATAATCCAGGGCACAAAAAAAAGTTTAAAAAAAAAGAGCCTGGGCAAGATGTATGGGGGCCTGGGTTGCCTTACTGGTGTGATCCGAAGGAATGGTGAACCAATACATTCGGCGTCAGTTTGGCTGCAGGAGTTGCCAGATAGTGTTTTACACACTGAACTGCCTAACGGAGTCCAAGCCATGATTTCTGTCAGGGTTTTCTCCCTTAGCCTTTTCCTATCCAGAGGATAACCACAAGTGGAGGTTATTTAGACTATTATGCGCATGGACACCAGCCCAGGTATTTCTGTACTCTTGCATTAATGTGCTAGATGGCCGTTGAGCGGGAAGCTTCCTCCGCCCTTTCACAGGTTTTGTTTTTCGTCCTGCTGGGTGTCTAGCCACCCTCCTCACCAGGCAAGCCTGGTGGGGGTACCGGTTTAGTCGCCAATGATCCGACTATGGAGCAGGTTGTACGGGGTTATATAATACCCATAGCGCTTTGTGCAACCTTTTCTATAATAAAAGCTAAATAAAAAATATAATAAGGGTATAAATCATTGATATATCAAAAAATATTTTTTAAGAATATGATTAAAAAATAAAGCAAATTAATAATAATAATAATAATGAAATTTATTGTGTACATACAGTGCTCAGGTGCACCACAACTCATCAAAGTCTCATGTCTAGTACACAAAATAATGTATTAGTGTCAGGAACATGAACAGCTTACAGTAATAATATACATGTATGTGTGTGCGTGTGTGCATATGTGTGTGGAAAGGGGTATCAGGTACAGTGTTGGCAGACTACAGGAAGCATGGAGGCTTAAAACATAATAAAAAGCAAATAAAAGACAAATAAAATAAATAATATAACCAAGAATGATAATAAAAATAAACAACTTAAAAACAAGAACATATAAAGAATAAAAGATAATAAAACAAATATATAGAAAAATAACCTTTGGTAATCTATATATGAATATAGGTAAGATTTATTTTTAACTTTTTAAATCCCAGGCAACATGGAGTAGCTTTGCTAGTAAAGAATAAAAGCTACACTTCTACAATTAGAGCCAAGAAATAGCTAAGTGGTTAATGACTTGAGAAAGAATTTTAAAAGCCTGTAATTCTATATTTTAATTACTGTAGTTAAAACCCAGGTATGTAAAACTTGTTAATTTCAACCAGTAACTTAGAAAAAACAAAACAAAACAAAACATATACCATCTGATTATATAGTGGCTGTACACATATTGTATGTGACTGACCAGAATTTTACCTTTTTCAATAATAAATAACTTGGTGGTTGGTTGGTTGGTTGGTTGGTTGGATTTTACAGCATCTCAACCCTTGGTTTATTTTATGTTGAAGACGTTTTTGTTTTATTCATTCTTACTGGGTATTCAATCATTTTAAAACTCATTTTTTAAACTCATTCTTTATCTATTCAACCCATAGATTGGACCTTAACAAAGTGGACCTTTGTGTAATGGTAATGAAGGAGTACTCCGCACTTTCCAGATCTCCAGAACTGGAACCTCACCACTAGATGCAATTTAATTTATCATACCCAGGACATTAAGACCCTCAGTCACCACCTTCTAGCACATATATGTAAGGGGTTTGCCATAAGAGCAATACAGGCAGAACAATCATATAAATGCTAGGGCTTGACATGACCAGCTGATTGATCAGAGGAGCCTATCCGACCACCTGTCTAACCCAAGTGGAGTCTTGCATGTCATGGACTGCTTAGCCACCAAGATTCCATCCTTAAGCATCACAGGTTGCCACCCATGGTCAACAGGTGGCCTCATTGGTGGAGTATATTTAGCATTACCAGCCCGTTAGGTAAAATTGGTGGACATTGACAAATTTTTACCTTAATCAGTTCAAATTGCAATTTCTCACATATTTCTGGTTCAATCTTAAAAATATTTATATCGTTGGAAATAAAATGAAATAATCTTTCTAAATATGTAATTTTTATGTGTTTTTATCCATTGAATTATTTTTTACAGCAAGTTAAAATGATATTTTGCTTTGAACAGCCAAAAACATAAAATATTACTTTTTTTAGACTGAATTTTACATGCTACTTTGTTTTTTAAAATCAAAGTGGCTAATTTTATCAATATTCTTGAAATTTTAAATTCAATTAGAAGACACCTGAAAATACAAACAGGACCTTTTTTTGTTTCTAGGAAGTGAAAATACAATAGAGCAAAGTTGAAGGTGATTTCTTCAAAAAGTATAAGATAAGCAAAAAAAAAAGCACTATATCAGTAATAGAAGACAGTCTCAGAATTATTTTCATATATAATGTGTGGAATTTAAACGATACTACATTGTCAGGGTTTTTGGTCAAAGTTTTAATTTTGAAGAATACACTGTATTCTTCATCTCCAGCCAACAGAGCTATGTACTTGATGAATGAATGAATCCAGAAAATGCACAGGAGGTTTCAAAAAATCAATATCATTCCATAATCTAATAACTTGACCAATTTTTATTCAAATGATCTCAAAACAACTCAAAATTATATTTATAATTTTTTAATGTTTTTTCTTTTCAGGTATAGAAATGCCATTTGCTGGAAAAGAAAAGGCATTTAAACATTAAACATAGAAACAGTTTTATCTAAGTTTACATAGAAACCAATGCCTCTTTCTGCCTTATTCATGCTATACAGCAAGTGATTCGGCTTGTGCAGGTGTATTTGTGAAACGCACAAGATCATCATTTTCATTCAAATGATCTCAAATTTTAACAGCATTTGCAGAAACTACTAAAAATTCTATATTTAATGTTTCATCTTTTGTTGTTTTTTTTCAGTTATAAAAATGCCATTCACTAGGACAGAAAAGGCATTTAGATATATAAACATAGAATATCCTGGGTATGAAATTAGTGATCAAGTTTCAATTTTGGAACTTTGGGGAGTGTGTAGTATCCCTTCATTGCCATTACTCTTAGGTCCACTCTGAACTGGAGTGGTAGTACCTGTTATGGTCTCATCTATGGGCTCAATTGGAAAAAATTGAGTTTTTAAAAAAAAGTTAAATCTTTCAGTTAAAAAAAAATTTTGAATCCCCATCAAGCATGAATAGAACAAAATATCTTTAGCATAAGATAAAACAACAAGAGTTGACATGCTGTAAAATCCAACAAACCATTTGAACGAGGATTGGTTAAATTATAGTTTAGTTTAGTTTAGTTTTCTACTATAAAAATTAAGGTGGGTTAAGGAAAGCAATGGGAGAAAATGGGATTATCACGTCAAAGAACAAGTTAACAACGATATGAATGCAACGTTTAATAACACATAAAAGGGTGCAACAAGTAATGTTTGGAATGTTCAAAGTTTAGGTCAACAGGTCAAAAGGTCAAAGTTTAGGTCAACAAGCGACCCAGAAGTGTAGTAACAGTTTAGTTAAAGTCAACAGCTCCAAAGTATGGTATAGCCGTAATTAAGTAGTTGTGGGTTGCAAAAATTTAATCCTGCTAACAGCCTTTTGGCTGTTTGGTATCAAGGGGTGAAGCTTGTCCGAAGTTGCATTTAGTCGTTGGCCCCCTTAGTTGTTTTATCCTGGTGGTTAAAAGGTAATTACTATCAGCCTTCAAGGGTCAAAAGATAGTATTCTCTCTTGTTCCAGAAGCAGGGTAGACTGAACCCGTCTTGGGTTATATTCTGTCCGTAAGCCTAATTCATAGGAAGAGAGAGTGCTAAGGGCACTTACCTTGTGGGGGTGGGCCGAAACTAGCAGTCACCCTTGAATTGATACAACTAAAAAGAGGAAGAAGTAGCCATTGTGAGGGCCTTTTATAAAGGACACCACGTGACTAAAATGTTAGGGTAGGCCGCTGCTGATGTGTGTCGGTGACCCTCGACCCCTGTCCCCTAAGGGAACAAGTGCCGGTGTAGACCGAAGATAATAACATAATAAAATTTCAATACAACATAGTCTCCTTTCCGGTCCCCATACTTCTTCCATTGGTATTGCAGTGCTTGGATCCTATTGGTCACAAAAGTCATGAACAACAGATATAATATCATTATATGAACTTTTAATATTGTTGAAGTGTTAATGCTGATTTTGTAAAAAAAAAGTCTTCTATTTCAAAGTTTAATAATTTTGAAATTTTTGCAAAAATTTTTGTGAAACAAAAGTATTTTTAAAAATCACTTTGAAAGAAATAATTCAGCTGTAATTAAAAATGCTATGTATAAAAATCAAGAAAAAGCACTTAAAAACTTCCGTTTTTTTAATCTTAACACAAGAAAAGGTAATTTTAACAAGGAAATAATTCTGTCAATAAAATCAGCATTTATGTCCCCTTATAAATTCACATTTTTTTTAAATGTAAAATTAGGAACAATATAAAAATATATATTTTAATATAAAACAAATGTCCAATATCATTCATTTATATTTTTCAAATGGTTTTATATCTGTTATTAAAGAATTTTCAACTGTTTTTATATCTGACATCATTAAAAATATATTGATATCTGTTATAAAAAAGTTTAAACTGTCTTTGTATCTGTTATTAAAACAAGCTTTAAAATAGTTTTGTATCTGTTATTAAAAATCTTTAAACTGTTTTTATATCTATTATTCAAAAAATCTTTTTATATCTTTTATTTAAAGAAATGCCTAGAATTCTTCTATATCTATTATCTAAAAAAATGTTTTAGAATGTTTTTGTATCTGTTATAAAATAAATTAGATATCTTTATATCTGCTATTTTAAAAAAATGTTTAAAAATGTTTTTGTTTTTTTATATCTGCTATTGAAAAAGATTATATATATATATATATATATATATATATGTGTGTGTGTGTGTGTGTGTGTGTGTGTGTGTGTGTGTGTGTGTGTGTGTGTGTTAAATAGCAACATTTGCCAACTCTATTTCTTAAATCTCATCATAGCTTGATTAAAGTTAAATTTCTTCCAAATCAATATTAAATAAAAATCAACACTAAAACCCGAAACACAAAATTAACAACCAATATTGAATTTAAGCTGATCTGAACTGAATTTAATGCGTTAACTATAAGAATGTATTTTTAAAAATTCCAAATTGCAGCTTTGTGTGGCATTTACGTATACACTGTCGTATAACTAACCAATCTCACAAGGGAGGTAACTTTTAGATACTAATTATAGAGTAGCCTCCCATAACACCAAGACTTGAATTGCTGTAAGTAAAACAGTAAAATGAT
Source organism: Doryteuthis pealeii (assembly GCA_023376005.1). Taxonomy (NCBI): domain Eukaryota; kingdom Metazoa; phylum Mollusca; class Cephalopoda; order Myopsida; family Loliginidae; genus Doryteuthis; species Doryteuthis pealeii. Next base: position 55,786,372 of record CM042137.1, on the reverse strand, counting down.
TGTTACGAACACGTTTTCATCCTTTCCTCTTTTCCCACACTGAAGAGAACTACTATGCCAAATGGAAAGGAAATCCATTTGAGTGAGACCGGTCTTCTAAAAGAGAGTGGGTGGTTCACCAAGAAACACTGTTAAAAAGTGTGCGTTTTGGGGACAGTAGGAAGGAGCAAGTCGTTGAAGCAAACCATAGAAGCGATGGTTCAACAAAACAGGGAAAGTCCTCTTTATGTCAGGTATTACTAAGAATTAGTTTTTTTCTGCCATTTTTGTTTCATGTCACGTTTTCTTTTGAACTATTTACACGTGTAACTACGTGGTTCCTGTGTTTGTAGGGATTAAAATAAAATGTAAAATTCTTTTAAAAATAACAATCTCCCAGGAGCCATCAGACATGAAAAAAACACTCTGTGCATGCGCGGAGAAAATGACTTGCTTCATGGCGCAAAGAAAATCCTTCGGCCATTCCAACTTAGGCCTTAACCGGGGACAGACGCTACGACTGAGATAGGACGAAATTTCTTCTCTATGAATGAGCTATGAACCTAGAATAAAAGTCTGAAACCTAAAAATTCCTTGTCTTTGTCGCTTCTTTTCCATTCCATTAATTCCTCTTTAGCCTGACAACCCACAAGAAAGAAGAACCACTAATAATGGTGTTTAAAGGAAACAAAATGGGAACACACACCAGAAACGAACTTAAACCCACATAAAACAACCATTACCTTATTCCATATGCTTGCTCTATTTTCGAATTCTTCCAACGAGCAGAACTATTTGGCAGACACAGGATGTAATAGCAGAACTTTTTGGTAGGCAAGAGATTTAATTCCCACAAATATTCGCTAATAATTAGAAATCTTCATCAAAAACTAATTGAGTACGCAACGATTCAATTAAAAATGTATTCCTAACGGTTACAGACAGTTAAAAGAAAATAGATTTATTAGTTATATATTTTATAATCTAGTTGATATTGTTCTGAGAAAATGGGTTTTATAGACACGTTTTTTTTTAATTAAAGTGAGTGACACAGATATATCTGTTGGAGAAACGATTTCCTCCAATCTGGAGAGAATAGTGTTGGGATTACATCTCTTGAATAATAGGAGACACTTAATTACCACCCGTGTCTGCCAATAGGCACCAAGTGGCGTGGTCAATGTAGCATATAGAGGAGACGCAGCAAAGTCAAATCTCTTCCTCAATCTTATTGACTCGACAGAAGTAACGGAACACCAGTTCTGTCCCTTTGAGCCTCCCAAGAACTCGGGTCGCATGACACACTATAACGTACTTAGCATGCAAGTCTTCATATTCTTATTCAGTACCATGTCATACTAAAGACTCTTTCCTTTCATATAAGGGCATTCTTATCACTTATACTTATATTGTATTCTATTCTGTTAAGTTTGCTCAGGAAATAAAATATTCTTTTTATTACTTCATCGTAAATTGTTCTCGTGTATATCCTATACGAGGAAACGAATTTCAACCAATTATTCTTCCTCCACATATTGATATAAACACTGATTTCGGTTTTGTCATAATTATTAGGGTTGGGTCAGTGAAATACGTTTATTTCTACGTATAGAGTTAAGCGGGGGAGAGCCTTTCTGTGATTGGACATAGCAATCACGTGATGTACCCAGAAGTTTTGGCACCCACATTCGATAGACACCTTCGGATCAGTTCCACGACCAGAAACTTTCCCTTAAGAGGATTGACTCGAATAGAAGATACCAGATATCTTCAATTTCCCTCTCCATCAGAATGGTAGGTCTCGCAAACTTGACTCTATATATAGGAAGGACGTTTATATTGTTAATCATTTTTCTGTTGTTAAATAAACCGTTAGAATTGAAGTAAGTTTTAATTCATTTATTTGTTGGTGTTAGTTTTAGAATAAATGCTACACTAGCACAATATAAATAAACATTAAAGCTACGTAATTATTTAAAAAACCAAATTAAAGAGCCAATTATAAATTTTGTATATTAACTTATAAATTCTATATGTAAGTTTAATTAGATGTGAATAGTTATTTTAATCTAACAAATTGTTCGTTAATTTTATTCTTTTGGTCGTTGGATATTTAAATTCTGTATGATTAGTTACAACTTGCAGCAATATAACTTCCAGTCTCATTTATTGTTAGAGACCGTTTCTCATTGAGAAGCTTCCGCCTTTCCACGTGGAACAAGTTTTTAGATATCTTCCTCTTAGTATAATAAGTATGTACATCAAATTTAGTGGCTCTAGATTAAACGATTTGACCGTATATAGAAAACAGATAAACAAACTCAAGCCAATTATTAATAAAGATAATAAGATTTAGAACCGGAAATATCAGAAGGATTGAAAGGGAGGAATGTTGAAAGAAAAGAGAGGAAGTAAAGGAGGAGAATAACGACAGAATTAATGGAAACATAACAGAAAGGATGAACTGATGAAGAGGAAAAGAAGATGGAATTAATTAAAGGATAAACATTAAGAAAGACGAGGAAGAAATGGTGAATATATATATATATATATATATATATATATATATATATATATATATATATTATATATATATTCAGAAGCCGGAACACACACACACACACACACACTGATTGTGGACAGGAAAGCGTTGTGTGTGGGAGTGCGGTTTCTGAATATTATTCAGAACCTGCAACATACTGAAAAACATACAAACCACTATTTTTTAGTTTTTCTATATAACTGAGTACCCGAACATGGTTTGTTAAACAAACTGAAACGTTATAGCGTCGGCTTATATGATAAAATATCATCCATCCTAATGCCTTGTTTTGTTTTTTTTTTCTTTTTAAATTAATTTTTTTTCATATACTTACAAAGCGTCGGATTTATTTCCGTTTATCCTGATATCACACAGTTTTGAAATAAATAGTATGCTAAGTTTTGTCTCTTCTTTCTTTCCATATTTATATTGAAAATTATTCTAAGTAACAACATTTCATATTAACGATGCCCTGACGATGGTTTAATATATAGAGACCGAAACATTTTAAAGTTGGCTAGGAAAAGTGCAGGGGGCTACAAATTTACAAAATCATATATGGACGATATCAAGATATGCTCCAAAAATGATAAAGAACAAGAAATTCTTATTCAAACTAGAATAATATGCAGCCATTGTATAGAAATGAAATTTGCGATTGAACAAAATTTACCATGCTGATAAAAAATAAAATAACAATTAAAAATTTTTAAAAACACCAAAAGGAATAGATCTACAAAAACTAGAAAAGGCATCAGAAAATTAAAAGTACTTGGGAATATTAGAAGCGGACACCATCAAACAAACAGAGACGAAAGAAAAAGTAAGAAAAGATTATCTCAGATGAATAAGAAAACTTATCAAAACCAAGCGCTGAAACAGAAACCTCATCAAAGAAATAACCAGCGGAACATTCTCCCTTGTAAGATAATCTGGACCATTCTTAAAATGAACAAGAAAAGAACCAGAAATGAACCAAAGAACAAGGAAATTGATGATAGTGCATATGACCTTACACATAAGAGATGACATAGACAGACTCTATATAACAAGAAAAGAAGGTGGAAGAGGACTTGCTAGTGTAGGGGATTATCTTCTCTTTGCCTGGATGAATATCTTCCCGTTGTGTTGCTGTTTGTGGCCACCAGGGAACCTCTGGTATATAGGCGGCTGATTCAAATGCTTCTCCCTCTCTTTCCTCGCTGCCTCTGAACGAGCTCATGGGTAAGACTTATGTCTACCCCCTTCTCGGTGGGGCTTTGGCCCCCCTTACATTACTGTAAGTCTTTTATACAGCATGGACTATCCTTTAGTTCTATGTCTGTAACATTTTATGTACATTTGGGTATCTTGTTTATACCTAAATATTGTATCTTGTATTTACCATTCATGAATGTGTCCTTTTATCTCTACTCTTATATCTTATTTGTATCTTATGTATCTATGTACTTTATGTATCTTATCGTTACCATGTGTTATACACCTATTAAATGTTTTGTCTCACAACGTGTCGGAGCTGTTGTTCAATTATTAACTTTGAATCTTACACTAGCATTGAGGATTGCGTAGATGCACCGATTAGCGGACTCGATGAATACACTAAAAAGAGCAAGGAAAGACGACAGTCTGTAACAGAAAAGCAACAAAAACTAGAAATCAGAAACAGGAAGAAACAGAACTGTACGGATACTTCAAGCGACAAATCGGGAACATCACACGTGAAACTTGGACATGGCTAAGAAAGGGAAACCTCAAGAGAGAAACGTGTTGATGCGTGATGGTTCTGTTGAACATAACAGAAAGGATGAACCGATGAGTAGAAAAAAATATGGAAATATAGATGAAATGAAGATGAAATAAAAGATAAACGTGAAGACAGAGGAAAAGGAAGAAATGGTGAATATATATATATATATATATATATAATATAATAATATATTATATGCTCCCCATCCCCTTGGGGGTTGAAAACTTTGGAGGGGATTTCGCTGATGACCGCCAACTAAAAGCGTAAACCCAACGCTCTCCTATAAAAGGGATAGAGCACTCTATAGCGGCCTTTACATACATACAGATGTGTGTATTAAAACAGTTAAAATCCCCTTCGCATTCTGTGAGTGACGATGACCGAGCGGTTAAGCTATCCGACTGATGCTGAATCGATCGGAGTTCTATCCCGGCTGTAGGTAGCTCACAAAATGTCTAGCCACACTAAAGAGACTTGATAAGTCGAAGCACGTGTCTGTGGATGACTATATATATATATATATATATATATATATTTATATATATCCTCGCCAACTCAGCGTATGAGTAGCACAGGGATCTGTGCGGTAAAGTAAGGAGCTGATGGTAGGAGTGGCGCTCCACCTCAGACGCCAAAATAATCTCCTTGGTCTAGCGCTATTAAAAAGGGGATACTCCCTTGCTGATTGATACCGACTTTAGGCCCTGATGACTTTACTTACTTTACTTTTACTATATCTGTGTGTGTGTGTGTGTGTGTGTGTGTGTGTGTGTGTGTGTGTGTTGCGGCTTCTGGATATTACTCAGAACCCGTAACATACTAAAAAAAAAACTTACTAATCAGTTTTTAAGTTTTTCAATAAACTGAATACCAGCGATGCCCTGAACATGGTTTGCTAAACAAACTGAAACATTATTACATCGGCTCCTATAACAGAATATATTTTTTATTTTTTTCATATACTTACATACCGTCGAATTTATTTCCATTTTCCCTGAAGGAAAGAAAAACAACACAGTGTAAATCAACAAATAAATGCGTCCAAAATCGGCATGAGTCGGGTACTAACCGTGTCGTTCGAACGTAAAAGTACAGGAAAACAAAAGTGGGGGAGGGGGGATAAATACCTGGACATTGTCAGAAAGCTGAAAAGATTTATAGAATATAAACGTGACAGTAATGCTAATCATAGTAGAAGCCCTTGGAACAATCTCAATAAATATAGAAAAGAGGCTGGGGGAACAGAAATCATGAAGACCACAGCACTGTTAAAATCAGTTAGAATACTCAGAAGAGTCCTGGAAACCTGATGGAACTTGCTGTTACTAAAATACAAAAAGATATTTATGAAATATGAGTATGACAGATACTTGGACCTTTCCAGAGATCTGAAGAAACAATGAAACATGAGGGTGAATGTGATACCAATTGTAGTTGGTGCATTCGAAATGGTTCTTAAGGATTTGGAAAGGAGACTGGAGGAATTGAAAATCAGAGGAAGAATCGAGACTGTAGAGATCACATTATTGTTAAAATAGAATACCTAGAAGTGTCATTGCTGGTTGGTTGGATTTTACGGCATGTCAACCCTTGTTGTGTTATTTCATGCCGAAGACATTGTTTTATTCATTGTTGATGGTAATTGAAAACTCTTCTTTTAAGTCAATTTTTTAACAGATTTTTTAAAACTCATTTTTTTTATCTATTTAACTCATAGATGACACCGTAACAAATACTACCCGCCCTGTTGGTGGGGCGTTAGAATACACCGACTGCACCTCTGCAGAGGGCTAAGACTCCCCCCAATCGGGTCACCTGTTGGTCGTGGGTGGCGACCCGTGATGCTTACGGATGGAACATGGTTGGCTGAGCAGTCCATGGCATGCAATACTCTACTTTAGCCCTTACTTAGGCTAAACGGGCGGTCGGAGAGCCCCTCTCCGATCAATTAGCTAGTCACGTCAAGCCCTAGCACCTATATGATTGCCCCAACCCTATTGCCCTTATGGCAAGCTCCAACCCTTTTTATCATATATGTGCTAGAAGGCGGTGTCTTAGGGTCTTAGTGTTCTGGGAATGATGTTAAATTATATCTGATGGTGAGGTTCCCGTTCTGGAGGATTGATGGAATGTTGAGCACCCCTTCATCACCATTGCTCCCATTTCGCAATTGACTTGCATTATTCCCAAATTCATTTCCATGTTATATTTTTTTATCGTATAAAAAAATAAGATTGACGCAAAAATCGCGTAAAAAATCGCCGAAAACAATAGCGGTTAATAAACATGGGAATCCAAAATTTCAGGATCACGGGTCCAGATTCGACCCGAAATGTTTTTCATTTGCTCGTGAAGTCGGCCTGATTCGAAAATGGTATGATATGTTGAGCTACGACTTCAAGGGGTAAAGTTGAAAAAATGTGATAATCTAACACAGTAACATTTGTATTTCTTATGAGAGGTTTATGAAGTTTCAGCCTTTTGTGCTTGCCCAGAAAAGGATTCTACAACTATCAGGTTTGAATTTTCCATCATCTGATCTATATTGCCACAACATTCATAAATCTTATTGTTGGATTATTTGGTGGATATAGGCCGTGCTGCAATACACCACTTAAATTCATGGACTAAGCGAGGTCACGTGATTTATACCTCAGCCAATCAACAGCCCGAATACTGGTTAACTACTTAATCGCTGATACTGGGAGACGTCCATTTGCAATGATCGACGAAGAGCTTGCAAGACTGAGGAGCACCAAGGAACAACCAAAGGATTCTTTACCAAGGATTGCGCTCTGCTTAACACAAAGGATCTCTGCTGGACAAGCGCTCTTGCTTGAAGCCTAAAGGATGGCCACTAAAATCGTAACACTTATATCAAGGGAAAATAATTAACTTCTTGAAGCGCTCTGTCGGCGAATCTTAGAATACAGTGACTATATCCACTGTAAAGTCCCCAAGGGGTATCCTGGGTATGACACTAAACTGTACGGTGATATGATACCAAGTATTCCAATCTAATACAAATAATTGGTAAATCGATCAATTTGTCCCATAGATTTGACCCTAACAGGTACTACCACTCCGGGTCATGGTAGATCTGGGAGTAGTGGCAACGGGTTGACTCTGCATTCTAGATCTCCAGAATGGAATCCTCACTATAAGAAGTAGTTTAGTGTAATACCTGGGTCACCATGTTTTGTCACCCTCCTCTCTGCAGGGCATACAATCAGTGTATTCTAGGCCTGTCGACAAGGCGGAAATGTATTATGTTGATATGTTTGATATATATAATTTAGTTGTCCTTGAACAATTTGTGTCTACCTGCAAGATCACGTGAAAACGATTGTGTGCTTTATAGGAAGTTCGAAACATATGACCTTTAGACACCTCTTTTTGATCTCGATTCAGAAGGACATGTTTTTTATTTACACCGTCAATATCCGGTTGTTTGTTAACAGAGTTATTGTTTTTAGAGTTTTTTTTTTAATTATAAAAATAACCCTAATCCATAACCTAACCCTAATCCCTAATCCCTAACCCTAACCCCTAACAAACAACCGGATATTGACGGTGTAAATGAAAAACATGTCCTTCTGAATCGAGATAAAAAAGGGGTGCCTAAAGGTCATATGGTCTGGAAGTTCTATCAATGTTTATGTTTCAGTCAATGGTGGAAATTGTGCGGGAGTGCGCGAGGCTACGACGTTTAATTCTCAACTTCCGGGCTTTGGTATCTTCAATATCTATTTGTCTGAAATTTTTAGATGCCGCTTGATAATTTTTATTATTTGCTTGGACACGTGGCGCAACGTATAAACAGGTTGAGTTAATGCAGTTCGAAGTGACAATTATCTATAGGTTGCAGGTTCAATTCTGGCTACAGGTGAAATAACATAAAATACTTAACATTGCTTAACACTTTGTACCCGGTCATGGTTAACAGAATGAGAACAACCTACACAATTGATTAAATAAAGGGTTTGGTTCGAGGTTCCGTGAAGGCTCCCTATTACTATATGAAGACTCCCGACTTCCATAAAAGGTTCCCGAGTTTGATGAGAAGATTTTTGAGTTCAAAGAAGGCCGGGGGGCATATCTGCCGAAACGGTGTGTATATAACAATAATTCAATATCTACTAATGAATTATTATCGGAAAAATTATAGTTAAATTATCTGCCCCTGGCACCAGAGGGCGAATCGCCAATATACGATATTGGCGCCAAAATTAAATTCTATGACGAAAATCCCTTATCGTGTTGGGCAGTCAACCAGCGAGTCGTGTTTTTTTTCCTGTGCTCTTTTTACCTTCCAAAACACCCAGCAAGATAAGTCTTGCAGCAAGTATCATCAAGTTTGCAACATTTTTGTACGTCTTTGAATATGTTTTTTTTTTATCTTCAATTGTTGTTCTCGGGTTCTTTCATTCGAATTTACTTACTTATCACCTGGGAATTATATGAGTCCCGCGAATCCTCATATTATTAGCTATGATCTATCAAGTCTCAATCAATAAAAACTTATATGTCTATACATTATAATTAAGCATGTGTATTCTATTCAGTCCTCATAATAAAATAAATCATCATTAGGTCGTGCCGACAGCACAAATCTAAATGACTCCTCCTTACCACTTGTCCCTATCGGTCATTGCTACTGGAAGGTCCTTTGCACAACATCCAGTATCCATACAGAGCCGATCGATGTAGATTTTTGCTGGTCGATAGTGTACCCATGTGTAGGTGTCCATAGGAGATTGTCACTCTGAGTTCGACCTTGTTTCTCCAAAAGTGTTCAGCATGTCTTGTAATTTGTTTTCTGCTTGCATGATTTATTTCAAATTAATTTCAGCAGTCACATTTTATCTCAATACCCCGAAAACTCCTCTACAACAATATCAAGCAATATTTTGTTACAGTAACTCGTTACGCTAATTTGCTACACACTCTGCCTTTGTAACAAAGGCTAATATTTGTAACTAAACTTGATAGAGAACATAAAGAATGCAGTAATTCAAAGATAATAATGGCATAGCACACGATAACATGCTCAAACATAGGTAATCTTGAACTATAAGGGACTAAATTCCTACCATAAAATTGTACTTGCGCATTATTTGAAATGAACTTAATTGTTATTAAAAACACATTTTATGATATTTTGGAGTTAAAAACATGAATTAAAATGGATTTAAGTCTTAAAAAGACTTAACTCTCAAAGCAATGAGAGTTAAGCCCCCTTTGTTCTTTTTCCGAGAAGAAGCTTGTAAACAATGGCAGTCATCTTTGATTCAACGTAATTTTCACGGAAAAACACGACGCTCTTCAAATCCATTTTAATGCATGTTTTTAACTCCAAAATATCATAAAATGTCTTTTTAATAACACGTTCATTTCAAATAATGCTCAAGTACAATTTTATGCTAGGAATTTAGTCACTTAAAGTTCAAGATTACCAAACATGTTAGTACTTATACTTTCCTCTTTTACCAGCAGTCTCAAGACTTTTATCTGCTAAATGACTATTTTCCTATGAGGACATTTCTCTTATACAACTATTTATACGCTTTTCTTTGTATCTCCTGTCATGTTTATATTCTCCTTTATTAAGTTTGCACGGGCAATAAAATATGTTTGTGATAACTTATATTTATTACGTATGAGGAAACGATACCCAACCAACTATCATTCTTCTACACTATCATAGTTTGATATTCAGTAGGTACCCCATACGAGTGTTCTTGAGCCAGACTAAGCTAAGTTTAGCAAATTACCTTTAAAAGCAGGAAGGTGTATCTAATTTCGCAAAAAATTTGTAACAAGAGAATTTGGAAGCATTCTTTCATCTTTTTATACACCCACTAGAATTCTTCATCTTTTTAAAATACTGACAAAACTGAACGTTGCCAAGTCACGCTGAAAACATCATTTCCAGTCAGATTCCTGAGGTTAAGCAACGATGTGCCTGTTCAGTTATACGAGGGTGGACTGAAAATTTCTTAGATTGAAAAATTCATATGATGACATCCTGAAGTTGATGAGTCTTTTTTTTTTTTACCAATGGGATCCAAGCATTGAAACACCGATAGAAAAGGAGTGTGAATTGCAAGAGGGACTATGTTGAAAAATAAACCTTATTTGGTCACATTTCATGAGAGTATCTTGTCCAACCTATGAATTTTTCAACCGACCCTCGTATGTATTCACCTAACTCCACCGCCACGAGCAGGATGTGACACAAGGTCATTATTTAAGCGAAGTAAAGCTGGTTTAATTCAGAGTTTACCATACCAAGGCTAAAATCCAAGTCTGTTCTACTATTTTCCTATAGCTGAGGGGAGAACAGATAGATTCATGCTTGTCCCATGGGCATTTGACCGAAAGTGAAACGCAAACGACTTTGTCCAAGATTTGAACCTAGGTCGCCGTGTTTAAACAATAACCGTTACGCCAGGCGTCTCCGTAACCTCTTTCAGTTATAAGATGAAAGACCACTTATGAATAGAAGGTACTATAAACAACTCGAAACCTGTGTGCAAGATAAAGGAAATTGGATCGTTAAGAAACTTTCCGTTTTCCTTTTTCCGTTCCTTTTCCGGGTTTTTTTTCTCGTTTCCGTTTTCCTATAAGATTGTATCATAAGAAATATTTTCGGTGGAGGCGCGGTGTATCGTCGTAGGGAATGATCTTGGCAACACGAGTTCAAATCCTGATCAAGGCTCTTTGCATTTCACATGGCGCTAATAACCTTTGAAAAGGTATGCATTCAACTATTTCCCCTTCAGCTATGGGTAAATGGGCTGAATGGACTCTTTAAGCTTCCTTGGGCAACCAGTCCAGGAGAAGGAAAAATCTGAATTTATACCTGTTAAACTCCGCTTAAGAAATTGACTGTGTGTCATATCCTGCTTGTGCGGAGGGGTTTGGTGAATATATTAGTAATTTTTTCGTTCATGGTCTTAATCCAGAAGATTTAAGATTACTATTACAGATTAGTAGAAATGACTATACCAATGAAGTCATTTTGTAAAGGATATTTACACTATCGTCCATAAATGAGTACACTCTGAATAGTTTCTTTTTTTTAAGTCAATTTTCTAATGGCATCAGCGTTAATCAGCCTCATCCAACTCGCGTCGCCAATCCCAACGACGATAACCGTTACGCTAAATTCTATATAATACTTATATTTTTAAACCAAACTTGATTTTTTTCCATGGTTATAGAGATTCAATGCGGTAGAGTTTTTTTTTTTTTTGGTTTAGTTTCTTTGTGTAATGGTATAGTGGTGGAAATAAGTATAAGACACACCATTAAATTGTTAATGATTTTCTTATTACTGCACAAATTCCTCTGAAAATTTGTGTGTGGTACCTAGATCTGATGGTATTAGTATACATATTTGATTTTATAACAACTTTCCACCAAAAGAAAGTTATTAAGAAAGTTATTAAGAAAAATACGTTTTCGGGGGTGGAAATAAGTATAAGACAGTTTTGAAAATTTGTATTTAACAGCAATATCGTACAAAATTCAATATACTTATTTCCAACACTGTATATTAACTTTCGGAGGATATTTAATGGCAAAACTATCCTTGTAGAAGAGCAGTGATGGGGTTACAGTACGATATAGTAGAAAATTTAAATAACTGCAATTCTGAATTTAAAGGGCTTTGATATTTCACTGACCTTATATCTGTCCTCTGGTTGGTCAGTTCGGTACGTGGAAGCGGGTGGTGAACTTGGGATTTAGGAAGTTCTAGATTAGGTTTTGAAAGAAGCAGACGTGTCTCCAAGATGGCAATTTCTTCTGGACATGATGGTTAATTCCAGGCTAAATAAAGACGTCTGAAAAATATACAAATCCTTTTGTTCATTACTTAAAAACAACAACGAGAACAGAGATGAAGAAGTCCCAAAAGGTCCCGAGGGAGGAGACTAGAAGAACAGAGAGAACCAGCCCAACATAGAAGAGATATCAGAGATGTCCGGTTGGATGGTTGGTTGGTTGATTTTACGGCATGTCAACCCTTGGGTCATTTTGTGCCGAAGATGTTTGTTTTATTCATTCTTCATGGTTACACATTTTTTTAACTCAATTTTTTAAACACATTCTTTTAAAACTTATTTTATTCTATTTAACCCATAGATGGGACCCTAACAGGTACTACCACTCCAGGTCAGAGTGGACCAGGGAGCAATGGTGATGAAGGGGTGCTCCATATTCCCCAGACCTCCAGAACTGGAACCTCGACATGGTGCTCCATATTCCCCAGACCTCCAGAACTGGAACCTCGCCATCAGATAGAGTTTAACGTCATTCCCAGGACATGAAGACCCTCAGCCACCACGTTTTAGCACCCATATGATAAAAAGGGTTGGGGCTTGCCACGAGAGCAATCATATAGGTGCTAGGGCTTGATGTGACCAGCCAATCGATCAGAGGGAGCCTCACCGACCGCCCGTCTAGCCTAAGTAACGGTCTAAGTGGAGTGTAGCATGTCATGGACTGCTCTTTGGGGGGGGGGGTTCTTAACCCTCTACAGAAGAGCAGTCAGCGTATTCAACAGCCCCAGTCGACAGGGCGGCTGGGATGTTCGTCCAACAGAGGTCTGACAGAAGAAGATAGAAGATAAGTACAATAATGTTACATGGAAAAAGAATATGACTATACAAGAGTGGTATTTCTTAACACATAGCTGGGGGGAGGGGAGTTGGTGCTTTTATATTTTTTTCCGAGAGCATTAGTCGTAAAGTGAATGTAATATCGCGATTGGAGTTTGAACTACGCTCACTACGAAGTCGCAGTCCAGCACGTTAACCACTACGCCACGGATATCCCCCTCTGTAAAGTTTGACGGGGAACTGCGTGACTTGGCTATAAGACAGCAACGTTCAGTTTAGTCAGTATGTAGAGAATGAAGAATTTTGGTGGGTGTATAAAAAGTGGAGAGAAGGCTTCCAAACGTATTTCGAAATAGTTTTACCCCCCCCCCTCTCTCTCTCTCTCTCTCTCTCTCTCTATATATATATATATATATATATATATATATATATATAAGATAATCCAATTGACTAGTAAGTAAGAGATGATTCTATTTAGGATCATCGAAATCTCACTGTACATCCATACTGTATGCTCTTGTAGGTGCAAACTTATAGACTCACATAATGATTTTATAAATCCCTAAGAGAGCTCAATGTATGATAACTAATATGTTTATATTATCCATGTTTGTCAAGTAAGTTTTTTTTTTCATTTTGTACCCCTTCCACATACTGCTTGTTCATGGAACAATATATGTATAATTCTATCATGGGACATATTTATGCATTCTTTCTTTTAATACCATTGGTATCTATAGTATGTATATAAAAGGTTAAAAGTTCTTGTAAGTGTTTACCCAACCCCTACGCACGAGTAGGATGCAACACAAGGTCAATTTAAAGCAGAGTTTAACAGGTTTAAATTAAGAGTTTTCCTTCTCATAGACTGGTTGTCATACCATGGTTAAATAGCCCAGTCTGTCCTACTATTTTATCCATAATAAAAAATAATTGGATCACTACCTTTCCCAATGGTTTTAGCGATATGAGAAATGCAAATAGCCTCGCCCATGATTTGAAATCGGTTCTCCGTGTCCATTAATGTTATTGTATGTGGAAATTAGCTTATCTTGTCTTTCCTTCATTTGTGTTCAATGTTAGTATATCACAGATACATTAATGCTAATATTGGTTTTTAGTGAGTGGAGACTCGATTAAATATATTCCCTACTGTTATAGATAAACGTATAGTTGCAAAATAAAATATAACGGATGAGAAGATTGGACTTAGTTTCGTTTATTTTAGATAAACAAAAGTTGGTAGATTACAAAATATACAGGCTTTCTTCTTCCACTCGGTATAAGAAATATAGAAATAAGAAATAAGAAGTTTATTAATCAATAGTAGTACAAATTATTTTTAAAAAAATATAAGTAAAGGAAAACTTTATTGGTTTAAACTACTACTGAAGGGAGGCCATGCCTAATAGCGTGAAGCTAATCCCATGGACATGACCACCCTTGGACGCTCACAGGAAACAATACATGAAACACACAACGTAAACATATACATATATATCATGAGACAAATTAGCCGTGTGAGAATCTAAATGCAAATCTGTTGTTTATAAGAGGCAATAAAATGATTTTTCAAAAGTGTTTTAAGGACAAAATAATTTACTGAAACAAGCTTCATCTTTTCTTTATCAAAAAATAACGACTGAACAGTATTCCAAGAATTAATTGCATTAAAACGGGGTCAGGAGGCGAATGGATTGAAGTCTGTTCTTGGCCGGGTGACTTGGTTGTGTGCGGCGTGGGGATGCCGTGTGGGTCGGTAGACTGTAAGCGGTGTTTGATCTTTGATCCGAAATGTGACACATGAACATTTTCTCTGCTACCAGTCCCCGTATCAAATGCCGTTCGTGACTTTTTATTGACCGTTTCAAAGCCGTGTTTTTGGGATCGAAACCGGCTCCGAAAAACTTTCGGGGTAAAATTTATGATTGGTTGAATAGGACTTTTTAGGTAATTTATGAGGAAGTGCGTCCCGGTCTCCTGTCTCAGAAATTGCTACCCGGTGACTATTAAAATAACGTCCCCAGCTATGTCGGTGTTACTTGAAAGAAAACAACCAACTTAGGGCGTTAAATGTATTTTAGAGGGGGGTGCTTCTCTTTTTTTGGCGTAATTCTTATTTATTTATCGTATTTGTCTTGTAATTTGTCGTAATTCTTGTTCATTTATAGAAATTTGTCGTAATTCTTGTTTATTTATCGTAATTTGTCGTAATTCTTGTTTAGATATGAAGTTTGGAATAGACTGAGATAGATAGATAAACAAAATAATATAGATAGATTTTTGTCGTAATTCTTGTTTATCTAAACTAAAAACAAGACATTAAACAAACATGAATAAAAGAAAATCTGAGACGACATAGTTGGGGACGTTATTTTAATAGTCACCGGGTAGCAATTTCTGAGGCAGGAGACCGGGACGCACTTCCTCATAAATTACCACTTTAAAAAAAAAATATCTGATAATTTTGTTTTTCAACCAGAAGCTGCGTGGAGCCTACATGCGCGTAGACATATTCTATTCATTGCGTTGGTAGTATAAGGATGGTGCAAAGTTATTAGATACTTTGCATACAAATAACTCCGACGAAGGTTAATAGACAAACATTTAATATACACAGCACATGGATGACAGTAGATACAACGTACATAGTAAAAGAGTACATATAAAAAGGGGTACACAAATACAGATAAAGACACATTCATGAATGATACAGATATACATATATGAGTACAGACATGAGACTAGGAATAGTCCATGCTGTGAGGACTTACAGTAATGTAAGGGGGACGGAGCCCCAACGAGAGGGTTTAGATAAAATCTACCCCATGTGGCTCGTAGTTGCTGAAACAGGAAAAAGAGGACGAAAGGGTTTGAATCCGGCGCTTAAATACTATGGTGCCCTAGCGGGCACCCAGCAAACTAAAAGGGGCAGACAACTCCACCAGGCGAATACAAACTAACGCTACAGTAGCTACTGTCGGGTCAACATCCGATTGATGTTATCTTTCTTCAACCAAATGTATGTTTGTTGGATTCTCTTCCCGAGTGTTTTAATTTGTTTTGTTGTTGAGTGGGTGTATCGAGTTAGTGAATTTGTGAATCAGGAGAGACTTCGATTTCTGTTTTATAAGCACATCAATATTTCTATTTGCATTCTGAGGCGATCAAAGAAAGATGTTATGCCCGGTATACCTGGGAAAGTTTTCGCCAGTTCTGACGTAGTTTTTTAATGTTGTTGATTATGTAAATTATTTTCATTTTCTTTTCTGTTCAAATCTAACGCAATCATCGCCAGATCTTGTTTGTTTTTCTGCAGATCAAAAACACACCAGTTTCCAGTGAGTAAATTGTAAGATCTAACAATGATAAGGGTGGACTCAAAAAAATACTATAATTATATTCAAGAGTCAATTATTTCATTTTTCTGAATGGATAAAAGTCACTCATGAATTATTCAGAAATTTTACTCGCTTTTTATTTTATAAACATATGAAATAGGAAGATTAGGAAATGCAGTCACAAAAGAAAAACAACAAAGTCTCTCGTCTTTGATAAACAACAGCAAATTATGATTAACAAATATGATGAGATTTTTCTCACCCATAACACAATGTTATTAAGACTATGCAGATGAGTTTAGATAGATAGATATCAACAGACACAGAGACAGACAGATAGACAGACAGATAGACAAACAGGCAGATACACACACACAGATAGATAGATAGATAGATATGAACAGATTTAGATAGGTATACAAATAAAAACAAATTCAGATAGATAGATAGATTGATAGATAGATAGATAGATAGATAGATGACATACTTCGATAAGTAGATAAATAGATCACAAAAGATTCAGATAAATAGATATATTGATAGATATGAACAGATTTAGATAGGTATACAAATAAAAACAAATTCAGATAGATAGATAGATAGATTGATATATATATATATATATATATATATATATATATATATATATATATATATATATATATATATATATATAGAGAGAGAGAGAGAGAGAGAGAGGAGATTGATTGATAGATAGATAAGGGACATACTTTGATAAGTAGATACATAGATAGATCACAAAAGATTCAGATAGATAGATAGATAGATAGATAGATAGATATGAACAGATTTAGATAGGTATACAAATAAAAACAAATACAGATAGATAGATTGATAGATAGATAGATAGATAGATAGATAATGGACAGACTTAGATAAGTAGATAAACAGATAGATCACAAAAGATTCAGATATAGATAGATAGATAGATAGATAGATATGAACAAATTTAGATAGGTATACAAATAAAAACAAATACAGATAGATAGATAGATAGATAGATAGATAGATATTGTATTACTGTTTACCTAAATGTCAGCAAGTATGTACGTATTAATGACGAAGATTTCCAACGGATATCCACATATTTCATGAGATTACTCGAGAAAATTATATGTAACCACAGTCGAAACAGATGTGTGAGCGGCCTTTTTTTATGCAACGTATTTCTTGGCTTTAATCAGCTCATATGACATTGGACGTGGATAGGTTTTCCGTCGCCAATTTCATCTCAGTTATCTGGTCGTAAAAACGATACCTTCGATGTCTACAATCACCCCACCACCACACACACACACTGATATCACTAAATCACACGACTTTGATAAAACCGGATATATATATATATATCATCATCATCATGTCGCGCAGGCAGCACGGATATCCAAGACAATCTCTCGCCAACCTTCCCTATCATTCATCGCCACAGGGAGTTCTTCTTCGCTGCAGCCAGCATCTTTACATAGCTGGTCGATATAGGTCCTTGCTGGGCGGCCCACACTGGCATGTCCATGTGTTGGCTTCCACATCTCTTCCAGGCTGTAGTCATATCAGTACTGCTGTATGGCTGCACTACCTGGACCCTAACGAGGCGCCTCGAGAATAAGCTAGATGGGAGCTGCACAAGAATGCTGCGAGCAGTTCTGAACAAGTCGTGGAAACAGCATCCCACAAGGGAGCAGCTGTATGGTCACCTGCCCCCTATCTCACAGACTATCCGAGTGAGACGGACTAGGTATGCAGGGCACTGCTGGAGAAGCAAGGATGAACTCATAAGTGATGTTCTCCTCTCTCTCCATATATATATATATATATATATATATATATATATAATATGATGGACTGTCCCGTCGATCGACATATGAGTGTTCATACAATGAACATCCACACAGTGATTTGTTTATAGTGGTGAAGGCTTGTGTTGGACCATCCATACTTTTTGGCACAGTCGATAGGAAAGAATTGGTGCATCAAGGGTTGCCACAAACCCAATCAACGACCGACCTCAGGAATTTTGAATTCAGAGTTATCTCTCTCCTATACTGGTTACCTACCCAAGGCTGAAGGGCCCAGTCTGCCCTACTATTTAACCCATAGCTAGAGGGAATTTTGAATTCAGAGTTATCCCTCTCCTAGACTGGTTACCTACTCAAGGCTGAAGGGCCTAGTCTGCCCTAATATTTAACCCATAGCTGGAGGGAGAATATATGGATTCATACCTTTCCCAAGGGTATTAGTGTTATGTGAAATGCCAACAGCTTCGTCTATGAATTGAACTCGAATCGACGAGCCCATTTTCCACGACTCTAACCACTATATAAGTAAAGTAAAGTCAACGGGGCGGCCTAAAGTCGGTATCAGCCAGTCAGCGAGGGAGTCTATCCCCTTTTCAATAGCGCTAGACCAAGGAGATTGTTTTTTAGCATCTGAGGTGGGGCGCCACCTACCATCAGCTCCTTACTTTACCGCACAGATCCCTGTGCTACTCATACGCTGAGTTGGCGGGGACCGGAATCGAACTAGGAACCTTGTGGTTTCTAGCCTAAACGCTCTCTCTATATATACGATAATCTGACATCCATTAATGGAAGTTTTATCATAGATTTTTCAGTCATTCTGTTGGATAGGACTGTAAAATATACCTACTGCACCTCTGCAGAAGGGTAAAATCCCTTTTCCCAATGGGGTCACCTGTTTGTCGTGGTTGGCGACTCGTAATGCTTAAGGACGAAATACTGGTGGCTAAGCAGTCCATGACATGCAACACTCTACTTTGAACCTTACTTAGGCTATACGGGTGATCGGAGAGACCCCCTCTGATCAATCGGCTGGTCACGTCTAGCCCTATCGCCTATATGGTTGTCCTGGGCCTATTACACTCATGGCATATCCCAACACTTTTTATCATATACGTACTCGTCGCCCCGAGTTCAAATCCTGGACGTTGCATTTCACTTAACGCTAATACCCTTAGGAAAGGTATGAATCCTACACTCCCTCCAGCTATGGGTAAATAGTAGGGCAACCGGTCTAGGAAAAGGAAAACTCTGATTTCAAACCTGTTGAACTCCGCTTAAGAAATTGACCTTGTGTCATATTCAGCTCGTGCGGGGGGTTGGTAAATATATATACGTGCTAGAAGGCGGTGGGGGTCTTAGTATCGTGTGTATGACTTTAAACTGCATCTAGTGGTGAAGTTCCAGTTCTTGAGCTCTGGGGAGTGTGGAGTACCCTTCATCGCCATTACTCCCAGACCCCATCAGACCCGCAGTGGTAGTAGGGTTTACTCTCCCATCTATGGGTTAAATAGATTTAGAAAATGAGTTTTAAAAAATGTGTTTTAAAAAAAATTGAGTTTGAAAAAAATATCGAATACCCAACAAGAATGAATAAAACAAAATGTCTTCGGCATAAAATAACCCAAAATTTGACATGCCGTAAAATCAACCAACCAGCCAACCAAGATTTTTCTGACCGAAGTCTTAACATTGCAGATCAAACATCGAACAAAAACAATGTTCTTATATAAAACTAACTTAGGAGGAATCGTAAATCATGAGAGGATTATTTACTTTTAGATAAGAACCTCGGGAATCGCCTCGCGTCGTTCCCCGTCCTTAGCCTCAAAAAAATCAGAGCGTAGTTGCCCAGCCTTCGAGTCGGGATCTACGAGGGTCGACTGAAAAATTCTTAGCTAAAGCAAATAAGTACAAGTATGTAGTAAAGGTAAAGTCAACGGGGCGGCCTAAAGTCGGTATCAGCCAGTCAGCGAGGGAGTCTATCCCCTTTTCAATAGCGCTAGACCAAGGAGATTGTTTTTAGCATCTGAGGTGGAGCGCCTCACCTACCATCAGCTCCTTACTTTACCGCACAGATCCCTGTGCTACTCATACGCTGAGTTGGCGAGGACCGGTATTGAACTAGGAACCTTGTGGTTTCTAGCCGAACGCTCTACCAACTGAGCTAACCCGGAAAGTATGCGATTATCTTCAAAATGTGGGGAATTTTATGTTATAAAAACGTACCGTTGGTTGGTTGGTTTATACGGCATGTCAACCCATATTGGGTTATTTTGTGCCGAAGTCGTTTTGTTTGATTCATTCTTTATAGGTACTCAATTTTTTAAACACATACTTTTAAACTCATTTTTCTCTATTCAAGCCATTGATGGCACCCTAACATGTACTACCACCGAGGGTTAGAGTTGATCTGGGAGTAATGGTGATGAAGGGATTCTCCACAATTCCCCAGAGCTCCAGAACTGGAACTTCACAATCAGATTGAGTTTAACGTTATACCCAGGACATTAAGACCCTCAGCCACCACCTTCTAACTACATATATGATAAAAAGGTTTAGGGCTCGCCATAAGGGCAATAAAGTTGGGACAATCATATAGGAGATGTAATTACACTGTCTGTCCTCCCAGAGCCTGGAATTTAATTTTTTTAAAAATTATTATCTATATTTATGTATAGATTAATAAAAGATCATTTTCTATATATTTGTTTTATCATCTTTTATTCTTTATATGTTCTTATCTTTAAGTTGTTTATTTTTATTATTGTTATTTGTATTTTTTTATTTGTCTTTCATTAGTTTTTTTTTATTATGACTTATCATTAATTAATTTGTTTAATTTTTAAAAATTAATTTTTGATATATCATTGGTTTATACTATAAATCAATGATATCTTATTATAATGGAGATTGTGTGTTTTTCTGTCTGTAACCGAAACTATATTCCTACTCAAGTCACAATTCTCTTAGTTATTGACATCACATTCTCCATGATTTTATTTTTATCTAAACTTCAATTATTAATAAAATTGTCTTACATTATTAATACTGTTAACTATGTCTCCATACTAATAACATGCAATTATATTTATATATACAACAAAATAGCGCTTTACAATGTGAACGCAAAGGCTAATTTGCATATTAATATTAAAAAATCGAATTTAATAAATATTTGCTTAGTATTATTGATTTCTAACTGTTTGGTTTTATTTTAATGAATATAAGCAAAAATCTCTTCAATGAATCTTAAATGAAATCCATTAACAAGATGAAATAACTGTCATTTTATTCTTTACTTCCTCTTATAACTAAATACTTAAATTAGAAAAAATAACAATGAAAGACGAGAGTGGTGGAAGAGTAAGTTTCAGTTGTTCCATTTTTTATTATACTCCCTCTGTTTCAAATCTTTTATTATACTCCCTTTGTTTCAAATCTTTTTATCTGTATTCTTATTTAGTTTCATTAGCCTTTCTAATTTAATACAATATTTTATTACATCAAAACTTAAATACTTGCACCCGGAGGGTGCATATATTTGCTAGTCTTATTATAATGGAGATTGTGAGTTTTTCTGTCTGTAACCGAAACTATATTACTATACAAGTCACAATTCCCTTTGTTATTTACATCACATTCTCCATGATTTTATTTTTTATTTAAAACCCAATTATTAATAAAATTGTTTTACATAATTAAGACTGTTGACCATATCTACATACAAATAACATGCAATTGTATTTATATATACAACAAAATAGCGGTTTACAGTGTGAATGGTAAGGCTAATTTGCATTTTGATCTTAAAAATTTGATTTTAATAAATATATGCTTAGTATTATTGATTTCTAATTGTTTGGTTTTATCTTATTGAATATGAGCAAAAATCACGGGGATAAATCTTAAAAGAAATCCATTAACAAGAATAAATAACTGTAATTTTATTCTTTACTTCCTATCTTAACTAAATAGTTAAATTAGGAAAATTTAACAAAGACAGACGGGAGTAATGCAAAATGATGGAAGAGTTAGTTTCAAAGTTGTTCTATTTTTCAATCATACCCCCTCTGTTCAAAATCTTTTTATCTGCATTCTTATTCAGTTTCATCAGCCTTTCTAATTTGATATATTTTATTATATTAAAACTTAAATACTAGCACCCGGAGGGTGCATATATTTGCTAGTCTATTAATAATGGAAATTCGCTTCCAATTTTTGTCTGTAACAAAAATTACGTCACTGCTTACGTCACATTACCCAAATTCGTCATAACAAATAGAATAAATACACTCAAAATTTGAACATGCAGCATTAGACAGTCCTCATTGTTTTTTAAAACAAGCTTTAATAAATAAATGACTGGTATTATATATCTATATATAGTTTGTTTTATTTTAATACATATTTAAAGTTTACATTTCAAATTGTTTTATTTTTTAATCCTTTAATGAATTTGATGATTTTACTTACTTAGGGTACAAACTCGCTGGCATTGAATTTTTTACTCAGGCAATATGTTTCAAAAATCTATTTTTACATCGCCCGGAGGGTGTTTTTTTATTTTGTACTAGTATTAAAATAAAATGTGTCAAATTTTATACACTTATATTTATTTAGCTATTCTTATGAAAAAGGAGAAGTAAAAAAAAGTTTTTAACCCACTCACGGATATAAAAAAAAAAAAAAAAAAGGGTGTGGATTTTATTGAACTTTATTTTTTGTTTGTCTCCACCAATTTTCCTTTATAAAAGGAAATCGTTGAACAAACAAACATGTATACATACATACATACATACATACAGACAGACAGACAGAGAGACTCTTTCTTTTATATATTGAGAGATATGTGTGTTATCGGTATGATACTAAATTGCATTCGGTTGTGAGGTAGCGATTCTAGAGCTTTGGGGGAGTGTGAAGTCACCCCTTCGTTGCCGTCACTCCCAGGTGCCCCTTTGACCTGTTAGGGCAGCATCCTGTGGATCAAATAGCTCTGTTTGACAATTATCACTGTGTGATTGGGATATTTGAAACCAGTTATCTTGAAGCTATAATTGTTTACAAATTAGTATTACTAGTTACTTGAAACCGTATAATTGTTTGCAACCACAACAAAAAACAACAAAAAAAGACCAAACTTAGTATCGAATAACATAATAAGGATTGACATGACGTAAAATCAACTAGTTTATTTTGTTGTATTGTTTATAGTAAGTAAAATTGACGGAGTGGCCTTTTGTCGGTATCAGTTCCTCGTTTTACCTGACATATTCAACCCGTGCTACTCCTGTGCTGAGTTGGAGAGAACCGGTATCGAACTCGCAACCTAATGGTTCCGAATTGGATACTCTAACGACTGAGCTAAACCGGCACCTAAGTACTAAGTTAATTATTTGGATATATCTATAACTTAAAAGCATTAAAATATAATATAAATCTTTAATCCCTGTTAATCATTACCAATTAAAACCGAGTTTCCTGGGTATCACACTATAATGCATCTGATGGTGAGGCTCCAGCTCTGGAGTGTAAAATACCCTTTCATTGCTATAACTCCCAGGTCTACTCTGACCCGGAGTGGTAATACCTATTACAGTCCCATCTATAAGTCAAATAGATATGTTTGAAAATTATTTGTATTTGGTAGGAATGCGCCATACCATAAAACTGTGTTGAAAATATTTGTATTAAGAATACTTACGTGAAGACACCTCAAATTTTCCAGGATGCTGTGTACTGTCTTGAAGAAAACCTTAAAGCATCACCCCACAAAAAGCAGTTGTATGGCCACTTGCCTCTTATTACACAAACCACCCATGTAAGACGAACAAGACATGCTGAACACTGCTAGAGAAGCAAGGACGAACTCATAAATAACTTTCTTCAGTGTACACTGTTTACTAAAGATTATTATCATTAGTTACTTGTAATCATATATTACTGAATAGTGAGTTCGATCCTTGCTGGATGCCCCATACTTGCGACCTTGTGTCACACGACACCAGTGACGAACGGGTTTGATAAATACACAACACAGTGATTAGATTTAGTTGGTTGGATTTTACGGCATGTCAACCCTTGTTGGTTTATTTTATGCCGAAGACATTGTTCTATTCGTTCTTGATGGGTACTGAATTTTTTTTAAAAATCAAATTTTTTAAATACATTTTTTAAACTCATTTTTTCTATTTATCCCATAGATGGGATCCTAACTGCTACTACGACTCCGGGTCAACGTGGACTTGGGAAATAATGGTGATAAAGGGCTACTCCACACTCCCTAGAGCTCCAGAATTGGAACTTGGCTACTTGATGTACTTTAACATCATACCCAGGACACTAAGACCTCAAGCACCGTCTTCTAGCACATATATGATCAAAAATCGTTGGGGGTTTGCCATTAGGGCAATAGGATTGGGACAATCATATAGGTGCTATGGCTTGATATGACCAGCCGATTTATCGGAGAGGGCTTCACCGGCCACCAACACAGTAAGCGCAAAACACTACAAGTGGTCATAACATCAAAACTTATTTGGGATTAGCGACATGTTGACTTTTAGGGGTTGTGCACAAAGATTTCTCCGGCACGGTCAACAACTTGCTTCGAGACCGATAGTCGGCTTGAATGTTCCTTTCTCTGGTCAAAAATTTGATTGATAAAAAAATTGATATTCGTCAAACCATATAACTGTGTATAAATTGCGGTGATATCCCGCAGAAACTATTATAGATGCAGATTACGCAGACGATCTAGCGATTCTCGCTAATACACTTGTTCAAGTCGTATCACTACTGCATAACCAGAGATGGC
The DNA here is from genome assembly GCA_023376005.1 of Doryteuthis pealeii. Taxonomy (NCBI): domain Eukaryota; kingdom Metazoa; phylum Mollusca; class Cephalopoda; order Myopsida; family Loliginidae; genus Doryteuthis; species Doryteuthis pealeii. The sequence continues at coordinate 55,761,499 of CM042137.1, read as the reverse complement.
TTCAAGAAGCATCTAGGCGTAAAATTGGAAAATGTGCTACACTGACACACTGACATTCATACTTACCTCGTTTATACCGGCGGTATTAAATTAATTAACAGCGTTGATCCCAGGGGGCTATCCCCCCAGGCAATACCTGCCCCTCTTGATTTAAAGGGTCAGGGCTGGGTTGATTGCCTAGTGCCTGGGCCGCCCCCTTGAGGGGGAATGCCGACGGGGTCAACGCATTTTTTGCGCCTACCACCCATGAATTTCGGCTCGTGGGTAGGCCCACATAAAAATGTCCTTGTGTCACACCCTCATGCGTGGGATGCGCGGTAAATACCCCCTGACACATTGTCATTCGCATTTATTATTAGAGATTGTAGACTAGGGTAGGTCGATTTTCAACTTTTTTTGGAATATCAAAATGTAACAAATAGAGAAAGTTGGGTATTGGTATGTTAAGTACTGACACCAAAAAGTAGGTTTCTAGCTAGCACCAATGTTTAAGCATTTAGATTTAAAGATCGTCTAATATGAAGCCCTCTGAAATCCTTGTTTTTGATATATTTACATAAGAAATTGCTTTAAAATCTTATAATTTCAATCCAAAAAAATTGTAAATTTATCTCATTCAAATAAAATGAATAGAATACATCGAAAGTAACATTTAAAGTGAAATTATTAACCCCACCCCACCCTAATATCTCAAATAAGCAGCATTTTACTTCATTAATTGAGATACGTCATTAATAACATTGCAATATATTGTTGTAGCGTTATTTTTTCCCCTGTTATCAATGGAACAAAAGCAAATAAGTATGAACTCTGCTAGAAACAAATGAAGGGATGATGATTTTAATATAAGCTACTATTGTAATTTGAACATCTTATTATAATGGAGATTGTGTGTTTTTCTGTCTGTAACCGAAACTATATTTCTACTCAAGTCACAATTCTCTTAGTTATTGACATCACATTCTCCATGATTTTATTTTTATCTAAACCTCAATTATTAATAAAATTGTCTTACATTATTAATACTGTTAACTATGTCTACATACTGACAACATGCAATTATATTTATATATACAACAAAATAGCGGTTTACAGTGTAAACGGGAAGGCTAATTTGCATATTAATATTAAAAAATCGAATTTAATAAATATATGCTTAGTATTATTGATTTCTAACTGTTTGGTTTTATTTTAATGAATATAAGCAAAAAACTCTTCAATGAATCTTAAATGAAATCCATTAACAAGATAAAATAACTGTCATTTTATTCTTTACTTCCTCTTATAACTAAATAGAGTAAGTTTCAGTTGTTCCACTTTTTATTATACTCCCTCTGTTTCAAATCTTTTATTATACTCCCTCTGTTTCAAATCATTTTATCTGTATTCTTATTTAGTTTCATTAGCCTTTCTAATTTAATACAATATTTTATTACATTAAAACTTAAATACTTGCACCCGGAGGGTGCATATATTTGCTAGTTCCTTTAAATATCTACTGGTTACTAATTGTGAGTCTTTTAAGTTTCTATTTTATACTGATGAACTGAGTGTTGTTATTAAGTAACAGAAATTATATGAAAGAATTATGAGAGAAAAATTACTGAATCAGAAATTCTCTGGTTCAGTGAGAGAAATCAATGAAACAAAACAAAGTCTAAAGAAGTAAAATTCCTATTTGTTTTAATTTTTTAGATGAGGCTTGATAATTTGTATTATTTGGATTTTTCGTACTATTGTCCTCATCTTTATTGTTATATACACAAAGTTTCGACCAATATGCTCTTTGGCCTTTTCCTTCTAACACCTGAAGAAGGCCGGAGGGCACATCGTCAAAATATTGTGTATATAACAATAAAGATGAGTAAAAACAGTCCGAAAAATCTAAATAATACAAAGGAACATTTCTGTTTTAAAATTAGGTATCGCCTTTTCAAATCGCCTTTCGTTCTAATGGAAAACGAGACGAAAAGTGATATTTAGAAGGAAAATAATGTTGGAATGGATCCATTAACTTTCGAACGGTGATTGGGGTTTTGTTTTTTTTCTCCAAATATCAAATATCCGAAAAGAAGGAAATCGAATGACGGAGCAAAATCTACTTTTACGGCAAACAAAATACTGCAAACAAAATACTGTGACATTTTTGTCGCATTTCTCGCATCAGAAAAAGTTAAAATGCTCGGTCATTGTTGACCAAATATTTCTAAAAATCCATCATAAGTCAAACATATAAAATTTAATCAGTATCCATTTGTATAAGTTTATTTGTTTAATGGTATATCAACTCCTTATGGGTTATTTAATACCGAAATTTGATTCATTTTTAAATGTTTTGATCATAATCATAGATATTTATATTTAGTTTGGGTTGGTTTATTTGCTTAACGGCTTAGATTTTTACTCGTTTTTGTTCCCTTTTTATATACTGTTTGTTCATGAAACGATAATACACATTTTTATCTGCTGGGACATGTTTATGTATTCTTGTTAATACTTCTAGTATTTTTATTATCTATGTATTACATTATATGCAAAATGAAGGCGCGTGGTCTAATGGTTAGAGTCGTAGGAGATGGACTCGTCGACCCGAGTTCAATTCCTGGACGAATCTGTTTGCATTTCACATAGCGCTAATACCCTTGGGAAAGGTATGAATCCAATTCTCTCTCCAGTTATGGGTAAAAAGCAGGGACAGACTGGGCTCTTTAACCATGGATAAGTGACCAGTCTAGGAGAAGGAAAACTCTGAATTCAAAACTGTTAAACTCCGCTTAAAAATTGACCTTGTGTCGCATCCTGCTCGTGCGGAGGGGTTGGTAATATATATATATGTGTAAAAGGGACCGGTTTTAGCTCAATCGGTAGAGCACTGGACTAGGAATCGCAAGATTCTTGGTTCGATACTGGCCCTCGCCAACTCAGCGTATGAGTAGCACAGGGATATGTGCGGTAAAGTGAGGAGCTGATGGTAGGTGTGGCTCTCCACCTCAGACGCAAAAACAATCTCCTTGGTCTAGCGCTAGGGGAAGAGGGGATAGACTCCCTCGCTGTTTTGGTGATACCGACATTAGCCCTCCCCGACGACTATATGTGTAAATGAACTTACTTGTCTTTTCTTGCCTCCATTCAGTATTAGTATATATGATGGACTCTCCCGTCGATCGACGTATGAGTATTCATACAATGAACATCCACACAGTGATTTGTTTATAATGGTGAAGGATTGTGTTGGACCATCCACACTTTTTGGCACAGTCGATAGGAAAGAATTGGTGCATCAAGTTGTCACAACCCAATCAACGACCGACCTCAGGAATTTTGAATTCAGAGTTATCCCTCTCCTAGACTGGTTACCTACCCAAGCTAAAGGGCCAGTCTGCCCTACTATTTAACCATAGCTGGAGGAATTTTGAATTCAGAGTTATCCCTCTCCTAGACTGGTTACCTACCCAAGGCTGAAGGGGCTAGTCTGCCCTACTATTTAACCCATAGCTGGAGAGAATATATGGATTCATACCTTTCCGAAGGGTATTAGCGTTATGTGAAATGCCAACAGCTTCGTCTAGGAATTGAAATCGAATCGACGAGTCCATTTTCCACGACTCTAACCACTAGCCCACGCGCCTCCATAAAGTATTAGTATATCATTGGATATACTAATACTGGACGTAGATTCGGCTTAAATACACGTCCATAGCATATACCAACCCCAAATCTTTTTTTAAGTCGCTTTGTCTAAACCAGAACAAATTAAGACGTTCCTGGTAGTGCAAATGTGTTAGAGCACCAGTTGCAATATGGTTACTTGGTTGCTCGCTTGCTTTGCTTTACGGCATATCAACCCTGTAGGGGATTATCTTTCCTTGGCCTGTTGTCGCTTGTTCCCTCCAGGGGACGTATGATATTTAAGCGGCTGATTCGAATTTCTCTTCCTCTTTTCTACCTCTCCTCGTAGGTACCCACATGGGTTAGACAATTGTCATTCCCTTCTCTGGGGCTTCGGCCCTCAACGCCGGCTACTAGTCACTGTAAGTGATTTATACAGCATGGAATATTCTTAGTCTCATGTCTGTACCTTTATATTATGTGTACTTTTATATTATCTTGTCAGTGACTTTTATGTATGTATGTTTATGTACACTATTCTATCTTCCATTGTTTATGTATCTTGTTTATTCTTGTGCTGTTATCTATTAAATGTATTCTCCCTCAACCCTTGTCGGAGTTGTATGTTCTTCAAATATTCACTTTGAATCTTACAACACTTTTAAAATAATTTGCCACTACCTGCTGTTGCTTAAATGGCCACCTAATTAAGCATTGAACAGGCTCATCGCTGCTTAACATCGGTAATCTAGTGGGAACCGATGTTTTCAGTGTGAATATTGCAATATTAGTGAGTTTATTTACTGACACCCCACCATGATAGCTGAACACAAAGATCGATTAACATGGGAAGCTACGCACGAACTGAAGCTCATTACACCTAACCCTGCTCCTTTTAGACAATGGGGACAGGTGTTGCCTGTGGGGATGCTCCCCCTGGGATTCGCGCTGATATTATATATCTTACTGGCCCAATGGCCGAAGCCACTGGACACAGGTTCCGAAGAACGAGTTATAATATTGGGGAGGTAGCGTCCAGCATTACTGATTTTAACCAATTGGGTCGATTTACAGTCAAACGAACGGCGTAATATATATTTTCCTCTTATTGTACTCTTTCTGGTTAGTCTTGAAATGTGTAAAATCCACGATTCTCATGTGGTATAAATATTAACAGTTGTTCACCTATTTTAAAGACTTCCGCTCTGTTTTTCGAGTTAATCTTGGTGGGTAAATAGTTTTTATTTCTCCGGTTGCTCATCGCCGCCAAAAAAAAATATTTTTGTTATATTCCGAAAATAAAGAGACATGAACAATCCTCAGGAGATCTGAATTGAAAGAAGAAAAATATACACAGAAAGAGAGAGAGAGGGGGAGAGAGGGAGAGAGAGAGAGGGGGGTAGGAACAGACAAATAGATAGACGAATGGATAAACGTCTGTCGTGTATTAGCCTTGACGTGAAGGAGACTAAAAATGCGTCTTTATCATTCACCAATTTAATACACTTATCTCCACTTCAATGATTGGTTGGTTGGTTGGTTGGTTGGATTTTACGGCATGTCAACTTTTGGGCTATTTTATGCCGAATATGTTTTATTCTGTTCGTTCTTGATGGATAGTGAAGATTCTTTTTTCAACTCAATTTTTTATCATCTTAAGGCATGTCAACTCTTGTTGGGTTATTTTTATACCGAATACGTTTTATTCTGTTCGTTCTTGATGGATAGTGAAGATTCTTTTTTCAACTCAATTTTTTATATCTTAAGGCATGTCAACTCTTGTTGGGTTATTTTATACCGAATACGTTTTATTCTGTTCGTTCTTGATGGATAGTGAAGATTCTTTTTTTTCAACTCAATTTTTTTTTATCTTAATGTCAACTCTTGTTGGGTTATTTTATACCGAATACGTTTTATTCTGTTCGTTCTTGATGGATAGTGAAGATTCTTTTTTCAACTCAATTTTTTATCATCTTAAGGCATGTAAACTCTTGTTGGGTTATTTTATACCGAATACGTTTTATTCTGTTCGTTCTTGATGGATAGTGAAGATTCTTTTTTCAACTCAATTTTTAAAAATCTTTTAAAAACTTTTTTAAACTAATTTTTTTATCTATTTAATCAATAGAAGGGACCCTAACAAGTACTACCATTCTGGGTCAGAGGCCGATGTTAAGGTCTCATACACCCCGAATATATGATACGGGGGCCTCACTCTATTATCTGTCAATTTTCATAAAGTAGTATAAATATAAAATATATAAGACATGTCCTTCCGGAGCTCCCTAACAGGTTTACCCACACCCTGTCGGGGATTCGGGCGTAGAGCACACCGGCCCTGAATGTTGTTGATGGTACATTTTGCAATTTCCGTTTCTCAAAATATATTCCACTTAAGTAGTCGAGTGTAATTTTCATCTTGTTAAAATTCCAATTAACTTTCCTATCTTAAAAAAGGCAATAATTTAAGGAGTGATATCCAATTGAATGTGTCTGTGTTATTTACAGCAAACATTTCTTTCCTTTTCTTCATATACTTCACATAAATTATGTATTTACCCTAACCCCTCCACCACGAGCAGGAAGTGACACACGGTCAATTCTTAAGCTATTTTGTATTGGAATTGGTTTCACTGGTATTAATGTTGAATCTAGCGATTCCTGTCTTATTCGAAAATGTATCATTACTTTCAAATCATAACATTTCTCTGTGAATTCCTTTTATGATTTTAAAGTCTCTACCTGTTCACCATCCCTGTCAACCCAATATTGGAATCTTTCCAGGTGGTCTCCATAATATCAGTCCTTCTTTTTGTAATAAAGTTACTTCAATCTATATATTACTACACCTGTACGTGTTTATCATCCTGCAACATCGTCTGGTTAAAAAATCTGAATTCAAACCGCCAGAAGTAGGGTGTGACTCACAAGTACATAGTAGGGCAAAGTGGGTTCTGTAGCCTTAGTACGGCAAACCGTCTAAAAAGGAAAAACTCTTAATTCAAACCAGTTTTATTCCAGTTAAATATTACATATTTACCAAACCCTCCGCACGAGTAGGATGTGACACAAGGTCAATTTTTAATCGGAGTTGAACAGGTTTGAATTCAGGGTTTTCCTTCATTTAAACCAGTCTCCTAACCAAGGTTAAAGAGCCCAGTCTGCCTTACAATTTACCCATAGCTAAAGGGAGAATAGTTATATGCATACCATCCCCAAGAGTATTAGCGCTATGTGTAATGCAGTCGTCTAGGATTTGAACTCGGTCGCCTAGTCCATTTCCTAAGACGATAGATACGCACCTTCATAATGTGCATTACAGGGTTAGAAAAACACCATTACATATAATGATAGGATAACATATAGACAAGAAAGTATGGGAAAGGTATGCATCCAACTACTCTCCCTCCAACTAGGGGTAAATAGTAGGGTAGACTGGGTTCTTTGACCTTTGCTAGGTAACAAGTCTAGGAAAAGGAAAACTCTAAATTCAAACCCGTTGAAAATTGACCTTACGTCACATCCTGCTCGTGCGGAGGGGTTGGTATTTTTTATATATATATATATATATATATATATATATATATATATATAATGTCCGTCTGTCAGCCTGACAGGTAGGGTTCGAATCGCGCACAAAGCACTGCCCTGTCTATAGCTCTGCTGATGAGGCATAATGGGCTGAAATGTCCATACAGAGATCGACTTTTTCTCGATTTGTTTACGCTTTACATTTAAACCGATATGCACGCCTAATTCATTTAATTATAATTAATTAATTAACAAATTAGGTATGACTTTAATTAAGCACATAATCTCCCCAAAATTGTCGGCCTTCGCCATTTCAAACACATTGTTTGACCACTTCATATATATATATATATATATATATATATACAAGAAAATCAAAAACAAGCCATTGATAACCACCTTCAGTCCTTGAGGCTTATGTCAGCTAGGACAGACTGGGCACTTTAACCTTTGCTAGGTAACCAGTCTAGGAGAAGGAAAACTCTGAATTCAAACCTGTTAACTCCGCTTAACAAATTGACCTTGTGTCACATCCTGCTCGTGCGGAGGAGTTGGTAAATATATATGTGCCAGTTATCATGAAGTCATTTGTCACTGTCATAATATTGCACAGTGTTTTGTTAAGCAATCTCCTAGTGCAGTTTCAATTTTGAGTAGAGTCGAAACTAATTCATGCATGAACGGGGTCTTCGACTTTGACAATGAAGCTACCTTATCGCTTGTAGGACGTTCTCATGACACTCTATGTATAGTATTCCAAGATAAACCACAAGACATACCAGTTTAACCAAGCTTATTGGAGACTGGTATCATACGAGGGGTAAAGGCATTTCAATAATTTCTTCCATGTCAAACGGCAACTTTTCCTGATCTCAATACGATTACAAAGTTACTTCAAATTTATTTATGGAGTCGTGTAACCGTTATATTAATAATTAATAATTATATTAATTTATTATTAGAATTTATTATTTAATTTATAATAATTATTATTAAAAATTTCTGGTAAAAGATGCATCATGTGTATGTGATTTCCGTCGGTAGAGCACTTGCCTAGGAATCGTTCCTGGCTCGATACCTGCCCTCGCCAACTCAGCGTATGAGTGATAGGGATCTGTGCGGTAAAGTGAGGAGAGCTGATGGTAGGTGTGATGCTCCTCCTTAGACGCAATAACAATCTCCCTGGTCTACTGCTAGTGAAAAGGGGATCTCTGTGTTACTCATGAGCCGAGTTAGCGAAAGCCGGTATTGAACCGTAACCTTGTGGGTGTTCTACCGACTGAGCTAAATTAGCAGTTTTATAGATTTTGCTTATATAATTCTACTATATTTGGGGTGGGTGGGTAATAATGCAGAATAGCACGCAAGAGATAAAATCATTAGATTATGTATGAAACGCATTACATTTCATTATATGCTAGGGTTTGGGTTGGGATTGGGTTACTTCACGGGTTTCCGACATCCAATGCTATTTATACGTAAAATGCGATTCTAATGATATTATCTTTTGTGTGTTATTGTACATTAGTACCGTTTTTTGTTTATTTTGTATTACGGCTTATCAACTCTTTCCGTGTCATTTAATGCGGAATCAAGTGATTTTGATAAAAAGTTTCTGTTTCAAGTTCTTAATACCTTAAATATTTATTCATGGTGTACATTTCTGAGCAGTTCGTTTCATTCAGTAATTTTCAGATATTTACTTGTATATATATATATATATTATATATATATATATATATATATATATATACGTAGATGTGTTACCAGGTAAGTTGGTATTAGGATGATTCTAAGTTGAGATAAAACCGTAACCTTTCAGGATTTCCCAGAAAAATTGTATATAAAGCCTCATGAATTTTCTGTTTACCATTTTTAATAAAGCTAGCGGTCTGATGAAACTCATAGGTATACACAGATACCTATGGGTAGAAACAGATCTTGTTGTGGCCTTGTTAGGGGCCAGAATAAAGACACAAGAGAGGAAATGAGTTAAACGAATATTTTAACAAAGAACAGTAGTACAAACATATACCAATGAGAAGGTTACCCGCGAGGTAGTCGATCAACTGTCTGAGCAGACCTCTGGAATATTGGCTCTCGCCTAAGAGCAGTACATGCGGCTATTTGTAGCTGGAAGAGTTCATGCGTGCGCGGTAAATTACCATAACAGATCTATACCCGCTACACTGACCGATTTTTAAGCCCTTTTCTTTTCCAATTATATATATGTATATGAGAAGTAAACAAACAGACGATGTTTATGATATGGCTATTTTCAGCCGACAATATTTGGGAGAATATGTGCTTAATTGAAGTCGAACCTAATTTTGATAGTTAATTAATTAATAATTAATTAATTAGGCGGGATTACCTATTTAAATGTAAGGCTAAACAAATCGAGAAAAATTAGGCCTCATCAGCAGAGCTATAGATACGAAGACCGCCCCGTATGCGATTCGAAACCTGACTGTCAAGCTGACAGGCAAGCATCTTAACCCCACACCAAACGGACTTAGCTAGATTTCTTCGTTTTGTTTAGGAGTAGGTATTTATATTCCTCTTAAGTGACCTCTACACGACATTATGAGAAGTAAACAAACAGACGATGTTTATGATATGGCTATTTTCAGCTGACAATATTAATTAATTAATTAATTAATTATTAATTAACTTTCAAAATTAGGTTCGACTTCAATTAAGCACATATTCTCCCATATATGTATATATATCATTTGCTAGATCTTTAATTTTCCATGTAGGCCCACTGCTTTTAGGAAGGATAATATAGCGTCTACTTTAGTTTTTATTCTGAAATTTGTAATGTAGATAAAACCCTTGAAGAGACTTTGTTCAAAGGAGGATTTACTGCAAAAAGAAATGAGATTTTACCAGTAATTTCATATCCAGTAACTCAGCACGCAAGTGTTTACACAGCGCTATTGAATTTCAATCGTATCCTCGACTAGTCACGTCACAACTATTTGCCAGTAGAACGTGATGAACGTTGTATATACGACCGCAGGTGAAATACAGCTAATCAATCCAGATAAGTTTTAAAAGAGTTATTCCTGTTTTAATAGAAGTTTACACGGCTAAACATTTGCCTGACTGTTTAAGTAAATATATCCAAGAAAGCGAACGTTTAAATGTGTTTATCGAATGCTCAATATCTGGAGTAAATGTGGTAGAGACTGTATTACTAAAAGAAGACACTATGGAGGTTAATTAGCTGAACCGTAGAGCACCCACCTAAGTAATCACAAGGTTCTGGTTTCGATACCGGTCCCTGCCAACTTAGCGTATGAGTAGTACAGATTATATAATCTAACCTAAGTGGTAAATTGGGAGCTGCGGTAGGTGTTACGCTCCATTTCAGCGAAAACAAGCTTCCTATTTTAGTGCTAGCAAAAAAAAGGAGATAGACCCCTCGCTGTTCGGCTGATACCGACAATAGGCCACCCTAAGCAGAGGTGTAAATTCCCACCAATGGGGCTACCCAGAGTTTTTCAACCTTTTTCATCGCATGGCATAGTGAGCTGGTGAATAAATTGATCGAGGTACACCATCAGTATATAAGTACATAATTATTTTATCATTTAAATTTTAAAAGAAAAGGAATAGTGAAAATTTGCTATAAGTGTAGCATAATTAAAACAAAAAATATTAGATTTAAACAAAAAATATTAAATTAAAACAAAAAAGTAGTAATAGAATAAAAATATAAGAGGATGATCAACCGACCGCAACACTCACGGCACACCCACGGAAGCTTCACGGTATACTAGTGTGCCACGGCACACCGGTTGAAAAACTCTGGGTTATATGTTGAGCGTGAGTGGCAACCCGTGATGCTTAAGAATGGAATTCTGGTGGCTGAGCAGTCCATATCATGCAACACTCCCAGACAAAAGAAAAAATAGGATTTAAAAATCCCGATGAATTTACGTTTCATTCATTTGTTTAACTCTTAGCATCCTGTTGAATTTTTCTAAGTCCAGAGCATTCCTATAAGGATATATTAAAAAATTGGCTAAAAATGACCTTTGCATCTAAAGTTACCTATCATTTCCCTTAAATCAAAGATTTCTACATATGTTTAATATTAAATTTAAACAAAGGTTATTGTTTGGGGCTGATTAGTTAAAACGAATATGACTTCCAGCCGGGTGGAATGAGGTGGTATAGGACTTTAAGAGTTTTAATTAACGTTTTATTCATTATTTATTTCTGTCTTGGTAAATATAACTTCAGTCTGGATGTTTTTTGAACACTCCTCACATTTTGAAGAAAATTGATGTTTCATTCATTGTTAGTTTCGGACATGGTAAATACAACGTAATCTCTGTATTTTCTTAAACACAACTTGCATTTCAATTAAAATTAACGTTTCGTCAATTGTTTATGTCTGTCTTGCTAAATACAGCTTCAATCTCCATACTTTTTTTAACATACCTTTTTTAACACACCTCTCATTTTGTAGAAAATGAATGTTTCATTTATTGTTTATGTCGATCTTGGTAAATACAGCTTCAATCTTCATATTCATTTTTAATACACCTCACATTTTGAAGAAAATTAATGCTTCATTCATTGTTCATTTCTGTCTTGGTAAATACAGCTTGAATCTCCATCCTTTTTGGACACATCTTGCATTTTGAAAAACATTAACGTTTCATCAGTTGTTCATTTCTGTCTTGATGAATACAGCCTGAATCTCCATACTTTTTAAAAACATGCCTCTCATTTCGAAGAAAATAAATGTTTCATTAATTACGAGTAAACTAGTAAATAAATAAATCTTTCCTTGTTTGCGTTGACCATTGTCTTAACTACCCATAGTCTTTTCATGTGATTAGCTTTCATGTTGAACCGCTTAAAAACAAAAATAAACAGCTATTCAAAAGATTTCTTTTCAAAAATATAAAGCAGGCCACCGGCAAACCCTTCGGCTGTTGTTACCTGTTCTTCTGACCCTGATACACAAGTCACCTTTGTTGTTATACAGGGGAATCTCACATATCCCGACAGATTTTCCCACTAGAAAACACCTAATACTTATTTGAGGACAAGAAGAACAACAACAGCTTAACTTATCTGAAAGTGAAGATGTCTATATTTGGAGACGGGCATAGTTTAGATTTCTTTGTTGTTAGATACAAGTGTCTTTTAAAGACATTACCGGTTCTGATAACTGGATCTCTTTGTAGTCATGCTTCAATGTTTGGTTTTTACTTATCATTCTTCCGGTTATAATAATAGAGGGTAAGGCCCATTTATCGTCCTGGGGGTCTCACTGGGGGTCCTTTACATTTCACTAAACAAATAGGCATCTGTTCTTTTTATTATCCCGATAATCATTAAATCTTTCTCGTTGAAAACAATCCATAAAGAAAGTACTCAAGCAGAGATTTGAATTCAAAAGGCGTGCTGTATCTTTACTTATTGGTTTAAAATAAAAACATTCGCGCAAATTGTAATGATCTGCTACAAGTTGATACACCTTCAAGTTCAGCTAGGCGGAATATGGGGGCAATGAACCGAGATCAAATTTCAGCAGGGATAGCTGATATTCATTTCACACATATGATTTAAGAAAAGGCATGTCTCTCTCTCTCTCTCTCTCTCTCTCTCTCTCTCTCTCTCTCTCTCTCTCTCTCTCTCTCTGCGCGTCTTTGTCAGATTATCCTATCAAAATAACTTATCACTGGTATGCCACAATGGTTCATATAGGAAAATAAGAGAATGGGTACCTGAGCAAATCGCTCCACTACAATTATTTTATCTTTCCCAGTAGTAATACCAAATTCAGCGATTCCCGCCCCACTCGAGTCAAATTTGACGGTAACAACAACAACAACATCAACAACAATAATAATAACAATTGTAGTTGGTGCACTTGGAACGGTACCAATAAACTTGGAAAAATACTGGAGGATCTAGAAATCAGAGGAAGAATAGAGACCATCCAGACTACTGCACTGCTGCAATCGGCTAGAATACTCAGAAGAGTCCTGGAGACCTGAGGAGACTTGTTCTCACTCAGACTCCGGTGAAATGCCATCAGCTAACGCTGATGTGAAAAACTCATAACATAGAAGTACATCGGCTGAAACATTGTGTATCTGTATTTCACAATAAAGATGACAACAATCCGAAAAAAAAATGAAGACTTAGATATTTTACATTTTAATTGTGTGTCATGCGACACGAGCTTTTTTTTGGGGGGGGTATTATATAGAATTCTTTTTGTCTTATCAGTGTGGAACTTGTAAGCTTGCAAGTTCTTATAAATTGGAAATACCGACTGGTATTTGTAAATTTCAAAAGTATCCTTAACAAATCCTGGAAGCAGCACCCAATAAAACAGCAGCTGTGAAGCCACTTAACTCCCATCTCTCAAAACATCCAAGTAAGACAAACCAGATATGCTATACACCGCTCGAGAAGCAGGGACGAACTCATAAGTGGCAGTCTCCGGTGGATTCCTACATGTGAATGCACTAGTGTTGGCCGACCAGCAAAAACTTACAAAGGAACTGTACAAGGATGCTGCGTACTGTCTTGAACAAATCCTGAAAGTACCATTCCACAAAACAGCAACTGTACGGCCACTTGCCACACATCACACAAGCCATCTGGGTAAGACAAACAAGACATGCTGGACACTTCTGGAGAAGCAAGGACAAGCTCATAAGTGACGTTCTCCTATGGGAATCTACATATGTGTATACAATTGTAAATTATTTCCTATAAGTCTAACATAATCAAAGGGGAACCACCCTTGACTGATAAATTATTTATTTTCCCATTAAACTAACCCTAACCCTAACCCTAACCCTAACCCCGTCTTCTTTTTTCCTAGTAGATCAACAAATAAATAAATAATGTATCAGTTAAGAGTGGTTCCCCTTTGATCATGTTAGACTTATAGGAAATAACCCAATCGTGGATCAACCAGCAAAAATCTACATCGCTCAGCTCTGCACGGATACTTGATGCTGCATGGAGGATGTTCTAAGAGCGATGGCCTATAGGAACAGGCGACAATGCAGAGTCATGGAAACTTTTGGAAGTTGCCGACCGGTTGACATTTTTTGATCGATGCACGGACCGGTGTATAAAATTAAAGAATTTCTTAAACTTCGAATAAAAAGTATTTATGCAGGCATGTTAAAATTAGCTTTATTTAATACAGAAATCTATCATCAATATAAACTAACCCCCAACTGTACAGTTAATGGGAACAGTAAGTCTGCTTCCTATTTGTCAATTTGTCAAGTCTTGGTCCGATAGAAGAGAGTGCCACATATGTTAGTTTTGTTTCAGTAAGTGGTGAGGACTTGCACTCAATAGCTATCCTTCTCTTGTGAGACTAGGGTGACAGTGCTTAAATTTACAAAAAGCAAAATAGGTTTCTATTAAACAAAGTAGGCAAAAAGATAGTTGATATATCCGGGTTAAGGGATATATTCTGAAGTTCGTATTTGGTATATTATCGCAGTAGTAATTGGTACATAGAAATAGCAATCCGTCTGTCGTGGAGTCGTGGTGTCGTCTAGCGAGTAAAGTTAGCTTGTAGGCATAAAGGTGGAGTCTATCGAGTAAGTCTGGGTCCAACATAGTGTCGACTATTTATACATGACACTGTCCAATCAGATTATAATAAGGGGGTACCAAGGTATTTACATATTCATTATATCAATAGTAAAATAGCCATCGCGGTAAAGAATAGAAAATGAACTAAACTGATAATTTTAGAAGTATATTACCAATTTTATTTTATATGTACAGTTGCCACACTTCAAAACTATACAATTTTTTTTTTTAATCATGAGTAGCACCTGCGGACCGGCAGGCAGTACTCAACTGACCCGCCGCTGGACTAGCTATGAGAAGCAGAAGAGCGATGACCAATAGAGACAGTCAAAGGAATCCGTGCTATCAGCACGACTTGATGATTTGCGAAGTAAATAGTGTAATAGAATTAACAGGGACGGATTGTGTCCGCGATCATGTTGTCCCCCAAGGTTAGCAAAGAATTAGTGCTTATGCCACGTGACTCTCATTAATCTTTCAAACAATCTTAAAATCCTCAAACTTTGCCTTTTTTCTCTCTATAAGTTTCGGTGCTTCATATTTTTGACCTTGAGCAACGTTTAAGTCAAGCTTAGCAAATGACTATGAGTTTTGAATTAATAAAAAAAAAGGTTCACCAAGAAAAGAAAATTTAGAAAAATGTTGCAAACTCTTGATCTTTTGAAATATACATTTTATAATCTGCAATGATATTAGTCTCACAGTGTATTGGCCCGTTAACTTTTCTCGTTCCCCAATGATACTTGCATCGAAAAAATAAGGTCTAAAAATGTTCGGCTTCAGACTATCCTTACCATGCATTTAACTTGGACGATTATATTTGGTTAATACACTCGTGGGAAAAGAATGAATTTCAATAATATTTGTATTGCTTTTACAAGAGAGATAGAGAGAGGGGGACCGACCAACAGACAGACAGATGTAGAGTGCGAGAAAGTGGGTGGGACAGGGGAGAAAATATCTATAAATATTTAGGCATTAGTAAACTTGACTTCTTTCAAAATCATTGCTGTCAAACAAAAAAAAATGCAAATAAATAAATATAAAAGCTGTTAAATCGTTAAGTGAATTAACCTACAAACTTTTGTCGACATTTTTTTAAATCTAATTATAATTTCCCACTATGAAAATTTAATGTGCGAATATCTCACTACAGATTCATGTAAATGTAATCATTTAATGCATAGATGGAATGGAAATAGCACGTAAAATAGTGTGTAAAATATTTTTTTAATGAAAAAAATGACTAATTTATGAATTATCTACTTATATATAAACCAAAACATGACATCACACACACACACACACACACACACACACACACACAGACACAGACACACACACACACACACACATATATATATATATATATATATATATATTATACTAAAAATGGGTGAATCAATGTTTGTTTCCCCAAGGCTTTTTTCCTGTTTAGTTAAATGACTAATATTAAATACGAAAATATTCCTTACTTCTGGGATTGAATTATGTTGTTTTTTTTTAAATTTTATCCATAGTTTTAATTGGCAGTTTTTTGGCAATTAACTCACAATACAACTCGTTTTTTACTTATCATCTGCCTATCAACCCTCCCTCTCTATATATATCTTCATTCCCTTCGCTATGTAACGTACGGCGTCACGGTACCAAATAGATATATTTGTTGCGTAGTGCCTTTTCTTTGACGGTACCAAATAGGTATATATTGCATACCTCTTTACCGGCACTATATATCTATATATGTTATATACCCTCTTACTTCTTATTCTGGTCGTCTATTCTTCTGGCCGGATCTGGTATATCTTCTATCATCTATCTTCTATCTTGGTCTGGTCTTGTCGTGGTGTTTCTTGGGGACTCCGGGTCTTTGTTGGGGATCATTTCTTATCAGAAGCCTTGTGTCATTGTTAGCTTTTAGTAAAAACAACAAGACTTCGATTTACTTTGGATGTTACTTTATTCCAGATCCCCCAGACCAGACAACTGCGCAGTCAGCTCACATCTTGCTAGCTTCGCTTCTAAGTCCTAACTCTAACTGTAACTCTGAGTTGCTTACACCTTAAACCGGAAGGGGGCTTTTCTATTGCCTTCCGATTCTCACGGTCTATCCCGCAAGGCAAGGTCAGAGTGAGGTCAAGCATTGTCACTCACTATCAAGGCCATCAGCTGTACTGATCGCCATAAGGATTTCTATACTACCTTAAAAAGATATTAGGGATCCATAATTATGTAACAGCTATCATATTCTATCATATTCTAGTATCACTGTGAGACAATTTGGAAGACTAGGAGAGTAAAGCGTGAGAATAAGCCACTCCCTTAAATTGTTACTACTCTTAAGCCAGAGCCGACTGCTGACCGTTTATTTGACCCCTCCCACCACCACCAAACCAGAAGTCGAGAGAAATCTGTTTACCACCCCCTTTAGCTTATAACAATCCCCGATTCCTCCACTTCGCATTCACTTCTGTCTTGGTAAAATTGTCAATAGTTGGGGGGGAGGGGTCCGGATTTTGTTGGGGAGGGAGGTAGTTTAACTACCGAAGAAGTATAAAAATATTTTACTTTATTTTCAAAACTTTTTTCACTACAATTTTGTTTGTCAATTAAAATTATGGTGAAGTAAGTAGAGAGGGATTATTTTTGATATTACATAAAAAAAAAAAATGATTTTCAGTCATCTCCACAACTTAGCTTCTCAAATAGAATTTCAAGAATCAGGTCCATTTAAATTTAATTTTAAATTTGGTTAAACTTTCCCTTTCTTGGAAATCTTACAAAATGATTTTATTGATTTTTTAGAATCATACAGCCCTGTTTCTTTTTTTAATTAATTCGCTTTGCAAACTCACTTATTTTCTGATCACAATTATCTACCCAGAGCTCAATGGATGACCCAACGGGTCACGTTTTTCTAGTATATATATATTATATATATATATATATATATATATATATATATATATATATGTGTGTGTGTGTGTGTGTGTGTGTGTGTGTGTTTAAAAAAATGACATGCCAACTGCTAATAACTGTTAGTTCCTAAAATAACGTCATTTCTCATAACGCTGTAGTGAAAGTAAGTTACGTGACCGACATTTATATATACTTACATACAAATGCACGCGCGCACACACACACACACACACACACACACACACACATATATATATATATATATATATATATATATATATATATATATATACATAAATGAATTTAAAAGAAATATTCCAGTCTGTATTATCACTTTTCATCTATATATATATATATATATATATATATATATATATATATATATATATTTATGAGATGAACAAAAGTGATAAGACAAACAGGAATATTTTATATATTTTATGTGTGTGTATTTTTTTTGTGGGGGTGTGTTTATATATATCGGTCACGTATATGTGTGCCTATATATATATATATATATATATATATATATACCCACACACACATTGAAACATACACAGTCACATACGCAGACACACAGATATATATATATATATTATATATATATATATATATATATATATATATATATAAGATGAACAACATTCATAAAACAAACAGGATATTTTATATTTTATGAGTGTGTATTTGTTGTGTCTTGGTGGGTGTGTTTATATATATCGGTCACATATATATATATATATATATATATATATATATATATCGGTCACATAACTTAGTTTCACTACAAATAAAAATTATATTTTATAGTAACATTAACTACTGTTAGTAGTTTGCATGTTGTTTTTTTAACACATGTACACAGACACACGCACACACACACGTACGATGTATTACCAACTTTCGTTGTTATGGTAACATGTTTTTTCTCCCACATTGGTTCAACTTTTAACAATTTGAAGCTGTTCAAATACTTGAAGATTATTTTAGTTTCATACATTTTAAAATTTGTATATCTTTTCTACTTGCCTACTTTAAATCGCTCACGGTGGCTTTCCTACCGCCGCGATCCTACCGCAAGCAAACATGTATTATTAATACTAGCAAATATATGCACCCTCTGGGTGCAAGTATTTAAGTTTTGATGTAATAAAATATCATATCAAATTAGAAAGGCTAATGAAACTGACTAAGAATGCAAATAAAAAGATCTGCAACAGAGGGGGTATAATCGAAAAATAGAACAACTTTGAAACTAACTATTCCATCATTTTCCCTTACTCCCCTCTTTCATTGGTAAATTTTCCTAATTTAACTATTTAGTTAAAATAGGAAGTAAAGGATAATATTACAGTTATTTCTTCTTGTAAATAAATTTCTTTTAAGATTTATCCACGAGATTTTTGTTTATATTTCTTAAGATAAAACCAAACAATTAGAAATCAATAATACCAAGCACATATTTATTAGAATAAAATTTTAAATATCAATATGCAAATTAGCCTTCTCGTTCAAACTGTAAACCGCTATTTTGTTGTATATATAAATACAATTGCATGTTATTAGTACGTAGATATGGCCAACAGTATTAATAAGGTAAAACAATTTTATTAATAACTGAAGGTTTAAAAGAATGAAATTATGGAGAATTTGACGTAAATAATTAAGGGAATTGTGACTTGAGTAGTAATATAGTTTCGGTTACAGACAGAAAAACACACAATCTCCATTATAATAAGATATAGATATAATTGAGAAGGACGTACAATAATAAATAGGATTTGGTTTGAATAGAATGAGTTCTTATGTAAATAGATATTCAACTTTGAAATATCCCATCATACAGGTAAAACATTACCATGAAAATTTGGTAGCGCCGTGTGGGAAATTTGGTAGACAAAGAGATAAATAACCGTGTAAATTCCACGGGCCCAGATACCACACTCTGATCCTAGACAGAAGTGACCATCCCAATGCAAACAATCCTGCCATTTCTGACAAAAAGTTTTCTAGCGTTTAAACCACACCAATTGATAGATTCAATGCCATAAATCAAGTAATTTTAAGAAAAATCTTTATAGGAAGCCACACTATTACTACTACTACTACTACTACTAAAAAAAGTAAGTAAAGTCGTCAGGGCGGCCCAATGTCGGTATCAGCCAATCAGCGAGGGAGTCTATCCCCTTTTCAGTAGCGCTAGACTAAGGAGATTGTTTTTGCGTCTGGGGTGGAGTGCAACACCTACCATCAGCTCCTTACTTTACCGCACAGATCCCTGTGCTACTCATACGCTGAGTTGGCAAGGGCCGGTATCGAACTATGAACCTTGTGGTTTTTAGCCCAACGCTCTACTGACTGAGCTAGTCGGTCCTAGAGAATCAGACGCATGAAATTCTCTGGGACTTTGAGATACAGACGGATCATCTAATCCAGGCTAAGAGATCAGACATAATGTTAATTAACAAGAAGAATTGAACATGTCCTCTCGTGGGTTTTGCCGTCTCGGTGGTTCACAGAATAAAATGAAAGGAAGCGAAAAGATATTTAAATACATGGACCTGGCCAAAGAACTGAAAAAAGAACTGTGGAACATGAAGATAAAGGTCGTACCAATTGTAATTGGGGCCACACTAAGAGTTTGGAAAAAAGGCAACAACATTGTTAAGATGGGCTTGAATACTCAGAAGTCCTGGAGATCTGAGGAGATTTGCTGTCACTCATACTCCAGTGAAAGACCGTCAGCTTACATTGTTGTGAAAAACACACAAGGAGCGAAATCTATTAATAATTGAGATTCGGTCTCTATTTGTAACCGAAACTACGTCACTGCTTACGTCACATAACCCAAAAGCGTCAATACATAGAATAAAGAACAACCTTGTATTATATACACTCAAAATTTGAGCATGCAACCTTCATTGTTTTTTTATAAACACGTTTTAATAGATACATACCCGGTATTATATATTTATGTCTAGTCTATTTTATTTTGATATATATATATTCAAAGTTATCAGAAGTAAGTTTCCATTTCAAATTGTTGTTTTTTCACTCCTTTGATAATTTTGATGATTTTATTTACTTATGGTACAAACCTTCTGACATTGAATTTTTAACTCCCATCCCCTCAGGCAATATATTTTAAAAATTAATTTTTACACCGTCCGGAGGGTAT
Organism: Doryteuthis pealeii; assembly: GCA_023376005.1. Lineage (NCBI taxonomy): Eukaryota > Metazoa > Mollusca > Cephalopoda > Myopsida > Loliginidae > Doryteuthis > Doryteuthis pealeii. Next base: position 55,740,663 of record CM042137.1, on the reverse strand, counting down.
TTTATTTTTTGTTTTTTGTTTTGCCAGTAATGATAATAATGATTTGAAAAAATGGTGAAAATATCTGGATGTGTGTTACCGTTTTCTATTCTTCTCCTCCAACCCCATTAGAATCACGTGGTTGAATTGGTGGAATGTTAACGTAATTAGCAATAGATATTTTTTTAAATATTTTTAAAACAGTTCGGAAGAATATTCGTTTTATTTTATCAGAAAGATTAGATGTCCATATTGTTGATAACCTGTCAATAGCAGTCCATGCTTTACCTATGCGTATGTTTACACTGCTTTCAGTAGATGAGATATTGCTACCGAAGTATATGAACTGGTTTACTAATTAATAGACTTGTCATTTGATGTAATGAATATGTAAATACCTTGGTGCCCCCTCACTATAATCTGATTGGACAGTGTCATGTATAAATATTCGACACTGGTAGTACAAGCACCTAATGCCTACCAGCCTAAACTTACTCGCCAGACTACACCACGACTGCTCAGAAGACGCCCTGCTATTCGACGCATTAACTACTACTGCGATAAATACCAACTTCATAATATATCCCTTAACCCGGATATATCATTTAATGACGAGGTGACAACATCTTGATTAAAACACATGAACTCTGTTTTATCTGAGTTCACGTAGAGACCAATGTCTCTTGCTGCCTGCTCCAGTCTATGCAGCAGATATTCAGCTTGGGTAGGTGTATTGACAAGAAGAACATTTTACCCGTTTTCTTTTCTTTATTTCTTTGATTTTTTTTAATGTTATCAATAAATATCAAATAAAAACTTGAACGATTTCATTTAAATTATTCTCACGCTTTGATAAAAATTTGTTTGTAAGCACCTCCCTTTAAAAAGACAATAAAAACACGGTAATTCTATTTTGCCCTGTTTTTTCTTCTTTTAACGTTATACAACAATAAACTACGTCGATGAAAATGATGTGTAATAAAAAACAAAAAACGAAAACAAAAAAACTTCAATGCACGGTTCAAATCAAAAGTCGTGGGAAATTCTTCTGGCAAAATGGAAGCGCTATCATTGGAATTCGGTAAACCTTCAAAAGAAATTATTTAAATATTTACTGGCTTTATTTACTCCGAATCTGCGGTACTAAACTGAAGACCTTTTGTTAAAGGTTCATTTATTTCTTATTTGATTTGATTTGATTTTTTTAGCTGATCTCATATCGCGTAACTACTTATAACTTATCATGCGTTACTTATAACTTATTCGAGGGCGTGGTGGCTAACATTCTAGACTGCGACACGTTAGTAAGCGAGTTCGAACTCCAGCCGTGGTATTACACTCACTTTCGGACTAACAGTCTTGAGAAAAGTATTAAAATGCTATGGTTTTATAAACTGGTAGAAATAGTTTTCATTAACTCAATTTGTATCAATATATTGGTAGAAATTAATGTTAGATTTTTCATTAACTTCATTTGTAATAATAAACTGGTAGAAACAACTTTTATTAACTCGCAAACATATCTATTTGATCCATAGATGGGATTCTAATAGGTACAACCACTCCAGGTCATAGTGGACCTGTGAGTAATGGCAATGAAGGGATATTACATATTCTCCAGAAATGTACCCTCGCCATAAGATACAGTTTAATGTCATACCCAGGATATATCCCCCCCTTTTTTTTGCAAAGGATACAGTTAGTATTCTAAGCCCCACCGACATGGTGATTAATTATTGCATGTCTGTATTGCTTACTGCAATCTTATCTAAGTTGCAAATGTTCAAGTTTTTATTGTGCAAAAGAATTTTCCATCGAGCCAGGTGCTACAAGATCTCAAATTGCCTACTTTTGGGAGAAGGTGAGTTTCTTGGTCACATAAATTTCTTCTTTGGGTATTTTCGACTGGAATCTACATTTTTGCGTAATCATCTTATTATAATGGATATTCGGTGTCTGTCTGCCTATAACCAAAACCACGTCACAATATCAATGAGTATTTAATTTATAGTCAAAATTATTAATGCATAGAATAAATATTATTTATTATCGATGTCTCTATGAAAATCTGAGTTAGATCTCCCTCAAAACAACCCATGTTGTTAGTGCGTTTAAAATCCTTCAATGTGTCTTATATATCACTAAGTAAAAAAGGTTTACATAATATAGGGTGTGGTTAATTTGCGCACTGGTTTTAACAAACCCGGGTTTAATAAATAATTAATTAGTGTTATTGATCTCTAATATTATTGTTTTATTCCTAATGTATTAAAATCAATCCTATGAATGATTTTTATAGTAACCAATTGAAATAAGTGTAATCTTTTTATATACGTTCTTATTTAATTTCGTTAGTCTTTCCAATTTAATATATTTCATTACATTAAAACTTAGATATTTACACCCGGAAGATGCATATTCTCGCTAGTGTGAAGAAGAAATATAAATAAAATTAATAGCTAGTTCGATCCTTACTGGATGCCTCATACTTGTGACATCGTGTCACATCCTACCCGTGGCGAACGAGTTGGGTAAATACCTTTCTCCTTACCTACCCAAACTGGAACTCAATGACCAGGTGTGCCCTGTGGTTGAGACTGTTGCATATTTCTAAATGATACCAGGAGATGCTTTTATTTCATCTTTGATATTTTCAAAGTTAACTTAGGAAGATTGTATTGCGCCAGTCTTCAAATTTTGTATTCGGTATCGCCCCTTGCCGTTCATACACTTCTTCCATCAGTGTTGCAGTGCTTGGATCTTCATGTAAAAAGATCAATAGCAGATATGACGTCATCATACGAACTTTATAGTATTAGAAATCGTTTTTTCGTATTAGCAAAAAATTATTTCCACTGGGATAGTTGACGCAACATAATCTTCCTACCTTAATTTGACCTTGTCCAGTACTAAGCTAAGTTTATTTAATGTCAACGAACAGATAAAAGTGCGGCCAATCTATTCTGTATGTCCCTGTCCTCTTTGAAAGTCGACAGGAAATATTCGCTTTTAGTTGTAGATCCCTTTTTTTCCAAACGTTTACTTTAAAATACTTCGTGAACCCACATCAGTCGCCTTGCTGGAAGAAACACCCATAAAATCTTCTCTACATTATTTTTTAACACATCAAAATTTCTGACAAGGACCACACGCAGAGAGGGTTTGCCGCAGAGAGGGTTTGCCGCAGAGAGGGTTTGCCTCAGTGCTGACTCTTCGAATGTAACACGGAAATATAAAAATAATATCAACAAAAAATGTTTAATGTACAAAAAACTGACAAAGTAGAAAGAGGATTTTGCTGAAGATATGCATTCTTTCAAGTGCATTTTTATACTTCTTCTCGTACACTTTTTGCACTTAGAAATTTAGAATACTATTCATTACATTTATTCATATTTATATTACACGTAAATTAAGGTAAAGTCGTCGGAGCGGCCTAATGTCGGTATCAGCCAGACAGCAAGGGAGTCTATCCCCTTTTCCCCAGTGCTAGACCAAGGAGATTATTTTAGCATCTGAGGTGGAGCGCCACACCTACCATCAATTCCTCACTTTGCTGCACAGATCCCTGTGCTACTCATACGCTGAGTTGGCAAGGGCCGGTATCGAACTAGGAGCCTTGTGATTCCTACCCGAACGCTCTACCGACTGAGCTAAGCCAGCCATATTACACGTACAAATTACATATTATATAAAATTATACAATAATATTCATTATATAAGGGCCGGTTTAGCACCCGCCAAGGAATCGCGAGGTCCTAGGTTCGATACTGGTCCCCGCCAACTCAGCGTATGAGTAGCACAGATTGGGTAATCTGATCTGTGTGATAAAGTGGGGAGCTGGTGATAGGTGAGACGCTCCAATCATGAAAAGAAACAATCTCCCTGGTCTAGCGCTAGTGAAAAGGGGATAGATTCCCTCGCTGTCCGGGTGATGCCGACAATAAGCCACTCCGATAACTTTATTATACTACAATATTCATTATGTTATAATACTATAATATAATCTATTATACATTATGATATATACACACACATTTGTATGTAAGTAAGTAACAAGTGGTCTATTGTCGGTATCAGCCGAACAGCGAGGGTGTACATCCTCTTTTTGCTAACGCTAGACCAGGGAGATTCTTTCGGCTGAAGTAGAGCGCCACATCTAGCGTTAGCTCCATACTTTACCGCATATATCAGATTACCCAATCTGTGCCACATATGCGTTGAGTTGGTGGGAACCGGTATCGATCCAGGAATCTTGCAATTTCCTAATCGGGTGCTCTACCACTGAGCTATACCGACTCGTGTGTGTGCGCGCGCGCACGTGTTTGTTAGCTTCTTTTTATTATTACATTTTTAGGGATAAAAAGGAAAATAGATCATACTAATTCAATTTTATCCTTTAACTCAACAAGCAATTAAGGACTGAACTTAAATTTTTGTTGAATTTATATTTTTAAAGTTTTTTTTTTTTTTTAGAAAAATAAGACAATGTTTCAAAGCATTCATGAGGTTAGAGTTCCATTTTTTAATATTAAAATTTTAAATGTAAACAAAAAGAATTTCTAAAGTACACATTTCTGATACGCTAATTCTAGGTTATTTTTTTAAAGAATTTTCTAAGAAATTTGCTAAATTATTTTCTTCTTACCCCCTCTCTTACTCTTTTCTTACCCCTTTCTTTCTCACTTATTGGTGTTCCTAAAATCCTTTTAGTCCGATCTAGTAGGATATATTAGAGAAGAGTTCCATGTAAACATACTTCAAATGTACTTCATGAGATTTTCCCAAATCAGATATACCACTAGATGGCAAAATTTAAATACTATCATGAGGAGGGGGAGTAGGCTCGTCTCTCCACCAGTTTTCGTAATTGAAATGGCATTTCGCATTACGAAGGACCTTATGGTAAATGAAGAACGAATAATGGGCCATATAACAGTCATTTCTGAATAACAAGAAAATATCTAGCGAGCCGTCTGCGAGAGTTCTTCAGTTAAAAATTAAGCCAAGTAAATGTCAAAATTTGTCTTTGGTAAGCAATCGGGCGGAGGCGGGAGGTGACAGACAGGGAAGTTAGATTCTCAACCGGAGAGAAAGAAAGTCGTAATTGTCTGTGCAAAAAAATGTGTTAAGAGTCTCAGTAGCTGCTATTTGGCGCTTATCTTCTGATCGCTATCGCTGGAAGGGAGTGATGCAACGCACAGAGGAAGGTTTTTCGTTATCGCTGAAGATTAATGGTAATTCATATGTTCTGGTTTAATCTTAGACTATTATAGCCATTGCAGGTAAATTAGATAACGGTGAAACAATGGAGCGCTTAATCAGTGGGTACCTGAATAAATTGTGGGGAGTTCTTATCGCTTTAACAAATGGACCATTGTACAGCTCAACATCAAAGTTGATATTTATGATGTATTAGAAGCAGCTACCCAGCGTCGTCTTGGTACAGGGGATGGAGGTAAAACCCTGATGCATTGATTTGTTTACTTTTGAGATTTACAAATGCTAGACATTTTTAAGTAGAATTTCGATGCTGTTTCTATGTATATTTTAAAATTTTTAAATATCTTCGAATATAAATCAAGTCTTCATATTTTTTGTATAAAAAAGCAAGAACCGGAGATATTTAATGTATATATATATATATATATATATATTACTTTGTCGTTGATTTTTTTTTATTTTTGTAGTTTCCTCCAGACAAACACTCATACATACATACACACAACTGCCCTTTATAATATATATATATATATATATATATATAATATATATAGATAGATAGATAGATAGATAGATAGATAGATGTTTCAAGGGTCGGTTTAGCTCAATCGGTAGAGCATACACCCCGGAACCACAATGATCCGGGTTCGATACCGGCTTCTTGCCAATTCAGCGCATGAGTAGCACAGATTGGATCTGTACGGTAAAGTGATGAGCTGATAGTAGGCGTGGCACTTCACTTCGGGCGCAAAAAACAATCTGCTTAGCATAGGGCTAGTAAAAAGGGGATAGACTCCCTCGTTGTTTGGCTGATACCGACAATAGGCTACTCTGCTTACTTTACTTTTAGTACTTTCTGTGCGGCAAAGAGGTGAGCTGATATGCGTGGCGCTCCGCCCCAAGTGCAAAAACAACCTGCCTGGCCTAGGGCTAATAAAAATGGGGATAGACTCACTTGCTGTCTAACTGATACAAACAATAGGCTACTCCGCCTATTTTACTTACTTCGCCACAGGTAGGATGTGATACAAGGTTGCAGATATGAGTATCCAGCGAGGATCGAACTCACTCTTCAGTAGTAATGGATCTGTGATATTAGCTTGCTTATCATTACACTACGATAGGACATTCCTTTTACCCAATCCGTTCGCCAAGAGTAGGATGTGATACAAGGTTACATATATATATATATATTTACCAACCCCCTCCGCACGAGCAGGATGTGACACAAGGTCAATTTCTTAGGCGGAGTTTAACGGGTTTGAATTCAGAGTTTTCCTTCTCCTAGACTGGTTACCTAGTCAAGGTTAAAGAGCCCAGTCAGCCCTGCTATTTACCCATAGCTGGAGGGAGAATTGGATTCATACCATTCCCAAAGGTATTAGCACTATGTGAAATTCAAACAGCTTCGTCCAGGAATTGAACTCGGGTCGACGGGTCCATTTCCTATGACTATAACCATTAGACCACGCGCCTCCATAGGTTACACATATAGGGTCTCCAGCGAGGATAAAAGTCGGTATTCAACACTTGTGGCCTATCTAATACCAAATCTTGTTTCTTTTTGCATGTTTGATTTTTAAGCAAATAGTTTCTAGTTTTCGGTAATTTATGAGGAAGTGCGTCCCGGTCTCCTGCCTCAGAAATTGCTACCCGGTGAATTTTTGAATAATGACCCCAGCTACGGCGTCACGTCATCTCTTTATTATCTGTTCTTTTTAATGTCTTGTTTTTAATTTAAATAAACAAGAATTACGACAAAAAAAGAAGCGACCTCCTCCAAATACATTTACTTGTCGAAAATATCTATCTATCTCAGTCTGTTCAAAACAAACTCATAAATTATCTATTATTTTTCTTTTTTTGTCGTAATTCTTATTATCGTAATTTGTCGTAATTCTTGTTTATTTATAGAAATTTGTCATATTTCTTATTTAGATAGTTTTGAACAGACTGAGATAGATAGATATTTTCGACAAGTAAATGTATTTGGGCGAGGTCGCTTTTTTTTTTGTCGTAATTCTTGTTTATTTAAATTAAAAACAAGACATTAAAAAGAATAGATAATAAAGATATGACATGACGCCGTAGCTGGGGTCGTTATTTAAAAATTCACCGGGTAGCAATTTCTGAGGCAGGAGACCGGGACGCACTTCCTTATAAATTACCTAGTTTTCTACTGATTTGGTTTATTAAACAGGTAGAAATAATTTTTCGTTAACTTTATGTGCCTTAATAAATTGGTAGAATTAACAAATCTGGTGGCTGATATCTAGCCAGAGCCTTCTAGTACTCTTGTGATAAAAAGGGTTGGGTGTTTGCCATAAGAGCAATTTGAAAAACAGGGCCAGAATAATAATATAGGGGTTAGGGCTTGACATGACCACCCGGTTGATCAGATTGGAGATCAAGTAAGGGCTAAGGTTGATAAGTAATCTACTAACAATTACACCACCACGGTGAGCCTGTTCAAAGCTAAATAGGGTGACCACTTAAGCAATAGCAGGTACTGTAATGTAACCGAGGTCTTTTGTTCGTCAAAATGATGTTTCGGTATTAAATGACCCAAAAGGGTTGATATGCCGTAAAACAAAACAACTAAACTGGTGCGACTGAATTCCTTTTTCATAAAAAGAAAGAAAGATAAGAAAAGAAATAGTTGCCTGTGTACTAAAACGGTTAGTTGTTTTGTTTTACAGCATTTCAACCCGTTTTGGGTCATTTAATGCCGAATCAAGTCATTTTTATATCAGGTTACTTACATTGCCTGCTGTTGCTTAAATGGTCACCCATCTAAGTACTAAACAGGCTCATCGCTGGTTAACCTCGGGGATCTAGCGAGAACCGTGCTTTAAGTACTAAAACAATAACATCTATAAAACTAAGTTCTTATTAACTGAGTTGGGGGGTTGGGGGGGGGGCTGGACTGGATAAATAGCATTTCAGTTTATTTCAATGGGGAAAATTGGTTTGACATACGAGGAAATTGAGTTACGAGCGGAACGAATTAACTCGTATGTCAAGGTTCCATTGTAGTAGGGAATACTCAAACTGAGTGACATTTCGCACCCTCAAGCCCCACCCCCTCTTTAATAACCTCTTTATATCGCTATTCTCGTTCAGAACCCGTGGAACTTGAGTGACTCACGTCCCAATTATCGTTTTCCCGAGATTCGTGTTAAATTTCTTCATCATTAACGTCATCTTCCCGTTGGCGCGTGGTTTGCTTAAACTCTACGTTCCATTATTTTACAAGTAATTATGTTATCTTTACATTTGTTGCCGACAACAAAACGTCGCAAGACAACAATGCTATTCAGTGTCACTAGGTACAATGTGGGTATGATTGGCTTTTGTCCTTTCATTGTTTACACTTGGAATATTCACAGGCCCCAGGACAATGCGAACTAACGGCTCTCAGGCCCTACCTCCTCCTCCTCTTCTTCCCCCCTCTTCTCCTCTTCCCCCTCCCCCACCTTCTTCTTCTGTGTTACGGTCAAGTCACGTTGAAACCACCGGTTCCCACTAGATCATCGAAGTTAAGCAACGATGGCCGTGTTCACTATTTAATTCGCTGTTCACTTGGGTGACAACTTAAGCAACATCAGGTATTGTAAGTAACGCGTGTCCTTTGTATATAAAAAATTATTCGAAAAGGGTTGATGTGCCGTAAAACAAAACAATCGAACCAATCTTCTTCTTCTTCATCATCATCATCATCATCATAATGAGTTTGATTGGTTTGTTTTGGTTTGTTTTGTTTTACGGCATATCAACCTCAGTGGGTCATTTAATGCCGATAAAGTTTTGAAATAAATCAATTCTTAATGGATAATACAATTTTTTTAATAAATACATTTTTCTATTTAACCCATAGATGGGACTCTAACAGGTACTACCACTCCGGGTCAGACTGGACCAGGGAGCAATGGTGATAAAGGGGTGTTCCACATTCCCCAAACCTCCAAAACTGGAACCTCACCATCAGATAGAGTTTAACGTCATTCCCAGGACATGTAGACCCGCAGCCACTACCTTCTAGCACCCAGATGATAAAAAGGGGTTGGGCTTGCCATAAGGGCAATAGGGTTGGGGCAATCATATAGGTGCTAGGGCTTGACATGACCAGCCGATTGATCGGAGGGGGTCTCTGACCGCTCGTCTAGCCCGAGAATGGACCAAAGTGGAGTATTGCAGTCAGGAACTGCTCATCCACCTGGGCTCTATCCTTAAGCATCGCGGGTCGCCACCCACGGCCAACAAGTGGCCTCATTGGGGGAGTCTTACCCCTCTGCAGAGGTGCAGTCGGTACATTCTAACGCCCCAGCCGACAGGCGGATAACGAGTTTGAATGTACTAGTATATTGAATACTGTATGATCCAGTATACATCAGTTTTATAAACTGGTTGAAATATTTTTTATTAACTTCACGTGTATTAATAAACTGGTAGAAATATTTATGTTAGACTTTTCATTGACTTTGTATGTATTACTTAATTGGTAGAAATGATTTTCATTAATTTGAAAACAGATCTATTTCATCCATAGAGGGGACCGTAACAGGTATTACCACCCCAATCAGAGTGGATCTGGGAGTAATTGTTTGGAATTTACGAAACTAATTCCATATAAAAATAAGACGTATCTTTTTATCTCAGGTAACTGCAGGTATTCATCTTCATATATTCCAGACAGGATACTTTAAACTCAATCGACAAGGAAAAACACGAGAACGACTTTTTAAAACATGCGCAGTGTTCTTTTTATTATCAGGGACTAACAAAAAATTAGGGCCAGATAACGTGACACCTATTCAAAATGGGATTCAGAGCAGATAACTCTGACCCGACAATTACTACTTTCAGTAAGTTCTATCAAGTACTGACTAAAGTGATAATTTCAACAGTAATGGCAATGAAGAGGTACGCCAGACTCCACAGAATTGAAAAATTGGAACCTCATTACTAAATGCAGTTTAGCGTAATACACAAAACATATAGTCATAGATAAATGTATACCTTGGCCTTGGGTGGCGACCCGTGATGCTTAAAGATAGAACCCTGGTGGCTGAGCAGTCCATGACACGCAACACTCCACTTTGGCTCTTACTTAGGCTAGACGAGCGGTCGGAGAGGCCCACTCCGATCAATTGGCTGGTCTCGTCAAGCCGAGGCACCTATATGATTGTCCCAACCCTATTGCCCTTATGGAAAACCACAACCCTTTTTATCATGTATGTGCTAGAAGTCGTTGGCTGAGGGTCTTAGTGTTCTGGACATAACGTTAAACTCTATCGGATGGTGAGATTCTAATTCTGGAGCTCTGTGGAATGTTGAGTACCCCTTCATCGCCATTACTCCCAGGTCCACTCTGATCCGGAGTATTAGGGTCCCATCTATTGGTTTAATAAAAAATGAGTTTAAAAAAGTGTTTAAAAAATTGAGTATTCATCAAGAAGGAATAAACAAAAACGTCTTCGGCATAAAACCACCCAGTGGGTTAACATGCCGTAAAATCCAACCAACCAACCAACCAGCTAGGTGCAACGTTTTAAATTCAAATTTAAATGATGCCCTTCACCTTGTTAACTTGAAAGAGCAACACGAAAAATAGAATAAAATGGAATATTGTCTTGTAGGAGGATCTGTAAATAAATTGCAAGATTCAACGGCGCCTCTAGTTGACCCTGGTCCACAATGGCCATCATTCAAGTTTTTTTTATTTTATTTATTTTAATCTTAAATATTACGCCTTTATTTAATCCCAATGTCCTCAGTTTCACACCCATTTTTTCTCAATAGAATCCTGGGAAAATGCGGACGAACGTAAATATCTTAAAAAAAGAACTCTAACGTTATCTTGATCTAACAAAAGCCTTTGTACAAATCTTTTCAAACAGCCCCGTCGGCAGCACTTAGAATACGCCGACTGCATCCTCTGCAGAGTGGTAAGGCCCCATCCAAAAACAAAAGTAAACAGGTGGTCTGAGAATGAAACAAAACGGCAACTGGTGGTGAGGCTCCGGTTCTGGAAATCTGAGAAGTGTGGAGCACCCCTTCATTGTCATTACTCCCGGGGTGGTAGAACCTGTTTGTGTCAAATAAATCTATTAAAAAACTATTTGTATTTGATAGGAATCATCATCATCATCATGTCGCGCTTTCAGCGCGGATATCCATGACAATCTCTCTCCATCCGTCCCTATTGCTCATCATTCTCGGGAGATCCTCTATGCAGCATCCTGCATCCGCACAGAGCTGATCAACGTACGTTTTTGCTGGTCGGCCCACACTGGCCCGTCCATGTGCTGGCTTCCACAGGAGGACGTCGCTTATGAGTTCGTCCTTGCTTCTCCAGCAGTGTCCCGCGTGTCTTGTCCGTCTTACTCGGATGATTTGGGTGATATGTGGTAGGTGGCCGTACAGGAATACTTGATGCCATATAACTGGATATTTACCTGGGGTGGTAGTACCTGTTAAAGTCCCATCTATGCGTTAAATATATCTGAAAATTATTAGTATTTGATAGGAATACTTGATACTACATAACTGTAAATTATTTGTATCAACAGACTGGGATAGATAGATAGATAGATAGATATTAACGGAGATAGCTAGAAACTAGTTAGTTATTTACACCAATTCGTGAAAAGTGAATCTGCGAAATTTTCAAGTAAGGTTCAGTCCACAGATTCACTTTCCACGAATTGGTGTACATAACTAGCTATCTCTGTTCATATCTATCTATCTATCTATCTATCTATCTGAGTCTATTGTTATCTATCTATTTATCTCGCTAGTTTGGCATTGTCACCTATGAGGAAACTGGCTGTTTAAATACTGTTATTTTAACAACAAAACAAAATATGTAAATAAAAGATTATTATATATATATTTCTAGTTGGAAAAGTTTCAGTTTATACAATCCAATAAAAAGATAAAGATTATATTCAACTTACCTGACGGACACAAAGTGAGGGTATAGTTGGGTAGTATACACATAATGTAAATCGAACTCCGAGATAATAAAAAAAGAACTTTTAAAGTTTTGGAATTTTAAAAATCTAATATGCAAAAAATATACTCCCGAAGTTCATTAGTTACCGGTGAAAATTGAGAGATAATGGGGGAAATGGCATTAGGTGAACTATAGTAACATATGGGGGTCATCAACAGCAGATATGACGTTATCATAACTTTTTAGCCTCTAAATATTTCAGCCCACCCTCGTGCTACAATTGAATTGATTCGGCGGCTCCAAATTGAATCAATTGTTCCTTTGCTTATGACTCATTCTTGTCATTATAATTCACTGAAAACATTTGGTGATATTGTGTAGATAATGAATACGAACATGGGTGAATATGTAACCGCTGTTCGTATTAGTTGGTGGAGGTATTAAAGATTTAACGCAAGGATTTCAATTGAATTGCTATTTATAATTATTTGAGAATAAGCTATCATGATTTTTTTTTCTCAACGATCAGTTATATTTTATGTTTTTTAGTTCAGATTATGAGAAAAGAATGTATAAAGATTATTTTATTACTCAGACCGGACAAGAATTTCACACAAGAAACTTTGATAGTTTACAGGTATGTTGGCACATGTTTTATTGAAGTCTTTTTCTTTCCTTGCGCGCGCGCGCGCACACACACACACCATACACATATACACACACACATACACACACACGCAAATACACACACACGTACACACACATACGTACACACACTTAGATACAACATTACGTACTCAGCTTAAAGCAATTACTTTATACGTTGGAGGCGCGCTAAGCGTAACGGTTATCTTCCTTTGGAAATGGAATCTTGGGTGATGCTATTTGCGTTTCACCTCGTGCATAGGCATTTGTGAAAGACATGCATCCGTATTTTCTTCATCTCCACACTACGGGTAAATAGTAGGACAAACTGGGCTTATTAGCCTTGGTTTGAAAACCAGACTAATGGAAAGAAAGCTGAATTCCAACTATCGTGCTTCGCTAAAAAAAATTGACCTTGAGTCATATACTATCGGGTTATGTAAATACATATGTTATACTGCAATTATTCATTTTCAACATAATATATTTAACAAAATATTGTCTGGTTTAGTGTAAAAAGTAAAATATTGTCAGGTTCATTAGAAAAACACCGAATAATAATCTGGTTCAATTAAAAAAGCAAAATTAGAAAAAATCAAAATATAGTCTGATTGAATGGAAAAGCAAAAATTAGTCTAGTTCAGTCAAAAAAGCAAAATATAATCTGGTTCAGGGAAAATAAGCAAAATATTATCTGGTTCAGTCAAAATAGCAACATATAATCTGGTTCAGTGAAATAAGCAAAATATTATCTGGTTCAGTCAAAAAAGCAAAATATGATCTGCTTCAGTGAAATAAGCAAAATATTATCTGATTCAATGAAAAAAGCAAAACCAGGTTCACAATGAGAATATATATTACGAAAAAATAATATAAGAAAGAATAAACAATATATCTCCGAGCATCGATAGTAGAGTAAGAACTATTCACCCTGGTTGATTGAATAAAGGGTTTGATCCAAATTTCCCCGATAGTTACTGAATACGACAGACAACTGGAAAAAAGAGACTACAGAATATGAAACTTTGTGACTATAACAATCTCCAAGAAAACATTACATCGATCAGAGTTTAATAATACTTCCTCATTTCATAAATAACTCTACAATTACTATTGATTCATTCAGACAGAAAATAATTCATATAAATGGATTGGATGCCGTTGGTTTGTCGCGTAAAACACTTAAATCTATTCTACATTGCCGCTTATAAGTTTGAACTTTAGTTTGCCTTTTTTATAGTCAATATAATAATAATAATAATAATAATAATAATAATAATAATAATAATATCATCTTTTCAGCTAGATATATTAGATCTGAGACCTGTCATCTCTTCCTTATATTAATTTTTTTAATCTTATTTCCACTGAATATTTATATTCTTTTCACAAGTCATCCAACTTTTCCTTAAAAGAATTCAGAGATGAGGCATTCACTACTGATGATGGTAGTTTATTACATGAATCTACTACCCTGGTACTAAAATAATTTGTTTCGCAAAATTCTTTTGAAAGCTTTAATTCATGACCCTTGGTATTGATTATTTATTGAATAAAATCCATGAGTATATTTTTAGACTTCAAACATATCAGGTTCGTCCTCAGGTTCGTCGATATGCCAAACTTGGTAAGTCAATCTTCATAAGTCTTTCTTCATAGGAAAGTTTTTTTTAATCATTCACTACCTTAGTAGCACAGCCCTGTCGGCGGTCCCCCTCCGATCAATCGGCTGGTCACGTCGAGCCCTAGCACCTATATGATTGTCCCAACTCTATTGGGTAAGCTCAACTCTTTTTATCATATATGTGCTAAAAGGCAATGGGTGGGGGTCTTATTGTCCTATTGTCTTATTGAAGTTCCAGTTCTGGAGCTCGGGGAATGTGGAATACCCCTTGATCACCATTTCTTCCAGGTCTGCTCTGAACCAGAATGGTAGTACATGTTAGGGTTCCATCTATGGGTTAAATAGAAAAAAAGGTGTTTAAAACAAATTGAGAACCCATCAAGAATGAATAAAACAAAACGTCTTCGGCATGAAATGACCCAACAAGGGTTGACATGCCGTAAAACCCAACCAAACAACCTTAGTAGCTTTGCTCTATACTCCTTCGGTTAGTTTTATGTCTTTGAAGAATTCCGCCAGAAGAATGCCGACAGACAGTTCTAAGTATGGGTGTTTTTCGTCCGTACTGAGTGTGTACAACTTGTAGAAGAGATAACGAAGTGTGGAAAAAAAAAGCAGTGCGAAATGGTCGAGTTGATAAAGACTCCAAAAAAGGGGAAAAGAGTAGATGTAAAGAGGAACAGACTGTTCTTTAATTACTCTTCAAAAATATTTATTTAAATGTCCACTGAAGACCACTGAAATTTGTAAAAGGAAAAAAGAAGTCCTATCGAATTGAGTCACAGCGAAAATAGAAGCGTCTTTTGTACGATTCCTGCTCCGTCTTTTTTCTTTTTCTGTCTTAATTTTCTGTTAAAAATAATGTTTATCATACATGTTATGGGGGCATCTCTAAAAAACATGAAACTGGAATAGAAACAGACAAAATTCTTTGATAATAATTTAAAAACGACGTTTTTTCTTTCTGTACTCAGGCATAAATAGCAAGTTTTAATCACTTATATATATATATATATATATATATATATATATATATATATATATATATATATAGGTTTGGTTGGTTCACAGGGTGAAGATGATAGAAAACTAAACGATTGACAAGATTGTAAGAGGACTGAAAAAAACTGTGGAAAATGAGGTTGAAAGTTCATAAGCTAAAAAGTTCATTATGATGACGTCGTACTGTTGTTGATGACTTTCTTTTACCAATGGGACCCAAGAACTGCAACATCGATGGAATATGCTAGTGGACCGCAAGGGAGACTATATTTTAAAAAATTAACTTTATTTGGTCACATTTTTTAAGAATGTCTTGGTCAGCCTATGAACTTTTCAGTCGACCCTCATAATGTTAATTAACAAGAAAAAAAAAGAACTTGACATCTAATAGACTTTCGTATTCCAGTGGACCACAGAGTGAAAATGAAAGAAAACAAAAAGATAGATCAATTACTGGATCTTGCCGGAGAGCTGAAAAAGCTGTAGAACATGAAGGTGGCGGTGATACCAATTGTAGTTGGCTCACTTGGCACGATCCCTAAAGAACTGATAAAGAAATTGGAGGAACTGAAGATCAGGGGTCGAATAGAGACCATACAGGCCACAACATTGTTGATGACCTTTTTGACCAATGGGATCCAAGAACTGAAATGACAATGGAAGAAGTGTGTGGACACTTTGTTAAAAAAAAAATAATAAACCTCATTTGGTCACATTCCATGAGAATAGCTTGATCAGCCTATGAACTTTTGCAGCTAACCCTCATTTATCATTGGATGTACTAATGATGAAGTACGATAATGGACTCGTCGATCCGAGTTCAATTCCTGGATGAAGCTATTGGCATTTCACATAGCGTAATACCCTTGGGAAAGGTATGAATCCAATTCTCCCTCCAGCTATGGGTAAATAGCAGAGCAGACTGGGCTCTTTAATCATGGCTAGGTAACTAGTCTAGGAGAAGGAAAACTCTGAATTCAAACCTGTTAAACTATGGTTAAGAAATTGACCTTGTGTTACATCCTGCTCGTACGGAGGTGTTGGTAAATTATATATATATATATATATATATATATATATATATATATATATATACTAATGATGATGTTGAACCTTTATAAGTGGGGACACGACTAAACACGATCCTTACCACCAACTAACCCAATAGATGTTTTTTTTTTGGGGGGGGGTTGTTCTTTTACATTTAGTTTTTCTTACCGCATGTATCATAGAGGCGCCCGTGGTGTAATGGTTATCATTGTAGAAAATGAACACAGTGTCACGAGTTCAATTCCTGGACGGGGCTGGTTCAATTCCATATGCCGCTCATATGGGAAAGACATAAAACTAACTATTCTCCCTTCATGAGAATATCTTGTTCAGCCTATGAACTTTTTAGCCGACTATCGTATTTTTGAAGTTTTGAGTTTTTAAGAGACATTCGAATAAAATGTCCAAAAATAGTTTTTTTTTAATTTTACGACTTTTTATCAAAAATTATTTTATTGCTTTTTGGTATCAAATTACTGTTCATACAAGCATGGTGAAATGGTCGTTTTTTTTCCAAAACATCGAGGACTAAAATAATTATGAACACTAGCAAAATCATGCAACCTCTATGTGCAAATATTTTAATTTTTAATGTAATAGAATATTACTTGCAGGACTGGTGGATATACCACAGTATGATAATTATAACAACGTTTGATATGTTTACTAAAGAGCTATTGCTAAATAGTTCAATATGTAAAAAGTATAATAATCTTGATTTAACTCTCCCCCCCCTCTCTCTCTCTCTCTCTCTCTCTCTCTCTCTCTCTCTCTCTCCTCTCTCTCTCTCACACACACACACACACACACACACACACACACACTTTCTTTTTCCTTCCTTTTCATCTTTTAATTATGTTCGATTGAAAGAGATGTGCGTTATCACTTCCGCGCGCTCACACCCTCTCTCTATCTTTCCCCTACTTTCTTTCTTTTCTTCTTTCTTTCTTTCTTATTATATGTTTTCTGTGTAGCATGTCCTTTTTCTTCCCTTTCCTTCCTTATAAAAACGGAATGGTCCATTATTTAGTTGAGGAGATAAGACATAAGAATTCGGCGGATAAGCAATACCAGATAACCAGGCTTTACATTTTTTGCAGACGAAACTAAATATAAACGTATATAAAGATTTCATTTATTCTTGTTTTACTTTAATTGATTTCTATATAAAATTATACATAGGATTGATTTAATACAGTTGAGAATAAAACACTAATATTAGAAATCAATAACACCAAGTAATAATTTATTAAATCTGATTTTCTTAAAACTGGTATGAAAATTATCCAGACATTATACTATGTAAACCTTTATTTCTTCGTGATATATTCCGCACTTTGCAGGATTCTAAACCTGTGAATAACATGGACTTTTTTAGGCTAGACTTACGGACTTTGCAGGATTCTAAACTTGTTGATAACATGGACTCTTTTAGGCTAGACTTACGCACTTTGCAGGATTCTAAACTTGTTAATAACATGGACTCTTTTAGGCTAGACTTACGGACTTTGTAGGATTCTAAACTTGTTAATAACATGGACTTTTTTAGGCTAGACTTACGCACTTTGCAGGATTCTAAACTTGTTGATAACATAGGCTCTTTTAGGCTAGACTTACGCACTTTGCAGGATTCTAAACTTGTTAATAACATGGACTCTTTTAGGCTAGACTTACGCACTTTGCAGGATTCTAAACTTGTTGATAACATGGACTCTTTTAGGCTAGACTTACGCACTTTGTAGGATTCTAAACTTGTTGATAACATGGGCTCTTTTAGGCTAGACTTACGCACTTTGTAGGATTCTAAACTTGTTAATAACATGGACTTTTTTAGGCTAGACTTACGCACTTTGCAGGATTCTAAACTTGTTGATAACATAGGCTCTTTTAGGCTAGACTTACGCACTTTGCAGGATTCTAAATTTGTTGATAGCATAGGCTCTTTTAGGCTAGACTTACGCACTTTGTAGGATTCTAAACTTGTTAATAACATGGACTTTTTTAGGCTAGACTTACGCACTTTGCAGGATTCTAAACTTGTTGATAACATGGACTCTTTTAGGCTAGACTTTAATAGAGACATCGTTAATATATAAGATGTTAATTAAGATTACACAATGACTATTTAATTGAGAATATAATAATAAACTATAATAGAAATATTGAAAACTTGATATAATTACTTCTGTCCAATTTCATTGGCAGATGTTATGCCTGATTTGTACATATCTCTAAAAACTTCTTAATTAATTTCGATGACATTTGTAGAAAAGGATTAATATGTTTAAAGTTACTTTGTATATTACTGTTCAGGAGATGTTTAGATAAATATTAATGATCATTGTAATATAACGAGGAATGTCTTGCTGGTGTTTGCTTCCAAGCAGAAACTCAAAAGCTATTGATCGTCATTCTCGCCCTGAGAGGAAAGAAGTTGACAAACACACATTTATAGCTTGATTGTGCTATGTTCATTATTGCCTGATGTTTTAATTTAATCAAGCCGGCATTTTAATGAGTTTCCAAACCGTTGTTCACAGAGACGAGAACACTTTTTTGCATTTTATTCATTTCATTTGAAGTTCCTCAAAAGGGGGGACATCTAGGCGTTAAAACTCACAGAATTCGTCTTACTCGGTTGTTCTCCCCACCCCCACCCCACCCCCATCCAAGTAACAAGAATTTCCCATCTCTTGAATCGCACGTGATCGCCTCTAGTCAATGAACGAACGCCCCGCGAATTCCTGGCTCACTTCACTTGTCGTTCCTTTAGTCTCTTGCATAATCCTGAGTAGGCCCCCTTTCCCACCCAATCAGGCCTACTCTTGCATTCCTTTTGTACGAGTGTGCTGCATTCGCTTATTATGTGATTAGCTGCCTCATCTGTGTCAACACATAATCTAAACTTGATAGTCTTCTGTGTTGACACTTATAAATTATGCCTTTGCAAATGTCTGATAGATCCGTCATCCAGAATGCCGAGGGTGGTGGGACCGTTACGACGCATAGATAAGTATTTACTAGTATATCTATTGAATTGAACTGTTTCGGGGCTTTTGTTTTTGCTAAGAAGTGTTAGAATAAAATGTACATGAATATTTTTGTAAAAACAAGAATCTTCAAAGAGGAGGGTCAAGAATAATTTTCAACGCCAATCAATCAGAAAACTTTCTAAAGTCCAGCAAGTGTTAAATAATTGAATCCATTTTGGTGTCAAAACATTACACATCTGTCTTTCTCAAAACAGATGATACACTTGGAGGTGTAGAAGAACCATAATTGGTTGAATATTGTTTCCTCATACAGAATAAATGTGCGAACAATTCACGTCAAAGTAATTACAAGGATATTTTAATGCTTGGGCAAACTTAACAAAATAGAATACAAATATGACAGGAGATTCAAGGTAGTACCTAAATAATAAGAATGAAATTTGTTGGCGTATTTTGGGTATAAGGTGTGCTGAAGATTACAACTTGTATTTATAAACTCTTCAAAAACAATCTTGTATGTATTTGATTTACTAAGAAAGAAACAGTCTTACTAAGAAAGAAACAGTCTTGTATGCATTTGATTTACTAAGAAAGAAACAATCTTGTATGTATTTGATTTACTAAGAAAGAAACAGTCTTGTATGCATTTGATTTACTATTTAAAGGCGTTGATAAATTGTCTGACAATTGCTAGCTGGATGTACAGACGAACGGACAAGGATTTTACAACTCTCTAAACACGAATCAACTGATGAGGATTATACTCTACACTCTTTCTACTTCAAGAAAGGCTCAAACTTTATGCCGCAAGGGATTTCCACTGTAACACTGCTTTCACCTACAGCCCTAAAATGGCCACACGAATCGTAACAGAATTGTCTCCCCCCTATAATGTGAGAAACAACGAGATTTCACGGGACTTGTTAATTCAACCTAGCAATTGCTAATTACTCTGTTCCCCTGATATTATTGCTTAGTAAACCTTTTCCCCATATCCGTAATACTCGTTGTGTTTCTTCCTATTGTTTCTCTGATAATACTGATACTCGATTTACGACAGAGATGCAAGAAAGAATTTAAACGGAGTCTGTAGTAGAGAAAGTGTTGAGTCCTTAATATGTAACTGGTAGAATTTTGAAGGTGTAAAATGGTTATTGGCAATTAGTGGAGGTAATTACCTTTCGTGTTCTCTAGTGTCAGATATGAGAACCGTGGCATGTAAGGGGTGTAATCCCTACATGGTATGTTGACGATCGCCCCGGTCTACTCCCATGACACAGCAGTCTAGTTTGTGTACCTGATTGGTTTGGGACAGCTGGACTGAGTTCAGACATCTCTTTACCATCAAACCCCGTCTTCATGTCTAGGTCGTCGTCTTTGTCTTCTGTTATCTGTTGGGTTCTTTTTCGGCTTTAAGGTCACTTTATGCGGTCTCTCAGGGGGAAAGTAATTGAGTCATTTTTGGTGTCAAAACATTACAATTACAACAACAATTCATTGTAAATATTTTATTAGATCTGGCGTCGAATTACTGTCCATAAAACTTGTAAAATGATATTATAAACTGTTTAGTTTTTCAAACTACCGATGATATGTATAATTATTACAAAGTTTTGTGGCTTCATAGTCTAGGATCATTAACATGATTGTTCTGTTTTTAATTTATGGGCTTTTCTTGTGTGTGTGTGTGTGTGTGTGTGTGTTTATTAAGCCCATTAAATATTATTCTAAATGTTGTTAAGTGTGGAATTGTTCATTTCTGGAGGCTGCAAAATGCACGTCCATTCAGTGGGTTGACAAGGAACAAAGAAAGTTTTCTTAGTTTTGGCGCTGAAAATTAAACTTTTAGCGGAAGTGGAATTGTGGGATCTTTTATTCGATTTTCGTTTTTCTTTTTAATTTTCTTATTTTCTCTTTTGTTTTATTTTATTGTTTTCTTATTTGTCGTATATATATATATATATATATATATATATAATATATATATATATGTGTGTGTGTGTGTGTGTGTGTGTGTGTGTGTGTGTTGAAATGAAAAATAAAGGGAAGAAAATGCTGAACGGATAAAATAGATTTCATTTTTGCATTTATATATTTATGTTATATTTGTATTTAAAATAATAATAGATACAGTACATATATACATGGATAAACTCCTGGACAAAACACGTGTCAGTAAAACAAATTAAAAATAAAATCTATTTTATCCGCTTTGCATTTTCTTTCCTTTATTTTTCATTTCAACATACCGTCGGATTCACTTCAATTTTCAACTTACTTATATATATATATATATATATATATATATATATATATATATATATATATATATATATATATATATATATCACTTCATTTATGTCTGCCCTAACCTCCCTCCTTCCACTTCCGCTACTAACTCACCCCCCTCACCAAATTCACATGTACTTGCACGGAATTTTGCTTTCAATAAAAATCATTTGACCGATGATGTCCGTATGAATTCGGACGAAACGTTTCAACTCTTAGATTTGTTTTGAGTTTTCATTTCTTGTTCACCATCCTTCTACCTACCTCATACTGTCGGATTCTACTACATCCATCCTATCTCCATATATATATATATTCGTAGTTTATTATTTGTTTTATTTTAAACCTTATTCATTTATTGATCCCCCACATCACCCACACCCGATTAGTAGAACTATATTAGTAGTGTGTATGCATGTATTTGATGTTGAAGGATGTGTGTGCGTATGTGTGTGTGTGTGTGTGTGTGTGTGTGTGTGTGTGTGTGTGTGTATTAGTACTTAGAGATGTCATGATAGTCATTTTTTTTTTGCAAATCATACACGTCTGCCTGATATTGATTTGTGTATAGCGTGGATATTTGGGTTGCGATTTTATTATAATCAGTACTTTGATTTGGTTTTATCATTGACTTGATTTCAGCCCTGTCGGCTGAGGCTTTAGCATATGCCGACCACACCTCTGTAGAGGGGTAAGACCCACCCCCAATGGGACCACTTGTTTGCCGTGGGTGGTGACCTGGGATGCTTAAAGACGGATTCCTGATAGCTGAGCAGTCCATAACATGCAACACTCCACTTTGGCCCTTAGGCTAGATGGGCGGTCGGAAAGGTCCTTTCCGATCAATTAGCTGATCACGTCAAGCCCTAGCACCTATATGATTGTCCCAACTCTATTGCCCTTATGGCAAACCTGCTACCCTTTTTATCATATTTGTGCTAGAAGCTGCTGGCTGAGAGCCTTAGTGTCCTGGGTATGATGTTAAACTGCATCTAATGGTGAAGTTCCAGTTCTGGAGCTCTTGGGAGTGTGGAAGTACCCTTCAACGCATTATTTCCGGGTCCACTCTCACCCGGAGTGGTAATACCTGTTAGGGTCCCATCTATGGGTTAAATAGAAAAAATGAGTTAAAAATGTGTTTAAAAATGAGTTTTTAAAAATTTGAACACCCATCAGAAATGAATAAAACAAAACGTCTTCGGCATTAGATAACCCAACAAGTGTTGACATGCCGTAAAATCCAATGCCCACAAGTGACAGTAGAATTGGTAGACGCATGCTCCCTCTGCTTTCTGCTTGCTGAAATATGTTCTTTAAAAATAATAAAATGTTGGTAACTTATCAAATCTTATCCCCTTGTTTTCTTATTTTATTTCCAGGTTTAACGCTACATTTCTCGAATAAACATTTCCAATGATAATAATATAATTAATCTTTATTTGTCCATCACTCTTTATTAGATTACTTAAATTTCGTTTTCCTATGTCCAACGTTATTTTGTTTTATGAAACACATACACATTTAATATTTATTCATTGTTCAGTGACTTACGAGATTATCAACGCCTAGTTTGTGTTTCTTTCTATCAGCGTGTGCCAGTCCAAACAATCCGCGAGCAGTCAATGGCGAAGATTCCATGAGTCACGTGTTAGGAATCGCTTTTTCGCTCAGTCCATCTTGTGGCACAATTACTTTCAGCTGTCTTAAGATTCACCAAAGAATAAATTAAAGTAAATATTATGCTGAGTCCGACTTGCACATCTGCAGATTTGCTGCAGATTTTTAAAAATCATGTAGAATAATGCAAGCTGGTTGGTTAGTTGGTTGGTTGGTTGGTTGGTTGGTTGTTGGATTTTACGGCATGTCAACGTATTGGGTTATTTTATGCTGATCTAATCAAGAATATCTTATTACTTGTGCAAACTTAACAGAATAGAATACGAATAGGACTGGAGATACAAGGAAGGACTTATACAGAGTTGTATGAGCGAAATGTCCAAATGGTCTCGGTTCTTTCTGTGATCTCTTTTTTTGGGGGGAGGGTACACAGGCGTTGCAGTTTGCTTTTAAGTCGTGAAACAAATCCCTGAAACCATTATATAACTTTCTAACAACCGTAACGTATAAATATTAACTTAAACATATTTTAATGCTCTTTTTTGGGGGGAGATGGGATTTTTTAGTTCCTTTTTTTCTATTATTTTTTTTACTATAGTCTGAAAAAATCAATTTTCAATTAAATATATCATTACTCAGAGAACATCCTTTCTGTATAGAGCTAACATTTTGATCAATATTTTCTAAGCCTTGGGGATAAAGTGTGGATAAACCAATAGGGATTTAGCCTATTGTAGTGAATTGAATAATTGAATACCCGACAAGAATGAATAAAACAAAATCGTTTTCATCATAAAATAACCCAAAGGTTGACCGACCGTAAAATTCAACCAACCAACCATTAGAAGGATTCATAACTATTTCTACTGTGCAATAAAACGCATTTCAAACTTCTTGTGGAACTGTTTATAAAAACGAGTTTTAAAAAATGTTAGAAATAATTGAATAGCCAACAGGAATGAAGAAAATAAAAAGGTCTTCGGCATAAAATAACACAAGGGTTGACATGCCGTAAAATCCAACCAACTAACTAACTAACCAACCAACGTACTATTGACCAACCATTATGTACAGACGAGGTAGTTTGGGCAGCAGTAGTAATGCAACACTTGTACTAAACGCGTATATTGATCTTCCCATTTCGGATCGGCTACAAAACCGGATATGACAACTCAATAATGTCCATAAAACATTTTAAAGTATTGTATTTCAGAAATAAGCATTAATGTCTTCCCACATTTCTTCTTATTGGAAATATGAAGACAATCTAAGATCCTTTTGGGATGAAGTCTGCATGAGGAAGTGAAATAGTTCCCTTTAGAATATCGACGCCATTCGAAAATATTAATTCTTCTTCTTCTTCTTCTTCTTCTTCTTCTTCTTCTTCTTCTTCTTCTTCTTCTTCTTCTTCTTCTTCTTCCCCAATCTCGCGTATACAATTTGGAATCGCATGTTTCTCATGTGATACTTGGTAGTGTAATTTTAGAAGACTTATTTTTTTTACACTTTCTTACAGAAAAAATCTTTCCCCATGAGACGTTTCAACTTTTTTCTAAAAAAAATTTGTGGTGCTGATTTCAAGAAACCATTCATTCGTACCCAATACGTATTCATATTTTTTTTCATACTTCCCAAAAAGTTACATCAATACTCAAATTCATTAGCCACATCTTAAATATCATTAAACCGCTCAAAAATATTAAATTCTGCAAAACACAATGGGTTGGGTAAAAGAGGCGTCCCAACGTGGTACAAGCTAGTCTCGCAGATCCATTACTACTGAATAGAGAGTTCGATCATTGCTGGATGCGCCCTATAAATTATTTAATGCCGAAATATGATTAATTTGTAAATGTTTGATTATAATCATAATCATTCATATTCTTAACGTCTATAAGAATATATTCAAGGTAAGTGGGTTGTCTCCCTTGGTCGACGTACTCCTTTTCAAACCAATCAATCACAGGCCCGCAGTTATTGGCGCCAAAAATTGAAGATATAAATCTTACTCTCTTTTGAACTACCATCTTATGGAGTCGGATGTAAAAATTCAGCAGAGATAGAAAGGGGTCGTCATAAGTACGATACCTGCCATAACCATACTAGGACTCAGTTAAATGGACTTGTATTAATTTATATTTATATAATTTGATATTTGCCGCAGACAATACTATCGTTTGCAACAGAGAATAATACAAGTGTATTTTCTTGTATGTATAAATATAACAATACAGTTGTAAGATTCAAAGTGATAATACTTGAAGATAAAACTCCGACAAAGGTTGATAGACAAAGCATTTTATATACAGAACAGAATAAACGGGGTACATAATACATAGAGGTGTACATAAACATACATACATAAGTAATATAAATACATATACAAGAGTAGAGATAATGACACATTCATGAATGGTAAAATACAAGATATTTAGGTATCAAAGAGATACCTAAATGTACATAAAAACGTAGTTACGGATACATGACTAAAGGATAGTCATATATCGTATAAGAGACTTACTAGCAGTGAGTGGCCTGTGTTAAGGGTCGAAGCCCTAACGAGAAGGGGGTGGTCTTAAGACTACCTCATTGTGTCTCGTAGGTCGAGCAACAGGGAAAAGGGGGAGAAGAAGTTCAAATCAGCCGCTTAAATAGACCAGGCCCCTAGCGGGAACCAGCGAAACCAAACGGGCAGACAACTCCCCAGGCAAATACGAAAATAACTCCCATACAGTGTTATTTGAAATTCCAAGTTGCGTTCGTGTATTTCCTGTTTCTAACTCTTGTTAATTCTACATTCGCAGTTTAAATCAGCATACGTCTCTTTGCAATAATTTTTAAAATCTCACTTTTTTATCTCTGTTATATGATGTGAAGTATTCTTATCTAATCCAAATAATGTTAAACAAATCTATTTGACCTAAGCTAAGCTAGGTAAATAATTGGGCTTCCCATCGTGGTACTATGGTTAGCAACCAAATCTCGCAAATCCATTACTACTGAATGTAGCGTTACAGGGATCGATTGAAAGGGATTTTGGCTGTACTAGCAATAATTCTCTACATATCTTCTTACTGTTCAACTATTTTCTTGAGTCAGAGTTGGATCGGAATAACTGGGTCTGTCTATGTCCGTTGGTGGATATGTTGTTGGGCTGGGTGGCATTCTCGCTGTTCTTAGTCTGGGAATTACTTGGGGTGTCTTGAGGATGTCACATCTTGGGTTGTTGCTTAGTTTTTTTAATAATAACATAAGACGTTCTTGTTTTTTTTTTTCGAGCTCATATTTTATTTTACTCCCAAGTAAAAATGCCTTGGAAAGCAAACACAGATCTTGCGTCTATTTTCTTCAAGCACTCAGTACAGACTGCCAACTCATCACTTTCTCTTTTTCTCACTCTGTGCCTATTGGGTCCATCGTCCTATCAGAGAACGACTGGTAGCCTTACGTCATATACTTTCTACTCTTATATACACTTTTTGGGTTTTCCATCTCTTTATATTACATGAATAGCGAGTTTTATCCTTGCTGTGTAACACATACTTGCGACCTTGTGTCCTATCATACTCGTAGCGAACGGATTGGGTAAATACGTACCCTCATGGATTGAGTTAAGAGCTCAGTTCGAAGTTCCGAGAATTCGACACCTGAAGAAGGATGGATTTGTCCCGCGCAACTTGAGATGGACTGGCCACTTGAACAGACTTGGGGGATGACAGATTGCCAAAGCAGATTTTTACTCTCAACAGAGAGAGGGATCATGTGGAATCGGTAGACCAAAGCTCAGGTACAAAGACAACATCAAGAGAAACTTGTAGGACTTGAATATCCCCATAGGCACTTGGCAAGACGCATCAAAGCATTGAGTCAAATTGAGAAAACCAATTCGCATGTTGTCATCTTTGGATACGATGGACAGCTAGTAGTAGTAGTGGTAGTAGTAGTGGTAGTAGTAGTATAGCAATCTTATTGTTAGAAAAAAAAATTTCCGAGACAGCAGCATCCATCCACCAGTGGCATGACGTTTTATTAAAAGATTGGGTGTGAAAGGAATCTTTCTGTTTGCCACATGTCGTTATAAATAGAATGCACTGCCCGCCCAGCTATTCTGGCATTGTTGGAAGCTTTTAAGGAAGGAGTGTCTTCACCACAAATATAATTACGTCTTCCTTTTTGTGTGTGTGTTTTTCCTTTGGCAGCATCAACGAATTCTTTATATCTAAGCCAGCTATCTTTAATGGTCCATTGTGACTCAACAGTTGCACGATCCTTTTGTTGATTGTCAAAACCTTTTTTTTCTCTTGTTTTGCATTTGCATTTAAGATTTTGAATCGAGGCTTAGTTGGAAAGAATTGTGAAAAAAAAAAAGAATTAATACCGGAGACGTGAACTCCGATAAAACTGAGTGAAGGAGATCTCCAACACTTGATGGCTGACTCCTAAACTCGGTGAAAGAATTCACGTACCCAGGTAGTAATATCTCATCCATATGGACCGGGCACGTCTGCTATATATATATTTTTTTTTGGAGGATATGTGCTTAATTGAAGTCATACCTAATTTTTGAAAATTAATTAGTTAATAATTAATGAATTTAGGCGGGCATATATGTTCAAATGTAAGGCTAAACAGGTCGAGAAAATGTCAATCCATTCATGGATTGACATTTTCTCGATCTGCTTAGCCTTACATTTGAACATATATGCCCGCCTAAATTCATTAATTATCAACTAATTAATTTTCAAAAATTAGGTATGACTTCAATTAAGCACATATCCTCCAAAAATTGTCGGCTAAAAGCCATATCAAATAAACACAATGTTTATTTACGTACTTTCATATATATATATATATATATATATATATATATATATATATATATAAGACACGGAATCGACTATGAAGAATAGTTTTCTTTATCTTTAATTTAATATCAGTGTGGTGTTTAGGATGTCGACGTAATACGTTCACTGGCACCATTATGCAGACATCTAATCTATATTACGAGGTTCTGCTAACATAAAGTTATTTTAAATAAATAAGAACGTTTAAAATTCTTATTTAGCTTTAGAATAGAATCTATCTGCCATCACATCAGAGCATATATGTCGCAATGTCTTCTTTTCTTTTTCTTTATTTTACTTTGAAGACGTTCTCACTTCTTCCGCGTTGGTGTGCTTGGTTCCGTTAGATTTTGTCGTAAACGTTATGAAAAATATGGTTATCCCTCCTGACGATAATGGACGATTCCACTTATACGAAGAACTGATTTGGCCCAAAATCAGGCGGGAGTCGCAAAAGAGGGGAAAAGGGCTGAGAACCTGAAAAACCCGAGAGAGAAAGAAGCTATAAAACCAGGACAGAGGCAGGAAGAAGCTGATAACTCCTATTAGAATGTGGACGTACATTTGAGCCCCTCTTTGTGCGGGAAGTCGCTAAGTCAAGAATCCTGAATTTATGTGAAGCAGCGACGGGATATCTGAACAAGATAAATTGTTTACAAAAAGTTAAGTGTTTCTATGTAAATTGAACTTGTTATTATTGTATGACTATATGTGGGCCGGGTTAGCTCAGTCGATAGAGCGTTTGGACTAGAAACCACAAGGTTCCAAGTTAGATACCGGCCTCGCCAACTCAGCGTATGAGTAGCACAGGATCTGTGCTGTAAAGTAAGAAGCTGATGGTAGGTGTGGCGCTCCATATCAGACGCTAAAACAATCTCCTTGGTCTAACGCTAGTGAAAAGGGGATAGACTCCCTCGCTGATTGGCTGATACCGACATTAGGCCGCCCCGACGACTTTACTTTTTTTTATAACCGCTAAAAGAATATATTCAGCAATTATTGGCACTATTATATAAACGTTGTTTAGTTCATCCATTTGCCTTGTTTTTGCTTTTCTTACGACTTATATGGGGATTCGATTTATATAAGGAGACGCGTGGTGTAATAGGAGATGGACTCGTCTACCTGAGTTCAAATCCTGGACGAGGCTGTTTGTATTTCACATAGCGATAATACACTTGGGAAGATATGCATCCAACTACACCCCCTCTAGCTATGGGTAAATGGTGAGGCAGACAAGGCTCTTTAGCCTTGACTAGGTAATCAGTCTAAGAAAAGGAAAACTGAATTCAAACCTGTTAAACTCCCCTTAAGAAATTGATTTTGTGTCGCATCCTGCTCGTGTGAAGGGATTGTTAAATATATGTATGGGGAATCGATAAATCTTCCCATAATAGGTTCACCTATTAATGCAATAGAGAGGTGCTACCTGAGATTCAGATCCAAAGAATACGGCATATCAATGGGTTTATCAACTCATGGATGGGACCCTAACAGGTACTACCACTCCGGGTCGGATCAGATAGAGTTTAACGTCTTTCCAGGACATGTAGACCCTCAGTCACCGCCTTCTAGCACCATATGATAAAAAGGGGTTGGGGCTTGCCATAAAGACAATAGGTTTGGGAAAATCATATAGGTGCTAGGGCTTGACGTGACCAGCCTCCTAGATGAACTGCATCATGAGTCCACAGCCAACTGGTGGCCCTCTTACCCTCTGCAGAGGTGCAGTCGGTGCATTCTAACGAGTGTTGGTGTTGCGTTGTTTTTACACATACTTTTCTATAAAATAGTGATGTTGTTGGGGTTGATAGATTTGATTTTGCAGCGGAAGAGGATGAGCCTTCTTTGCCCCCAAGCTGTCAATTTTTGGAATGGTATCTGACGCCCTATAGGTGATGCAGGGGCTTCAAGACTCTTGGTTTTGGAGAAGATGGAGTGAAAGGAGGAACTTCTGCAGAGGGAGCCGATTTCTGAGCCTTGTCGAAAGTATTTTTTCACTCCAGGAGTTTCTCAAATTTGTCGCTTCCGGGACTGGAGCATTTGATCTTCGATTGGGCTGTAAGGTCTCTCCGATATTGTCAGTGTCTACCTGGATACTTTTTTTGGACAGAGGCATATCTAGTTGGATCTGTAGAGGCGAGCTGGTGTATTAAAAATGACGGAGAATAAATTTGTATGTATTTAACAACAAGAAGGTTGCGTGACACTACTCCACAAATAATGGTTAAATGATGAGTAAAAATATGATACAGTTTAGGTAGAAAATACGGAGAAATGATAAAACAAATGCATATGATTAAATGGTAACAAATAAATTTATTCAGAGAATAAATTTGCAATAATCAACAAAATATGAATGTTAAAAGAAATGTAAAAATTCGTGTGTAGAGTTTGGAAAAGTACGTCAAGAAATGTGTAATGTGAAATGTTTATGTGGTCGTCAAAGTTCAATTAGATATGGACAGAAATGAAAATTAAGTTTGTAATATACGACCTGATGAAATTCCTAATGTTTAACGAGGTGGTATGAGTGAATGGTAAATTCTAGTAGTCAGCTTGTGACTCAGAAGGGTGCCGTGTTTGTTTTGATGTTTAGTGAATCGTCCCCGCAGATATCTGTTTGTTTGTTGTTGTCCGGTCGTGTGTCCTATCTGACGGCGAGATGAATTCTGTGTGATTGTTGATTTCTTCTCTGTCTTTTATGATACTCAGTGGGATCAAAAGGTAATTATTTTTTTTGGCGCAAACGCACGTACGTAGTTGAAAGCACACTGATTCCTCTAATCAAACTTTGACCAATATACAAACATTTGTTTTAATCACTTTTCCTTAAGTTTAGGAAAAGGGTTGTGTTCGTGTGTTTGTTTTAATTTCTTTTCCTTAAGTTTGGGAAAAGAAATGTGTATGTGTATTTATTCTTATTTTGATATAAAATATAGAATTATATTCCATAGATCTTCCTCCCATCTTTTATATATACTTTTCCGGACATCCGGATATCAACGGTAAAAAAAACAAAAAACTCACAGTTATGCCGGTTTTGTAAGACATGTTTTCGAAGTTCAAAGCACTCAATTCTCGGTAAACACTTGATATAAGTTTAATTTAAAAAGCCAAACATACGTCATAAAGTTAGACATTTGAATCATATTACACTTATGACACTTTATAGAACATTAAACTTCATTAAACAGCAAAGATTCGCTCTCATAGACTTGTTGCAAAACCAACAAAACCACTTGAATCGGGGCATTACGAACAGGTGTCTCTCGTTTCACCCACTTGATTTCAATTACACACACACACACACACACACACACACACACATATATATATATATATATATATATATATTATATATATATATATATTAATTTAGTCAGGTAATGTTAAGGACCACGGAATATTTCTTCTTTATGTTCTGTCAGTTGTAGACGTCAAGTCTTTGTAGGTCGTCAGTTGTGGACGTTCAAATCTTCGAGTCATTTTTCGTAGATCGGGATCCAGATCGTAAAGAAAATGCCCCATGCCTTTTACCCAAGCACTTTCAACCATTTCTCTGGTCGTCCTCCGGCGATTATTGGTTGTAATGTTTGTTTGGTGCGAGTTTTATTCATTTGGATTTTTTTATTTGATTAGGAAATTCTATTTTAGGAGGATTGCTAAGGTTAGCGCGTTAGTTTTTTTTATGCAAATAGTCCGGAGAATTTGTAGGCGTTTTTTTATTGTTATTTTTATAGAGGATTTCGGTATTTTCGGTAAGAATTTTCCGTATATATATATATATATATATATATATATATATGAGAAGAAAATATCTTTAAAATATAACAAACACAGGATGTTATGATTGGGGGAAACAATTTCGGTATATTGTACCATCCTCAGGACACTGTTAAGTAATGTTTATGTGAGGGACAAAATGAAAGATGTTTAGTGTATAGTGAATGTGTGAATATGATGTTATTAACCGTTAATTTTTATATGCGCGTTTGTTTACGAAAGCCAATGACGTGATCAATGCATGTGCAAAAATCGAAGGTGAAGATCATATGATTTTTAAAATATTTTCTTCTCATATTGTCGGATTAATTTCCTCACCGTATTTCCATATATATATATATATATATATATATATATATATATATAAAGTTATGGTAGCATAGACATGAAGTCAACTGCGCTTGGTAGCTGAGAGTTTCTTGCCTATGAGATTTTCAAACCAACTTGTTTGAAAATCGCATGTCAGTTACAAAGTGCCATTGACTTTTTGCCTTCGCTACATTAGCAAAGATATACATTCTCTATTAATGATATTGAGCATTCTTTACTTGTCATCAATGTTATTCATATACATATAAATGTGTGTGTGTGTGTGTGTGTGTTATACGATAGTCATTAAATAAATTAGGTTTGGTTTGGTTTGGTTTGGTTTGTTTTACGGCATATCAACCTCAGTGGGTTATTTAATGCCGATAAAGTTTTGAAATAAATCAATTCTTAATGGATAATACAATTTTTTTATAAATACATTTTTCTATTTAACCCATAGATGGGACCCTAACAGATACTACCACTCCGGGTCAGACTGGACCAGGGAGCAATGGTGATGAAGGGGTGCTCCACATTCCCCAAACCTCCAAAACTGGAACCTCACCATCAGATAGAGTTTAACGTCATTCCCAGGACATGTAGACCCGCAGCCACCGCCTTCTAGCACCCATATGAAAAAAAGGGGTTGGGGCTTGCCATAAGGGCAATAGGGTTGGGAAAATCATATAGGTGCTAGGGCTTGACGTGACTAGCCGATTGATCGGAGGGGGCCTCTCCGACCGCCGGCCTAGCCCAAGATAGGGCCAAAGTGGAGGATTGCATGTCATGAACTGCTCATCCACCTGGGCTATATCCTTAAGCATCACGGGTGGCCCCCATTGGGGGAGTCTTACCCCTCTGCAGAGGTGCAGCCGGTGCATTCTAACGCCCCAGCCGACAGGGCGGAATAAATTAGGTGGAGTTTGCCTTGGATAGCACTGACCATGGATAGCACTGTTTACAGTTGCACCATTTCAAAGGAAATCAATACGCTGGTTACGTCAAACCTAAACACCTATATGTCTATCTGAACCTTATTGCTCTGATGGGGAGTGTGGAGTGCCCTTCATAGCCATTAGTCCCAGTTACTCTCAAATTAGTGGACCAATTCCCATACCTCGGTAGTAATATCTCATCCACAGAAAGCGATGTCAATTTACGCATAGGAAAGGCATGGATTGCTATAGACATATTATCGGTCATATGGAAATCTGATATTTTTGATAAGATAAAGCTAGAATTCTTCCAAGCTGTGTCAGTGCTGCTGTACGACTGCATCACTTGGGCTCTACGAAACGCTTACAGAAAAAGGTAGATGAGATATGGGAACTACACATTAGCATTTTTGTGTTGTTCCCATATCTCACAAACAGAAAGCGATGTCAATATACTTATAGGAAAGGCATGGACAACTGCAGACAGGTTATAGATCATATGGAAATATGATCTCGGTACTAAGATAAAGCGAGAATTCTTCCAGGCTGTAGCCATATAAGTTCTACTGTACGGCTGCATCATTTGAAGTCTAATGATACGTTAAAACAGTCTAGATAAATTTAACATTCCCTGAGGATCGAATATACAAACATCGCTCAATGTCACAACAGTGTCCATATTAATTTAACGCCAAGTTTGAAAAAATATGACATAGAAATAGAAAGAGTTTATACTCGTTGAAATATTGTTTAAATGTCTTCAATTTCTGTTTCTATGGCGGCATTCAACCTGGATCGGCTGAACCGGCTTCATCCAAAGAATTCACCGGCGAGGAATTCATGGAAGGAGTAATAATGAAATAGGAAGTTCAAAAGCGGATCCAGAGAAAAAGCTAAGTGGGATCTACACAAGAATGCTGTTGTGTAGTTCCCATATATCATCAACAGTAAGCAATGTCAATATACATATAAGAAAGGCATGGATTGCTATAGACAGATTATCAATTATATATATATATATATATATATATATAGTAAAAGTCGTCGGGGCGGCCTAATGTCGGTATGAGCCAACCAGCGAGGGAGTCTATCCCCTTTTCACTAGCGCTAGACCAAGGAGATTGTTTTTGCATCTGAGGTGGAGCGCAACACCTACCTTACTTTACCGCACAGATCCCTGTGCTACTCATACGCTGAGTTGGCGAGGGCCGGTATCAAACTAGGAACCTTGTGGTTCATAACCGAACGCTCTACCGACTGAGCTAACCCGGACCTATCTATCTCTCTCTCTCTCTCTATATATATATATATATATATATATATATATAATCATTGCTGCATAGCCTAGAGAAGGCAGCAAGGGGCATTAGCCTCTGTGTAAACTCAGATAAAACAAATTCGTTTTAAACAAAATAGAGACATCTCCACACTAGATCGCAAGACTCTGAAATTAGTAGACCAGTTCACATACCTAGGTAGTAATATCTCATCTACATATAAGAAAGACATATGGACTGCTATAGACAGAGTATCAATTATCAGGAAATCTGATCTCCCTGATAAGATAAACCAATAATTCTACATCACTAGGACTCTAACGATACGTTTAAAGAAAAAGTTTAACTGCACAAGAATTAATAATATCAAAAGTTTAAAAACAAGCATAAACGAGATATATAGAAGAGTGTGGATGAATGAATGTGTTTGAGTGGGTGTGGGAGGAGACAGAGACGAAGAGAAAAGGGAGGGAGGAGAAAGTTATTTTCTTTTTGAAGAATTGAGTTAAATATTCAAGGTTACGAAACAGGAGCTAATTGCGAAATGGCGTGGTTAAACGCAAGGTATTTTTGCTCAAAAGAACATTGGAAACGTAATGTTTGGGCAAAGCTTTAATCAAATAAAAACAAAATGATGTTTCTTCGAGTGTAACGAGCGAAGCCATTGAAGAGACACCAGTTATTGGAGGATGGATAATTAAAGCGATGGTCTCTTTTGTTTAAGGGAAAAAACAAAATCGTTGAATTGAAACTTGGGATCAGAACGTATTATTTATTAGATTGGCACACACGAGGAAATAAGGTATATAATCCTGACTCAATCATGAAAAATAGTTGGAATAACATTACACTGATTAGACATTCAAGAAAATTCTATACAGACGATAGTTTGACTCATCAGAAATGAACGACTCGATTATTACCTTGATATTTTTAATTGACCTCATATTCTGAATTTGCGTTATTAAAACCTCCTAGAAAAGTATGAGTTTTTTTTTTTAAGGTTTGAATGCACAGAAAGTGATATCATTGCACGTATAGTAAAGGCATTGTCTGCTGTAGACAGATTGTCAATCATAAAATGAAAATCTGATCGTTGAAATTCACTTTAGTCAGTACAAATTAACACTAACAGACTCTAATAATAATAAGGGTCAGTAGTTATCTGCCCTAATCCATTTATTGTACGGGTGAGTTACTTGCCCTTTGACCTATTAATTTCAGTCATTGTTTTTTTAAATAAATTAAACACCTCGTGTTATGAAAAGCAATCGTAATGTGTTGCCTCGTTAATCTAATGGAAGGTATCTCAATTGGAATATGTCTCAATGAATAACTGCGCTTGCTAAAGACAAAAAAGGTATGTCTCTTTTTTCTGTGGGATTAAGTTATTAAATTCCCAACACTGATCTCACCAACAGGGTAGAGCGACAATTCCTACACCCCATAGTTGTATCAGTGCTGCTATATGGCTGCATCACTTAAACCCTAACGAAACGCTAAGAGAATAAGCTAGATGGGGGTCGCCCAAGAATGCTGCGTGTGATCTTCAAAAAATCGTAGAAGCAACACCCCACAAAAAGGCAGCAGAACAGCTACTTGCCCCCTATCACACAAACCATCCGAGTGAGACGAACAAAACATGTTGGGCACTGTTGGAGAAACAAGGATGAACTCATTTGACGTTCTGCTGTGGAAACCTGTACATTGGCACGTCGGTGTGGGCTGTCCAGCAAATATCAACATTGTCCAGCTTTGCGCGGATATTGGATGCTGTGCAGAGGACCTCCCTAGGGCGATGAGTGATAGGGACGGTTGGCGAGAGATTGTCATTGATATCTGTGCTACTAGCGCGACTTGATGATGATAAAAAAAACTTTAGAAGGAAGATAGTTGATTGTGTATATCGTTTCCCCGTACGGAACTATTGCCGACAAAAGAGATAACAAGGATATTTATTGCCTTGGCAATCATAATAGAATACAAACATGACAGGAAACACGAGGAAGAGCTTATACAGGGTAGTGCAAAAAACAAAATTACATTCCTTGCTACGGTTCTCCTATTTGATGCTAGAGGACACGCTAGGTAATTACTTCCTGTGTCTGTCAGTAGGCACTATGTAGCGTAACGAGCAGCTATATAAAAGCGGAAGCGGCAAAGTCAAAAGTCTCTCTTCTAGCCTCGAGAGAACACGTACCAGTTACGTCTCCTGTCTATGGAAAAGGGGATTGAGTCCCCAGAATTTTCATGTCGCATAACACACACGAACATGCTCAACATGTTAATCTAAACTTTCCTGTTTTTCCAACAACCTGAGGACATTCCCTGCTAAAAGACCATTTAATAGGACATTTCTAATTCATCAGTCGGTATAAATGCAGAATACCGCGCAAGAGATAATATCATTAGAATCACATTTAACGTATAAATAGCGTTAGATTACGAATACTCCCGATGTAGCCAAACCCTAACCCTAACACTAACCCTAACTCTAACCATAACCCTAAAATTAGCCATAACCCTAAAACTAATCATAACCCTTACTCTAACCCTAAACCTGGCGTTTCAAAGGTTTCGGGTATTTCCGTGAAATGTAATGAAACTTAATACTTTTTATACGTAATCTAATGATATTATCTCTTGCATGCTATTCTGCATTAGTACCCATCAGTTTTTAAAAAAAAGAAAGAAAAGCATATCCTGAGTATTAAAACATTCATATGCAAAAACGAGTGGAAATTCGTTCAACTGTTACCACAAAATTGCGGTTTCAAGAAGCAGGTGAATGTGACGTATGCATACAGAAAATTTTATGTTAATTAACTAATTGCTAAGAAAGTAATTTGTAATAGTCATGGCCTCTCTTCCCGGCGTAAGATGCACAAAACCACCTGTGCCATATACAGGCATCCAAGTTACCAAGTGCCTCAGAACTAATCAAATCCTATACGTAGGTGTGAAGAAAATTTGTATGACTAACTGCGGCGCACATAAAAGCCGGCATAATCATTTTCTTGAGGAGAGTGAGAATTTCTACAGCTGGAGCGTATAGAGGATAATAACGGACGCCGAGGAATCTAAGGGACAACCGAAATACATGAGGGCTCGATGTCACCGAATTCAGGCGCAGCAGGTTTATGATATGATGATCTGGAATTAACCCCTATGTCATCGGAGGCAGAATGAATGAAATGCAAGGACCATTAAAAAAATCTGCAAAGGAATTGTAGGGTAAACAGGATGTTCCGCGCCAGAAGTTATGCTGACTGACAGCAAGTCTCCTCAGATCTCCAGGACTCTTCTGGGTATTATAACTGATCTTTACAGTGCTGTTGCTTGGATGTTTTCGATTCTTATATCTCGACAACAGGGTAAAAATTATAGCGATCTTATAAAGAATATTATAAATTATTGCAATCTTATTAAATGCTTTCCTTTAGTTCTATTCATTAGAATTATTATGTCATGCCTTGTGAGTTTTTTTTTCCTTTTTTTTTTTCTTTTTTTTCTTTTTTTTTTTTCTGTTTTTTCTTTTTTTTTTACGCCAGCATTAGCTGGTTATCTTTCACGGGAATCTTAGGGACAGCAAGTCCCCTCAAGTTTCCATGACACTTCTGAGTATTCTAGCCTCTGCAGAGTCTTGATTCTTTCTCTGATTTCCAATTCTTCCAAACTCTTCTCCAAAGCCCTGAGAACCGTTCCAAGGGCCCCAATTACAATTTGCACGATCTTTACCTTCATGTTCCACAGCTTTCTGGCCAGGTCCAAATTATTATTATTATTATTATTATTATTATTATATTATTATTATTATTATTTACTCCTTTTGAGTTTTCACATCAGTGTTAGCTGATGGTCTTTCACTGGAGTCTGAGTGACAGCAAGTCTCCTCAGGTCCCCAGGACTCTTCTGAGTATTCTGGCAGATTGCAGCAGTGCAGTGTTCTGAATGGTTTCAATTCTTCCTCTGATTTCCAAACATTCCAGACCCTTTTCCAGTACTTTTGGGACTGTTCCAAGTGCACCAACTACAATTGGTATCACTTTCACTTTCATATTCCATAACTTTTTCAGTTCTCTGGCAAGGTCCAGATATTTGTCCATTTTTCCACCAGTTGACAAGTTCTTTCTTTTTTGTTTATCAACACTAGGTCTGGTCTTCTTGCTGGGATAAGGTGATCCGTTTTTATTTCAAAGTCCCAGAGAATTTTATGCGTTTCATTCTCAAGAACAGATTCTGGCTTATGCATATACCATTTTGTTGTATGGTCAAAATTTAATTTCTTGCATAATTCCCAGTGGATCACCTTCCCAACACAGTCATGTCTAGTTTTGTATTCTCGTTGTGCTAGTTTGCTACATTCGCAGAGTATATGGTTTACAGTCTCATCTCTATTCCCGCAAAGTCTACATTTACTATTTCGTTGGGTCTTATCAATTTTCGCTTTGATATAGTTTGTCCTTATGGCATTATTTTGTGCAGCAATTATAAGTGATTCAGTTTCTCTTTTGAGGTTTCCCTTTCTTAACCATTATTATTATTATTATTATTATTATTATTATTATTATTATTGTTGTTGTTGTTGTTGTTGTTGTTAAGTGTACTGTCTCGATGGTGGTTTATGCAATAAGTGAATGTACTTGTCTGCGATTTACTTGTCTACACTTGACTCTGTATCCGCTCAGAGTGGTTTTTAACTTCCGTCTCCATAGCACCAAACACTCCAATGAGACAATCGTTATTGCGTTCGTCTTGATGTTCTACGTAAGTTAAATCTTCATCTCTACTTCCTCAACATTGATTATTATTTCAGTTTGGTCGCTGAGGAGATTGGTATCGTCTGGGATCAAAAACATCAATTAAAAGCTGCTTGCTTTTTTCCCCCTTTCAGTCTCACATGATTCTGTTGCTAATGTGTGTGACTATTCTTGGCATATATTCATTTATTATTATTACCAGCAAGAATATGCACACACACACACCCCAGGCGTAAGTATTTAAGTTTTAATGTAATGAAATATATTAGATTAGAAAGACTAACAAAATTAAATAAGAACGCATATAAAAATTACACATATTATAATTGGTTTCTATATAAAATCCTTTTCAGGATTGATTTTAATACGTTGAAGAATAACACAATAATATTAGAGATCAATAACACCATGTAATTATTTATTAAACCCGTTTATGTTAAAACAAGTATGCAAATTAACCACACCATACATTATGTAAACCTTTATTTCTTAGTGATATATAAGACAAATTGCAGGATTTTAAACGTACAAATAACATAGGCTGTTTGAGGCAGATCTAACTTCAATGTTCATAGAGACATCGTTAATGAATATGATTTATCCTATATATTGATATTGATTTTGACATTAAATCAGATACTCATTGATAAACTTACATAATCCTTGAGGGTATTGTGACATAGCAGTGATGTAGTTTTGGTTACAGACAGACGCCGAATCTCCATTATAATAAGATTATTATTATTATTACACACACACACACACACACACACACACACACACATATATATATATATGTCTGTGTGTGTGTGTGTGTGTGTGTGTGTGTAATAATA
The DNA here is from genome assembly GCA_023376005.1 of Doryteuthis pealeii. Classification (NCBI taxonomy): domain Eukaryota; kingdom Metazoa; phylum Mollusca; class Cephalopoda; order Myopsida; family Loliginidae; genus Doryteuthis; species Doryteuthis pealeii. The sequence continues at coordinate 55,700,536 of CM042137.1, read as the reverse complement.
TATATATATATATATATATATATATATATATATGAGATTTATCCAAAACTTGGTAGTAAGGGATGATTCTATATGTGATTTCTAAGATCCACTGTACTAATATTGATGATCCAGTATGTATAAATACATATCACATCTTGCGAGTTTTTCATACCAGCAAACGCTGGTGGTCTTTCACTGAAATCTGAGCGACAACAAGTCTCCTCAGGTCTCCAGGACTCTTCTGAGTATTCTAGTCGATCTTAACAATGCTGTGGTCTAGATGGTCTTGATTCTTCCTCTAATTTCCAATTCTTCCACTCTTTTTTCCAAATCCCTGGTGACCGTTCCAAGGGCACCAACTACGATTGGCGTCACCTTCCCCCACTCCATGTTACACTGTACTTTTAAGTTATATAGACCTGACCTAGTGTTAAATAACGAGAAGAAAAGAACTTGTCATCTCGTGACCACAGGGTGTAAATAAAGGAAAGAAAAAGGATAGATAAATACATAGACTTTGGATTAGGATCTCAATTACATTCTAGTCTCATGAGGGGTAGTTAACTATTGGACTAGAGTGTAGTATCTGTACCATTGAAATCCCATAGTCATAAAAAAATATATAACCAGATGAAACTAATTATAATTTCGATGAGTAATTTAGTACTTCCTCAAAAATAAATGCAAGATAAAAATTTAAAAAAAAAGAATAAATGTGATTATTTTTTCTTTTCTTTTCGGCTTGTAATTTATTTAATTAGAATTCCACAGATAACGATACAAGACTTATGGCCTTCTCTGGTGGATTACTTTTCTCCACACACACACACATATATATATATATATATATATATATATATATATATATATATATGTGTGTGTGTGTGTGTGTGTGTGTGTGTGTGTGTGGAGAAAAGTAGACAAACACGGGATGTTATACTGGATGAAAGTTTATTACTGGTCGACTCTATAACTTCGGTCTCGCAGACTTTCTTCAGGACACGAGCTGAGTTTTTGTATTGAAGGATTCGGTTCTCTTACTAATGAGTGTCTTGCGGTCGTGATTGGGAGGAGGGGGTCAACTACTGATGATGTGGTGTGAATGTTTGGGAAGGTATTAAGAGTTATATGTAGTTGTTGCGGTCAGGATGGTGTGTATGGGATCACGTAGTGGATTTGGGGTGAATTTTGGGATGGAAGTGGGGATCACACACACACACACATATATATATATATATATATATATATATATATATATGTGTGTGTGTGTGTGTGTGTGTGTGTGTGTGTGTGTTTGTAAACATTGATTTTTATATGTGTGCAGTATACGTAAATATCTTTCGTATCTAGCATATGAAATTGGCATAGAATAACCGTATGAATACTTACATGTTAAATATGTTATTGTGTGCCTTGCGACACGAGTTGTTGGAGGTTCAAAGACTCTGTCCTTGGACAGGAACACAACTGGTGCGTTGTTACTTCTGTCGAGGCGGTATAAATGGGGAAGAAATTTGACTTTGCCACGTTTTCCCTATATGCTATGCTGACCACGTAACCCAGTGACTATTGGCAGACACGAGAAGCAATTACCTTTCGTGTCTCCTATTATGCTAGAGATGCAATCCAACCAACAGAAATAAGGTTACGCTGTTAATTTACATCGATATTAGCGATGGTATTGATATCAATATTGCAAATAGTAATATTACAATTTTAAAAAAAAGGTTACGGTTAAGTCACGTTGAAAGCACCGGTTAGATTACCGAAGTTAGGCAGCAATGAGCCTGTTCAATACTTAGATGGGTGACCATTTAAGCAACAACAGTTACCGGAAGAAACTGAATATCACAAAAGACCTGGTTCGGCATTAAATGACCCGAAAAGGGTTGATATGCCGTAAAACAAAACAAGCACACAACCATTAAAAAGGTGTTTTGCAATTTTCAATCAACACTCTTATAAGTACCAATATTGATCTTTTTCCAAATCTTATTATAATGGAGAATATGTGTCTGTCTGTAACCGAAATTACGTCAGCACCAATGTCACAATTCCCTTAGTTATTAACGATGTATTCTCAATGGTTATTAAATAATAGTTGTGAGGTTTTAAGGGGTCAAATAAGAACAAAACGATGGGTAACAAATGTAGGAAAATGTATTAACAGAAAGTAGACAAATACAATACAGAGAAGTGGAAATTACGTCCGACAAATAGGGTTATTGGCTTACTCGCATTGGCTTACTCCCAAGCCACAATTATCTCTGTTACTTATAGTAACCTATCGGCGCATTCCATTGGTCAATAGGGTATATCACCTATAACAATAATCATTATTTATAATTAGCATCTCATTTATTAACACTGTCTCTATTAAGGTCTAGCTGAGATAGATTTACCTCAAAACAACCCAAGTTATTAACATCTTGCAATGTGTGTTATATCTATTAATAATGGAGATTCGCTTCCGGTTTTTGTCTGTAACAAAAATTACGTCACTGCTTACGTCGCATTACCCAAAATCGTTATAACTTAGAAATTTGAACATGCAACATTAGACAGTCCTCATTGTTTCTTAAAACAAGTTTTAATAAATACATGACTGGTATTACATGAAACCATGCCTGAACCTAGAGTCATCATCTGATGAAGGCTTTGTTGGTTCCAATGTTACTGTGTAAATAGCAGTCATTATATGAAGATTATCTATACATAGTTTGTTTTATTTTAATACATAAAGTTTACATTTCAAATTGTTTTATTTTTTAATCCTTTAATGAATTTGATGATTTTACTTACTTAGTGTACAAACTCGCTGACATTGAATTTTTTACTCCCACCCCTCAGGCAATATGTTTCAAAAATCTATTTTTACATCGCCCGGAGGGTGTTTTTTTATTATTTTGTACTAGTATCATTAAGAAATAAAGGTTTAGATAGTATATGGTGTGAATAATTTGCATACCAATTTTAATCAAACTGTGTTTAATTACTTGGTATTATTGATTTCTAATATTATTGCTTTATTCTCAAACGTATTAAAAGCAATCCTATGTATAATTGTATATCAAAATCAGTTAAAATAAAGGAAAAATTAGTGTTATCCTTTTTCTGTTCTTATCTAATTTCATGAGTCTTTCTAATTCAGTATAATATTTAATTATATCAAAACTTAAATACTTGTGCCCAGAGGGCACATATTTATTGCTAATATTTTGAATGTAAAACGGAAAAGAAAAAAGAGCCCTAACACTTCAATTTCACGCCTGTACCCATCTCTCACCACACAGACAAATATATAAGCGTGTTTTGATACGAGAGAGAAAATTTTGTCCTAAGTAAAATATTGTTTTGTTTTTTTTAAACACGTTTTACTAATTCTAACTCATATTTTAGTTTTGAGTCGGCTAATGCATTACTAAGCTTAACTCAAACTGGTTGTGGTTATTTAAATTAATTTAATTTCAGCTTGTATGCAAAATAAATTCAGTTTTGGAACTTGTTCAAAAATTCAATTAAGAATCATGTTTCCCTCATTAATGTTGTAACAGTTTATTATAATTATTATGCGAGTTTTTAATTCCAGCTCTATCTGATGGTTTTTCACTAGAGTCTAAGTGGCAGCAAATCTTCAGGACTCTTCTAAGTATCTGTGGGGACTGAATGATAAATAAAACTAAATGAAATAAAAATAATAAATAATAAATAAAACCTAATAAAATTTTCAAAAATCAGAATTGGCAATCGATTATCTCACTTACTTTTGTGGGGTCTTCACTGCCACCAGGTGACAATAGGATTTATCTTGCTGGGTTAGAGACCAAATTTTAAAGAGCAAATGTTTATCCTGTTCTACTATGGGAATTAAAACTGTAAAAGGATTAACTCTCACTTGTGGGGGGAATTACCGCAACTTTCAAGTTCGGACACTGAATGAAAAGACAAGACAAGACAAATATATTTAACAACAAATTTAATATGTATAAACAAAAAAAAGGGGAAAGATAGATTTAAGGATAGTTTTTGCAAATTTTGGTGTGATTTGCGGAGAACTTAACTCAGAGTCCGGTTAACAAAGTTCCTTGAAGTGAAGAATGACCCGCCAACCTATCGGCAGAGGCGGGTTGAAATTTCGTATGTTTTGTTGGTGATGAATTTTAGAGGTTGCTTTTAGGGAAGCTGTCTTTGAGTTGCAAACCCTAATTGAGTTGAGATGATTTCTGTAGTATAATTCTTTCAAGTTGAATTTGTCGAATTTCGAGGTTTGCTCCTGGAAGCGAGTGGCAACTTATTTACCAATTCAGTCTGAGGGAGTTAACTCATTCAGGTCCTTACAGGTTTAAGCCGAACCGACCACTGACTGTTTCTCGTTAACAGTGGGGATCGATGACGTAGCAGAAGGGCACTGGAATCTGGCGCCTTAAAGTCCCAAGGCTTTCGGGTTAAGAAATGGGACATATCTTTAATAGACACGTCATCTTTAATCAAGTTTTTATTGTGATTTTTAAAGGAAATTTTCATATACATTTAAATTCGCGTTTTCTTTTTTTGACATATACTTTAGTCATTTTTGATTTGATTTTTTAAAGGAAATTTTCATACTACGAACATAAATGAAAACGTCAACGGGCGAGGACTGATAAAATAGGTCTTATCCGTTCCAAGAACGGGGACAAAAAAGAACGTTTAAAGGGGTCGTTATGTAACGGTTATGGTCGTAGGAAGTTCTCGCACCAGTGGGGATTAAAATAAAATCAAAATTAAATTAGATAAAAAAAAAAGAAAATAACAATCTCCCAGGAGCCCTCAGACAGGAAGAACTATCTGGGAATGCGAGAAGATCCCTCGGCGATTCAAACGTAGACCATGACTGGAATTGACGCTTTTGATTGGCTGAGAAAATCTACTTTACAGAAATCGAGATAAACTTAGAAATAAAGTCTGAAACCTAAAAGAAAAGAAACCAGCGAACACGCACCAAATTAACCTAAAAGCTTAATCCAACTTAAAATCCTAACCCCATACACCCCTTAAAGTAAGAATTTATGTAAGAATAAAGGCGAAGGTGACCGAAATAAATTTGTACAATCATATTTTAATGATATATCTTAAAAAAGGAAGGGTGTGGGAAAAATATTGCAACAAACTAAAAGTTGCATAACCCTACAAAAATAATGGAATCAGACAGTACCCTTAATATTAACAAAAACAGAAATGTTATCTGGCAACCCTTTTACTGCCACTGGTATTCGAAGAAAGGGACACATGACGCTTCTTTACTGATGTCATTAAGTTTATTAAATAAACACCGTGAAACTGTACAAGGAAAAACAAATAACATTCAATAAAAGGATAACAGCAAATACAATTCAAAGAAATAGAAAACCTGAAAGAAATGGGAGCTTACCGTGTCGCCTGTCCCGACCAGTAGCATAAACTAAAAAGGGGTTTGTATGCGAGTTCCCTTTTCTACTTTTCGGTCAGGGAGTCGTAGACCGCAGAAACTAATGGTCGGCATAAAATGGGATTAATAAAACCCATTAAAACTACTCTATATATTGGATACTGTGGTTGTAGTTTATTTTATAAACAAAAAATAACTATATAAAAATAAGATATAATTAACTGGTCAGTTTAGCGGCAGTTACAAGCCCCTGGAAAGCCCTCATGGTTGAGGAAACCCTACTATAAATCCTCTAGCGATCGGCCATTATTACTGTATTTTTTACAATCACTTTGATATGACAACTGGTCTAGAAGAAGGAAAATCAAACGTGTTGCAGACCTTGAGTGGGGTCCTACCGAGTCTCTACGCGAGTAGCGCCCCTCCCCCATGACTAAAACAGGCTTCATGACCAGTGAAAGACAGTGATATACACTGTACTTGAATTCATTATTACAAGGTGGACCGTATTTCTAAAGAATCTATAATTATACTCGTGTTCCTTAGTAGTACAATCGTTATCATCGTGCGACGCCCTCTGGTTAAAAATGAGACCGTCCAAATCGTCCAAGATGAAATACAAACATGTAAATCCTGATTGTCTAGTCTATCCACCGAATTATTATTTCTTATGAGTGTCATCATCCCAGCTAAATAATGGACCATCCCGTTTTTATTATATAAAAAGAAAGGGGGTAAAAGGACATGCTACACAGAAAAAATATGATAAGAAAGAAAGAAAGAAAGTTCGATCTCGCTGAGTGACCAATACTTGCGACCTTGTGAACGGGTTGGGTAAATACCAATTTGGTGGAGAAAAAAATCAGGTTTTATTCAATTCAAATAGAAGGGGATTAAAATAGAATGGGGAAAGGGTAGAAGGGGGTGAGAGCACCGATGTGATAATGCTATTCTGTTTCAATCGATCACAATAAAAAGATCAAAAGAAGGAAAGAAAGAAAAAAGAGTGAAAGAGAGTTAAATCAATATTATCATACTTTTTCCATATTGAACTATCTAGCAATAGCTCTTAAGTAAACATAGCAAACGTTGTAATAATTAAATTATCATACTGTGGTATATCTACAGGTCCTGCTAGTAAAACTATAAATCATTTTGTGATTGGTCATTCATTATCAATGTTTTTTGTTTTGTTTTGTTTTGTTTCATTCTTCTCTTTTTTTTCTTTTTTCTTTTTAAGAATAGAACCCATATTTCAATTTTAGCATTCTTTTTTATTTTATTTTATTTATTTTTATTTATTTTTTTTTTTTTTTCATTGAATCAATCCACCAGGCACGCTTTGTTGACAGGGTTACAAAATAGGGTAGAATGGGTTTTTAAGCCTTGGTATGGTAACTTATCAAGGAGAAGGAAAACTCTGAAATCAAACTAGTTGTAGACGTGGAGTGAGATGTGCTCCGCCTGCCTACTCCTTTCCAAGACTCGACACGAATACCATCCCACGACCAAACCAGGTTACAGGGCCAGTGAGAGGAGATAGTGAGATTAACTACACGTGTATTAATTATGAAAAGAAAGCCCTTAATTCTGAAGAATAAAACTATAAATCCTCTAGCGATCGTTCATTATCAATGTATTTTTAACAACCATTTTGCAAATAATCAAACCCACAGTTCGATTTTATTATTCAAGGTACCAAAAATTTTGACGTCTTAGACGTATTTTACAAAATCAATTTAATCCCCCTGATTGAAAAAAATACCAAAAATCAGGGAATTATCTGAATTTAATCAAATTTTCAGTGTTGATCTTTTAATGAATTTCTTTTATAATGCATTAGTTATTTTATCTAAAAACTTTCTGATTTTTTTTTCAGTTTACTTAATTTTTATTCCTACTTATTTTTTTTAATTTTTTATTTTTTTTTTGGGTGGGGCACAAAATATCGGTGGGGTTCGTTATATATAAATAATAAAATAAAATGCATCCTCTAGCGATCGGTCATTAAAGTATTTTTTTACAACCACTTTGCAAAGAATAGGACCCATAGTTTGCATTCATTATTTTATTTTATTTTATTCAATCCGATCCATCAGGCACGCTTTCTTGTCACAGTTATAAAATATGTCAGATTGGTATGGCAACCTACGTAGAAGAAAGAAAAACTCTGAAATCAAACTAGTTGTAGACGTGGAGTGAGATGTGCTCCGCCTGGCTACTCCTTTCCAAGACACTCGACACGAGTACCGTCCCACGACCAAACCAGGTTACAGGGCCAGTGAGAGGAGATAGTGAGATTAACTGCACGTGAATTAATTATTAAAAGAGGGTCCTTAATTCTAAACAAATACAATTATAAATACTCTAGCGATAGGTTATTATCAATGTAATTGTTTACAACCACTTTTTAAAGAATAGAACTTATAGTTCGCTTTTTTTATTATTTTTTATTTTATTCAATCCAATCCACCAGGCACACATTCTTGGCACAATTATAAAATACGGCAAGCATCACGAAAATAAAAGCTCCTTGCATACCAACATTCTACTGAGCCTTTAACCTTTCTTTCTTTTTTCCTCTTTTTTTTTTCTTTCGTTTTTTTGGCTTTTCAGGAATCTCTCATTCCAGACGAGAGGAAAGTATTCCAGCAATGCGTTCGAGTTTGTGGTGTTGTGTTGTTGTCTTCAAGAATCGGGCTTCGTGTTTTTTTGTGTGTACACTGTGTTGTTCACTGACACCTCCATCTGTCGGCATAGCCGTTAATATATTCTTCTCGGTTGTCTGTGTAAAACTAACACTAAGGAGATTCTTTCCTCAATAATAAGAAAGAGAAAATAAAAGTATCGTAAGGAATGCAAGCAAACTTTTCTGTATAAGCAACAACCAAGCAAGCTGACATAATAAGGAAACGATACACCTTATTTTAACTACGGATGATCAATCAGACAAAAATTTGGTCTCTTACATCTTGCATTGTCTGTTGTGGATTTACAAGTAAAGAAAAAGGGCTAATTTAGCCGAAAACTTTCGTTTGAATTTAAAATGATTGTTTTCTTATCAGTTCTTTTCTTTTTCTTTCTCAAGCTTGCTTAATATAATTTTGAAAAAAAAAATAACGGGACCTGTGGATATACCACAGTATGATAATTTAATTATAACAACGTCTGATATGTTTACTTAAGAGCTATTGCTAAATAGTTCAATATATAAAAAGTATAATAATTTTGATTTAACTCTCTCTCTCTCTCTCTCTCTCTCTCTCTTCTCTCTCTCTCTCTCTCTCTCTCTCTCTCTCTCTCTCTTTCTCTTTCCTCTCTTTCCTCTCTTTCCTTCTTTTCATCTTTTCATTATGTTCAATTGAAACAGAATAGTGTTATGACTTCCGTGCGCGCATCCCCTCTCTTTATTTTCCCCTTCTTTCTTTCTTTCTTTCTTTGTGTGTAGCATGTCCTTTTTCTCCCCTTTCTTTCTTTCTTTCTTTATAATAAAAACGAAATTATCCATTATCGAGGTGAGGTGACGACACATAAGAATTCGGGAGATAAGCAACAACGTATAATGAGGATTTACAATTTTGAATTTCATCTTGGGCGATTTGGATGGTCTAATTTTTAACCAGAGAGTGTTGCAAGATAATAACGGTCGTACAATTCAGGAACACGAGAATTGATATATGAATAGTTTGACAAACACATTAAAATATGAAATTTTTTTAATGGTTCATTTGAAGTAAAAATGTTGCCGCCTTCTCGGTGAGGCTTAGAATTCGCTGACTGTCAGTGGTGTCTTGAGTATGATATTAAACTACATCCGATGGTGAGGTTCCAGTTCTGGAGATCTGGGGAGTGTGGAGTACCCCTTTATTGTCATTACTCCCAGGTCCACTCAATGTAGTAACTGTTAGGGTCCCATCTATAGATAAAATAGATCTGTTTAAAAATCATTCGTATTCGATACGACCGTGTGCAAAAAAAAACCTCTTCAGAAAGAACTTGATAAAATGTAAATGTGAAGGTACAATGAACGCGATTCCCTAACTTCTAGTCATAAAATGACCCTAGACGGGATGATATGCCATCAATAGGTTTTAAAAAACACATCATCTTTGCGTGTAGGATGACCCTAGACGGGATGATATGCTATCAATATGTTTTAAAAACACATCATCTTTGCGTGTAGGGTTTACGGTCAAGTCACATTGAAAGCAACGGTTTAGATCACTGAAGTTAAGCAATGGTGAGCCTGTTCAGTATTTAGATGGGTGACCTTCTAGAAACAGCAAGCTACAGTAAATAACCTCAGACCGGTGTGAAAGACTAATAAACACTTAGAAAATAATAACGTATGTGTGTGTGTATGTATGCATGTGTGAATGTGTGTTTGTGTATGTGTGTTCTTGTGTATATGTATGTATGTATGTATGTAAACAATCTCGGACCTATGTGTAAGACTAAGGAACACTTACAAAATAGCAAAGTGTGTATGTGTGTGTGTGTGTGTGTGTGTGTGTGTTTGTGTGTGTGTGTGTGTATGTGTGACTCGATTTTTACAAGTACTTGGCGGTCAGTTAAAAAACAAAACTGACCATATTTTTTCCTCTCCAAAAAAACATTTGTACTTTGTGTTGGCAATGCGCTATTTGTGCATCGTTCTAGATGGAAACCACTCAGCTGTCACTTGTGTTATATTTGCAATTAAATAAATGAACTCATGGAATACGATACGCGGACAAAATACATTCACATAAAAAGGCCATTGGTTACTTTTTACTGCAAACAGTTTATTAGGGAAAAGATTTGTCAAATGATACGTGACTTTACAATCGTTTCCGCCATTACTAGCATACCATGCTAATAATAGGTTAGTTTGTAATTTTACTTACTAGATAACCCGTAGACTTGTTGGGGATATAAGAATAGTGGGTATTAGTTTGAAACAAGCACAAAGTCCTCATAATGCATTTGTGCATATATTTTGTTAGTATAGTATTCATTCTAAGACTAAACAGCACCAAATGAATTAATTAAAACTTAGTTCAATTTTAACGGTTTATTTAACAACAAAACAACGACTAACAATATAAACATTCTTCCTATGTATAGAGTCAAGTTTGAGAGACTTAGCAATGTGAGGGAGAGGACATTTTAGGATATCTTGTATCTTCTGTTTTAGTCAATTCTCGAAGATAATTTCTGGCTGACTACTCCGGGAACTGGTCCGAAATATCTATGTTTTTTTTTTTGCGCCAAAACTTCTGGGTGCATCACGTGATTCCTATGTCTAATCACTGAAAGCTCTCCCTCAGTTAAGTCTACATGTAGAAATAAATGTATTTCACTGACCCAACACATAAACGGATCCCCTAACACTGAACATTCGCAAAGGAAAAACAAACTACTAACTCTCATTAATAATGCACAATATGCATTGTTAATGAGAGTTAGTTGTATATTAAACATTCATATGTGCATTCCACATATGAATGTTTAACATACATAACACGTAACAACAAAATAACATAATACATACGTCCCCAAACAAGATAATTGTACTGGTAAAATAAGTAGAGAGCTAAGAGTATGGTGCCCCAGTACAATAATTAAAGGGCCCACAGTGGTCTTTAACTGATGGACCATGGAATAATTCTCAGAGGGGGGGGGCACGAATGAAAAGGCCCGCTGATGACTTTGGCCCAGGGTCTATAAGTAGGCAAATACCATCCTCGTGATATTGATGCCAATGAGAGACAATAAATACTTGTATTCTTTTGGATAAGAGCGTGTGTGATTTTTCACACCTTGTGGTCACGTGAGGATACGACAATCCTTTCTCGTCCCTTTTTCGTCTCGGTTCTTCGAACGGTAAAGACGCCTTATCTTTTATGCCCTGTTCTTCGAGACGAACACGACATCCTGGACATTATGGAGGAGCAAGCACAAACCTGTAAGTGACGTTCTGCAGTGAACACCTACACATGGACACACCAGAGCAGGCCGACCAGCAAAACTTACATTCAGTAGCAAATTGAACTGGACATTGCTTAACTGTCTGAGAGCATTCTAAATGTATTGCTCTAGTAAAATCTCGATATGATACGCTGTTTTGTTGGGTTACGATTACAAAAATACATCCGTGCATGCATACATATGTAACGGTCACTAACATAAATGTTTCATCAGATCTAAAAAATAGAACATGATCCACGTTATAATTTCCAAAAATGATTTCCCCTATTTTGCTGCTAAAAGATAGCTGGTTTGAATACTCAGCTAACTAATTCAGTAGTTAAAAAAGATAGGTGTTAGATACTCCAAGCTGAATAAAAGATATCAGTCCCAAATTTCACAATGATAATCAAGTTTTATCCTCAAAAGAATTTAGGACTGACACGCAAGTAAACGATTTTGAAAAAAGAAGAACACTAAAAGCAAGTATGAACACTATACACAAAAGATATTCATTGGGAAGAGAGGGATAAAGATTTTGAACATTTATCAAGCTTAGCTTAGTCAATAGGGCATGACAGGGATTGAACTTGTTCCCAATTCATGCAGAAGTACTATACCAAAGTGGAGGTGCATAGTGTTATGGTTATCATCGTAGGAAATGGACACGGCGACCCGAGTCAAATCCTGAACGAATCTGTTCGCATTACTACCCTTGGTAAAGGTATGAATCCGACTATTCTCCCTCCAGCTACGAGTAAATAGTAAGGCAGGGTGGGCTCTTTGACCATGGTTCGGAAACTAGCCTAGGAGAAGGAAAACTCTGAATTCAAATATGTTAGCGAACGATCTGGTTATTAAATGATTTCGTGACATGCAACACCACTTCAGCTCTTACTTTGGTTAGACAGGCGGTCGGAGAGGCCCCATCCAATCAATCGGTTGGTTATGTCAAGTCCAAGCATCTAGATGATAGTCCAAACCGTATTTTTCAAATTGCTCTTATGGCAAACACTCACCCCTTTTTATCATATAGTTGCTAGAAGCGATGACTGAGCGTCAACCACCATTGTTCATTAATACACATGAAGTAAATGAAAATTATTTCTACCAATTTATTAATACACATGAAATTAATAAAGATTATTTCTACCAATTTATTAATACATATGAAGTTATAAAAAGATTTAGTATTGAATAAACCATAAGGGTTGATATGCCATTAAATACCAACCAACCTACCAAACAAGAATGATACCTAAAATAAAAACAATACAACAATTATGACACGAGGAATTGTAACGATAAGTACTGGACTAAGTTATTTTTACACTTATTTCTACATTTTGTACATATTCTTCTGTCAACTTCCTGTATATGTTGATAGAACACTTTGTTATGAGAATGATTACCATTCATCCTTTGCATTGCTTTCACACACGAGATATTGAGTTAATGTTGTATACTGGATCATACAGTATTCAGTATATTAGTACATTCAAACTACATGTGCGCCACGCATATAATAACTCGCAACAGAGTGCTAAAACCTCGCGGTAGATGGTTCGCGTAACCTTTGCAGTCTCAGTGTATTTGCCTCTCATCCCACTTATGAGGGCCTGACAAGCCGAAGCTCATGAGTGGTAGGCACAAAAGATGCGTTGATCCCATCGACATTCTCCCTCAATGGGTCGCCTCAGGCACTAGGCAATAAACCCAGCCTTGCCCCTTTAAATCAAGGTGGCAGGTATTACCTGGGGAGATATCCCCCTGGAATCAACGCTGTTAATTTTACTTAGCCGCTCCAGAGGTCGAAGCACTCTGAAGCAGTTTCCGTAATCACCTCAATGCTCTCAGACAGTCGTGTATAAATAGTCCCGGACCAGTGGATTCACTCTCTACGCTAGGTATGCCAGGCTAGTCCATAACAATTAACCATCCCAAAAATGACTTCATACGCAGCCCAAATGTCTAACAATATCTAATAATTACTTAACAAACTCATTACACCAACAATGATTTTGTGATACCATACATTATTGGTTTGCCTGGTAGTACAAAGTAAAGTCGTCGGGGCGGCCTAATGTCGGTATCAGCCATACAGCGAGGGAGTCTATCCCCTTTTCACTTGCGCTAGACCAAGGAGAGTGTTTTTGCGTCTGAGGTGGAGCGCCACACCTACCATCAACTCCTTACTTTACCACACAGATCCCTGTGCTACTGATACGCTGATTTGGCGAACTAGGAACCTGGTGGTTTCTAGCCGAACGCTCTACCGACTGAGCTAACCAGGTGGTAATGATGATATTTAGTCAAGTACCCACTTGTTACATAGCCTTCTTACTTCTTTTCTGATCATATCTTCTTATTATAATGGAGTTTGTGTGTTTGTCTATCTGTAACCGAAACTATATTACTACTCAAGTCACAATTCCCTTAGTTATTTACATCACATTCTCCATGATTTTATTTTTATTCAAACCTCAATTATTAATAAAATTGTTTTACATTATTAATACTATTGACCATATCTACATACTAATAACATGCAATTGTATTTATATATACAACAAAATAGCGGATTACAGTGTGAATGGGAAGGCTAATTTGCATATTGATCTTCAAAATTTGATTTTAATAAATATATGCTTAGTATTATTGATTTCTAATTGTTTGGTTTTATCTTAATCAATATGAGCAAAAATCTCAGGGATAAATCTTAAAAGAAATCCATTGATAAGAAGAAATAACTGTAATTTTATTCTTTACTTCCTATTTTAACTAAATAGTTAGATTAGGAAAATTTACCAAAGACAGATGGGAGTAATGGAAAATGATGGAAGAGTTAGTTTCAAAGTTGTTCTATTTTTCAATCATACCCCCTCTGTTCCAAATCTTTTTATCTGCATTCTTTTCTAATTTAATATGATATTTTATTATATCAAAACTTAAATACTTGCACCCGGAGGGTGCATATATTTGCTAGTCTTATTATTATGAATGATAGAGAAGTTTGGCGAGAGATTGTCATGGATATCCGTGCTAATTGATGATGATGATACTTCCATTCTTAGCTAACCGGATCTTCTATTCTTCTATCTTGGCTGATTCCTCTCTTCTGGTCTTGTTTTTAGGACTTCTTGGGTGTTTGTTCATTCTTGGGTTCTTTCGAACGGACACAAGACTTAGTATATTTTAGACATCTTCATTTAAACCCCATTTCCACTGAACGGAGGGAGAAATAGCCCGTTCACCACGGAGCTAGAGATTACGCTAAATCTCTAATATGTTCTCACGATCGGGTGGTTACACGATCAAACCAACCAGTCAGAGAACTGTTATCAGGTCAGCTAAGGTTAAGTTTTGTCTATCATACTGACACAAACCCCTCCATTGCTTCTTACTGGTTATTTTCCATGACTTCTTACCAGTTAACTTATGAATTCTACACTTACCGTCCATGATTAATAGGCTACATATCAATTATGGAATACACTAACCAAGTCCCAATATTAGTATTAGTATATCCAATGATATCCAGTGATATGCTAACACTGAATAAACGGAAGGAAAGACAATATAAGCTTATTTACTCATGATGAAACATTCGATACAGGCATGATATATGTACATGAGGTATGTACGAGAATACACAAACGTGTCACAACAGAGAAAATACGCAAATATTCTTTTATGAATAAGCAGTATGTGAAAAGGACACAAAAACGGAAAAAAATAACTTAAATTTAATGGCCATAGTGCCGGGTGGATTTTACGTTTCGATGGCGAGTTGGGACAATGTCCTTACTGTTCAAAGAACAGAGGTAAAAAAAGAGAGTGAGAAATGTTTTTCCTGGACTGTCATGTGACAATTAAAGAGCAATTATGTTTTTTGACAACATTTTTGAATGATGTATAAAGAAAACGTTAGCTTTACTAGCAAAATAAAAAAACGCCCTCTGGGCGACGTAAAATAAATATTGCCTGAGGGGATGGGAGTTGAAAATGTAATATCAGAGAGTTTGTATCATAAGTAAAGTAAAATAATCAAATTTATTAAAGGAGTAAAAAATAAAAATTTGAAATGGAAACTTAGTTCTGATAATTTTAAATATAATTTAAAATAAAACAAACTATATATAGATAGATAATACCAGGTATGTATTTATTAAAACTTGTTTTAAAAAAAACAATGAGGACTGTCTAACATTGCATGCTCAAATGTTGAATGTATTTATTCTATGTTATGACGATTTTAGGTACTGTGATGTAAGCAGTGACGTAGTTTTTGTTGCAGACAAAAACTGGAAGCGAATCTCCATTATTAATAGATTTGAAATTGTAAAAAAGGCCTATAACAACAGAAAGTCGAATCTATCCATCAACAGACGTGAGAAACGATAGCTGTGTGGATTCAATAACTTCTTTCTCTTTTGTCCATGAAAACAGAGATTTATTTATTTATGCTAAAATTTACAACAAATACTGAATCGATATTACATTGCCATTTTAACAATTAAAAATTACAGAGGAGAAGAGAGAAGATATTGGCTGGACAATTGAACGAAAACATTACCTCGGTAATTACTGACTTTTTTTTCACGTTGGTATCAGAGATTTTACAAGTAGTAAATTAATTGCATAATACTTTAAAATATTGATCTATTCATTTGAAAATGGTTTATATATATATATATATATATATATATATATATATATATATATATATGAAGTCAATGGAAGTTAATCCGACAGTATGAATTTAACATTTTTAGAAAAAACAAATGATGTTGATAATTTGCTGACATAATCTGTTTCGACCTTTTTAATAGAGCGGTCTTCATCAAGAGCAAAATATGAAGGAAAGACGGTAAAAATAACCGTTAGAAGGAGGGGTACAAACGAACGCTGGTTTTCGATGCTGTAATATTTTTTTTAAATGCGTATTCTGTGTTAAAAATGAAATAAATTTTATTTTTTAAAAACAGAAGCATTATAATCCATAATAAAAACTCAAAAGAGTTTAAAAAGGTCGAAACCGATTCTGTTAGCAAACTATTAACATCATTTGTTTTTTCTAAAAATGTTAAATTCATATATATATATATATATATATATATATATATATATATATATATTGGTGTTATAGGTTTATAAACACGCTGGATCAAATAGAAGATAGAGAAAATACAAATGTTTTTAAGAAAAAAGAAAAATCTTAAGATTTAAAGAACGATGTAAATCATTGAACATGAGATCCGAAATAATCTCAAAATGTATGCGTGAAAACAAGTTCTTACTATGTAAGTTGCATCCTGGTCGCAAAAAAGTGGATTGAACGGTGAATATATATAGTCGGAACAGTTAAAAGCTTACTTGCAGTTAATTATATATGTATATAACAATTTTAACAATTAAACATG
Organism: Doryteuthis pealeii; assembly: GCA_023376005.1. Taxonomy (NCBI): domain Eukaryota; kingdom Metazoa; phylum Mollusca; class Cephalopoda; order Myopsida; family Loliginidae; genus Doryteuthis; species Doryteuthis pealeii. Next base: position 55,683,775 of record CM042137.1, on the reverse strand, counting down.
GCAGAGGAAGAAAGAGAAGATATTGGTCGGACAATTGAACGAAAACATTGTCTCTGTGATTACCGAATTGTTTCACGTTGGTATCAGAGATTTTACAAGTAGTAAACTAATTGCATAATACTTGAACATGTTGGTCTATTAATTTGGAAATGATATCCATTTATATATTTACCAACCCCTCCACATAAGCAGGGTGTGACACAAGGTCAATTTCTTAAGCGGAGTTTAACAGGTTTGAATTCAGAGTTTTTCTTTTAGACAGGTTGCCTGGTCAAAGTTAAAGAGTCCTGTCTGCCCTACTATTTACCCTTAGATGGAAGAAGAGTAGTTGGATGCATACCTTTCCCAAGGGTATTAGTGCTATGTGAAATGCAAACAGCCTCGTCCAGGATTGAACTCGGGTCGCCCTGTCCATTTACAACGAAGATACTATTGCGTATTTTGGTAAATTAAAAATGTTTTGGCTTTGAATCTCGTTTGGGTAATCACGTAAATTCACCCGCGGGAATAAGGGGGGGGGGAGATTAGTTGGATTCGTACTTTTGCCCAATACAAACCACCTCGTACAGGATTTGAACTCGAGTCGCTGAATTCATTTCTTGCGACGATAACTGTTACATCACGAACGTCTCTTTTATAATAACTATAAAAATAAGTAAATGAATAAATAAATAGATAAGTACCTCGTGGGATTCATTTTAGTGGGGGGGGGCGTAAGAACTCGGATAGTTTCGATTAATTTCATCTTTCAGGATTAAGCGTGACACGAGATGGATTAATATCCTCTTTGTTTTTTCTTTTTGTCTTTTTTTTTTTGCTTTTGACAGACCCCGGCCCTACTTAGAACACAATCTCGTGTGAGTTTGGGAGATTAGAATGTGTGTGTGTGTGTGTGGGGGGGTGAACTCCACAAAACCCGACCTTATGGTGTGTATTTAATTAAGTGTATAAATACTCGATTCTAAATCGGATTTTGCTAAAAGCGTTGCACGCCAAGTTTCAACGTCCATACAAATTTATTCAACGTAAAAAAAAAAATAAAAAAAAGAAGCATTATATAGTTATGCAATTAATATGCATGAAGAAACAAGAATTGAAGCAAAATAGAATTAAAATGAAAACGTTAAAATATACATTATTGTACATTTAAGAACATAAAATAAAGCAAGAAAATAAAAGTCAAGCACTATACAGTGATGATATATACATTGGAAATGTTACAGAATAATTTCGAGCATTTCCGGTCAAGTTTCAAAACAATTCAAACATTAACCGGTGTAAAAGAAACACCAATGCAAAGAGTCCAAAATCTATCTATATATTTATTAATGCTAGTGTTCCTAAATCTTCCGTCCGTTATCATCCTGCAGCACCCTCTGATTAAAAATGAGACTGTCCAAATTGTTCAAGATGCAATGCAAAAATGTAAATCCGATTATTATCTGGTGTTCCTAAATCTTCCGTATGTTATCATCCTGCAACACCCTCTGATTAAAAATGAGACTGTCCAAATTGTTCAAGATGCAATGCAAAAATGTAAATCCTGATTATTATCTGGTGTTGCTAAATCACAGATTTCTTATTTGTCGAATTTTATTTCACCAAATTTTTAAAATGAAACATTCCAAATGGTCTTTCGTCGCTTAAATGCCCAACGTAAAATCAAAATGAATTGAAAAAGAAGAAGTTCTTGTTTGTTTTATTTGTAATATTGAAATTGTGAATTACGGAATTCCTTATTTTACACTATGTTTTTGCGAGCCAGCGTCAAGCAAATTTCCAGCCAACTTAGACATTTGCCAAGTCGTATTTTTGTCACTTTTTTGTCCGCAAATTAATGTAGATATTTTAAGCCCCCCCCCCATTTTCTAACAATGTAAATATTTTTACAACCCTACCCATTTTTAAAAAGAGAGAGAGAGTTAAATAAAGATTACTATATTTATTACATACTGAACTGTTACGTAATAGCTCTTAAGTAAACATATCAAACGTTGTAACAATCAAATTATTACACTGTGATATATCCACAGGTACCGCTAGTACATAACTATTCCTCATCATCGTCATGTCGTGCTGACAGCACGGATTCCAATGACTCTCAACCGCTATCGTACCTATCGGTCATCGCTCCTGGCAAGTACGCCTCACAACATCCAGTATCCGCACAGAACTGATCAATGTAAGTTTTTTGCTGGTCGGCATACTATGGTGTGTCCATGTGCAAGTGTTCGCTTATGAGTTCGCCCTCACTTCTCCAGCAGTTTTCAGCATGTCTTGTTCGTCTTAGTTGGATGGTTCGTATGATAGGAAGTAAGTGGCCGTGCGAATGCTTTTTTGTGAAATGTTGCTTTCAGGATTTGTTCCCGAAAGCATGCAGCATAGTTATATAATTTTCATTTAGTTCTTTCTCAAAGCATTTAGTTAAAGTCCAAGTGATACAGTCTTACAGTAGCACAGACATGGCTACAATTTGAAAGAATTCTCGCTTTATCAGAGACATCAAATTTCAATAGTTTGATAGTGAAATAATATTGAACATTTTAGATGTTTTTTATGAGGTTAAACTTACACTGTCTGCACACAGAAAAGGCTAGTCGAGTAGTGCAGAACCATTTTTTTAACTGAACTACTGGGTGGTCCGAAAGTCTTATCACCCTATATATTATTATTTTTTGCTTTATTAATATGATATATAAGTTATGTAATTATCATACCTCTTATATATATATATATATATTTAGTAAATGAAGAAAAAACTCTAAACTTGCTTCATTACAATAATTTATTTCAACCGTATTAATACGGCATCTTCAGGTAATCACAAGAACATGACTCTTACTGAGAATTTCCCAAAGTAACATCTCTTTTAAATCTATCAATTTAGGGGAGGGAGGGTTTGGAATGGGCAGGGTTAGTTTCTTTGAATGAGGCGGGAGGTCTATGTTTTGGATGAGGTGTGGCTTAGATGTGGGACGGATTCCTTGGGGAAATAGTTGTAAGAGTGTATATACAAAATGAGCAGAATTTAAAGGCTAAAAATAAGAAAAAGAAAAATTAGGCACATTGAGCTCTCCTTATGGTCTACCTGCATCAGCTTGGTTAAACCACACATGGAAAGACCCTAACTACGGAAAAAAACCACACACACACACACACACACACACACATATATATATATATATATATATATATATATATATATATATATAGGGATGACAAGATTTTCGGACCACGCTGTACATTAATCTACAGAGTGGTCTAAAAGTCGACCCCTACATATTGTTTTAACTTTCATTATTTTTTGTTTTAATAATATAAAATATAAATTATGGAATTATTTTACCTCTAAGAAATATGTAGAAAGGGACAAGACTTTCGGATGGCATTTTTTAACTTTAATCTCTCCAATGTGGCGAAAGTTGCAAATTAACATAAAGAATTACCACACAAAATATTTTCCTTCAAAACTTTACCTTCGTTTGAAGAAATAGATTTCAATCTTTTAAAACATTATCACTCTTACAGCTGAACTGAGGTAAAAAGGAGCATATCGGAGGTGTCGGTGGTGAAGTGGACTTATTTTCAATTTGAATTCTAGTTATAATATTAAATGACAAACTTTACTGTTTTAAATATTGAAATTGCTTAATTTTCTAACCAATTTCTAGGTTAAGTGTTGCAAAAACGAGGATTTTTAGTGCATTTTAGTAGACGATTATTGATGCTATTTCTGTTGTATACTCTCTTTTTCCTTTCTTACTTTTATTATTATTCTTCCAGCGTCTGGAATTCGTCTTGGGGACTTCGTGTCTGGTCTTCCATTGGGGATTTCTCTTTACCAGAAGCCCTGTGTCATTGGTAGTTTTTATATAATAACACAAGACTTCGATTTAACTTAGATCATATTTTATTCTGAAATCCCCACCAGACTACCTGCGCAGATTGAGTCGGCAGCGTGCATAACACGACTTACCACCGTCGTGGTTTTTGGCCGATCTGACTAAAAATCTCTTTCTAATCTAAACCGGAAGAGGGTCTTCTCCACCGATTCTCACGGTATCCACCGGAAGGAGGATCAGGACTGAGGTCAAGCCTTGTCATTCAATCCTTCAAGGCTGCCGGCTGAACTCATAACAGCCATTTTGGTTTCTACACTACTGTACATAAGTATTAGGAATCTAATAATTATGTAACATTTCCTCAAACAGTGGTGCAAGTAAGAGATCTAGTTTTTGGTATCCGTATTAATTATACCAACACACAACCTTTACTGTTTGAGAGAATTTGATATTTTAAAAAAAGGGAAAAATCATCTTACCATATTGAACATGCACCCCACGTGAATAAAATCTTAACACCCCCCCCTCTATTGCATCTATCTGAACATTTCGGAATTATCAAATGAAGACTGATTTGTTCCGTCAGGGTGTAATGGTTAGCAAGCTCGTCTCGCAGATCCATTACTACTGAATAGTGAGTTCGATCCTCGCTGGATGCCCCATAAAAAATCCCCACCTAAAAATGACCTTGTGTTAATTCAGACAGATAGGAGGCCAGGAAAATAACTTTTTATATATGATTGAATATCCTGCCAAGAAACTACGAACAGTCTATTGTTTTTCAGGTCAGTGAGAGCAAGATAAATGCGTATTAACCTAACTTTTACAATGATCCAATTAAGACTGGATCAGAAAAAGGGATTTTACCTGACATCAATTCAGGGAAGGGAGGATTAAAAAAATTATGCTGACAAATGATTAATAACAAAAAGTGCATTTTTTTTTCGTAGTCAATCAATGTTTTACGGCTTTGCCCCTATTGGATGTTTGGTGAAGGAAGATGTTTTAGTCAAGTTTCTACTCTCCAAGAACTAATATTAACATTAGCTCAGTCGGTAGAGAACTCGCCTAGGAATCGTAAGGTTCTTGGTTCGATACCAGCCCTCGCCAACCCAGCGAATGAGTAGCACAGGGATCTGTGTGGTAAAGTAAGGAGTTGATAGTAAGGAGTTGATAGTAGGTGTGGCGCTCCACCGCAGATGCAAAAACAATCTCCCTGGTCTAGCGCTAGTGAAAGGGGATAGACTCACTCGCTGTCTGGCTGATACCGACATTAGGCCACCCCGTCGACTTACTTACTTTATATCCGTATTATACTGCAACGAGAGAGATAGAGAGAGAAAGAGAGAGAGAGAGAGAGGGAGAGAGCGAGAGAGAGAGAGAATGGAAAAGGTCATGAATGTAATAGTTACGTGTAATTTAGCATGGAAAGTTTTTAGGACGAGTCAGCACAACGCGGCATAGTGTTTTCTTATTGGTCGAGAAGTGTCACGTGGCGAAGTGGGAAAGAGTGAGAGGTGAGAATGTTAGGTTAGTTTGGAACGAGGCGGTGATTGAGGGAGACGTGTCTCTCACTCAGAGCAGTAGGGGAAAATAAAGATATATCATGAGAAAAAAGTTTCACCTTGTGTTATTCCTAAAACTTATAAATGGCGCAAGGCAAGATATCATCCAGCATCCCAAATTAGTTTGAGACTCAAAACATCAAAGAATTGACAGCTAACTCAACATCGGCCCATCAACCAGATTCGAGCCTCTGAAAGTAGTATCGGTCCAGAGATAAGTATATAACGAATTATTTTTAATGACACATCATCACTCGATTTCAAATAAGCGCTGCCACGTTACAATACTAACACGACGGAACGAAAGACAAGAAAAAACTCATTTCTAAATACCAAGAAAATTTAACATTTTATATATACATTATAGATACGTGTGTTATCAAAAGGAAAGAATACACAAATATGTCCTGGCAGCTAGAAATATACAAATATTGTTCCATAAATAAACAGTATGTGAAGGGGGTACAAAATAAAACTAGCACCTAAAGAGCTTGAATCACACCACTGAATATGACCCTTATGATTTGAATTAATTTAGAATTAAAGTTCAAATATTTCAACTAGAGTGAGTTAAATCCTAAACTTGTTGAAAATATTCTTGGAATGCTTGGTGATACTGAAGCTATTTTAATCGAGTCCCCACTCTCAAAGGATCAATAGCCTTGATATATCCATGATATACTAATACTGAATAAACAGAAATAAAGACAAGATAAACTCATTTGTAAACATTTAATACTTAATATATACAATATACATACAAGTGATATTAGAGCGTAAACACGGACGTGTTCCAACAGCTAAAAATATTCACATTGTTCCACGAACGAGCAGTATGTGGAAGGGGTACAAAAAGGCTTGATAAGGGTTGGAAAAAGATACCTCTGTTGTTCTCAAACCGTGGTCAGAGACAACGTCTCTACTGTTTAAAGACCAGAGGTGAAAAGAAATCGATAATTGTTTTTTGGAACAGTCATGTGATCTCTTATGGATTACGCAATTTATCTAAGGGATATATTTATTGTATCCCTACACTACCAAACTTATGAGAATTGAAAAGTAAAAGAAACTTTATCAGAAATTGGGTTATCTGCCCGCACCGGAAGCCCGGACAATAGGGGACAGAGGTAAGAACCCTGACTCGACAGAACAGACCCGGCAGGCGAAGGGTACAGTACTAGCTGATACTAGCAGAAGAATAGAACTACCGCGACTTTACCGGACAACTTAGAGACATTGCAAAGACCAATTTAAATAAGATAAGTGTATTATAAACTCTTTGTATTACCAAAATATATCCCCACCAAGAGAAATCCTCTGGCAACTCTGAAAGACAATTACACTACTCTTAAAGTCATTTGCATAATAATTGTATACTCTAACACATTACTACTAACCCAGAATAAACTGTTAACCCAAATATACACGCTATATTTGCCTTGTACCTTTCCTTCATAATAGTCATATTGTAACGTTACTTTGTTTACTTTATTTCTGTTAACTTGTCTGAATAGTGTGGTAAAAATGCTTCTGGAGTCGTCTAGTTTACGGGATTGGATTCGTGACAGTCGTGTACGCGGCTTAATCAAATGAAGAGGGTGTAAACTTTCGTATCATGTCTTTTGGGCGTTCCCCGGTTTTTTTTCCCGGCTCGTATCTTACCCTCAGCTCAAACCCTCCTTTTTGTATATCGATCTCCTGGATTTGAACTTATTTATTGTTATCGAATTTCTTATTGTTATTTTTTCAGTGACACTTACCAGTTACCTATCTCTGCGCACGCTCGCTTTAAATTTCTTTAAAGCGAAAACGATTATTTAGTCACTGACCAATCAATCAAAACCATAGCAACATAGTTGGAGGCCGTGGTGTAATGGTTAGAGTCGTAGGAAATGGACTCGTCCACCCGAGTTCAAATCCTGGACGAAGCTAAAGTTCACAGAGCGCTAATACCCTTGGGAAAGGTATGAATCCAATTACTCACCTTTACTATGGTTAAATAGTAGAGCAGACTGAGCTATTTAAAATAGGTTAGGCAACCAGTCTAGGAGAAGGAAAACTCTGAATTAAAATCTATTAAACTCCGCTGGAATAATCTCAATCCTAATTAATGATCTATTTCACTAAATTTTTTTTTTTCAACATCACCATGTTGTTCATGGTATGTTCTTATTAATTTTAAATTCCAGTGGTTAGTGTTAATGGTTACTGTTGTTGAGGTTATTTTCCCTTAGTTGCAACGGTTTTCCGTTAGGTGGCGTTGCGACCGGTGGTATATAAGTACAGCATCACCAAAATGAAACCTTTTCTCTTAGACTCTCCAGCAGCCAGAGCTAACATACAAGTTGTTTCTGTTCTTTAGGACCGGGGGTTTGCACCCCCCCACCCCCAGCCACAGGCATTCCGTGTACCAGTTATGCGGACCCTTCTACACCCTATGGTGTCACAGAGGCTCCACGCAGTAGTTGAGTCTTTTCTGCTTACCTGTTACACGATGGTCTTTCTATACAGTAAGTGACAACATTCATTCTCCATTCAGTAGCCTCAAGACTATCTACAAAAACTATTTTCCTTGAGACATTCATCCATTCTGTTTTGTGCTGTTTCTGTTAGAATTTTCTTACACAATAAAGTCGATTTGTTATAACTTTTATCGGGATTTGCTCAATATTTATGTTTATACCATGTTTGAGGAAGTGATAGACACCAATTACCATTCATTTCAACATCGCATTAGAAAATATATTCGGCATCCCGAGTTCAAACCCTGGACGAGGTTGTTTGCGTTTCACTTTGTGCTAATGATCTTGGGAAAAGGTATGAATTTATATGATTTCATCTTATCTATAGAAGAGTAGACTGATGTCTTTAGCCTGGGTAAGGCAACCGGTCTAGGAGAAGGGAAACACTGAATTCAAACCACGTGTACTCCTTTTAAAAAATACTTTTAGCTGCATCCCCCTCGTGACGGAGGATTTGGGTAAATGCATTTATTCCAGTTATCACATCTATTCTTCTGCTAAGCGCGCCTTCAGTTATTTAAACTGTATTATGAAATAAATTCTATTAGTAGAGGAGGTTACTTTGTTCCCGAAGATAAGCAGAGATTAGCTTGTTCAATACTAGATTGGGTGACCACCTAAGCAACTGCAGGTACTGTAAGAGTATTTTTTTAATCAAAATGACTTGATTCGGCATTAAATGGCCCGAAAAGAGTTTGTATGCCGTAAAACAAAACAAGCAACCAACCAACCAACCTACTTTGTTCCTTTGAGACGTGGTAACTTTCATGACGTCGGCTTGCCGCTTTGGGGAACGACAAAAAAAAACTCGAATAGTCTGGTAGATATGAATGTAGACCGGGAAAATAGTTACCAGTGTACGATTCAAAGTGATATATACTTGAAGATAAAACTCCGACAAGGGTTGATAGACAAAACATTTAATATACAGCACAAGAATTAACAGGGTACATAATACATAGAGGTGTACATAAACATACATACAAAAGTAGAGATAATGACACATTCATAAATGGAAAAACATAAAAGCAACAGACATGAGACTAGGAATAGTCCATGCTGTATGAATGACTTACAGTAATGTAAGGGAGGCCGAAGCCCCAACGAGAAGGGGTAGACCGAGTCTAACCCATAGTGATGTCTCGTGGGTCGAGCAACTGGAAAAAGAGGAAGAGACGTTCAAACCAGCCGCTTAAATATAAACGGCCCCTAGCGGGAACCAGCGAACTAAACAGGCAAACAACTCCCCATGCAAATACGAAACTAACGCCACACCAGTCTAAATTTCTTATTGTTGTTTTTTTTAAGTTGGCTATTCTCTTTTGAAATTTGAAAACTCCTTTTTTGACCGCCAGGGGGATTTTTATCGGGGGGGGGGAGTATGCAAATCAAATCTGAAATGAGGAATATGGAGTAAAAGCAAGTCATATTTTACCTTTGTTAGTTAGTATTACAATCTTCTTTTTTTTTAAATATAAAAATGAAACAGTACATTATATGAAAATAAGAAACTCAGGAGTAGAATTATAGTTCTTTTTGCCTCTTTTGTGAATAAAATCTCAACCAAAAAGTAATTCATAGACCATTTTCTGCCCTGAAAACAAATGCTCAAATAAGGTAACTTCATCTTCTCATTTCTCTGCTAATTTTTGTGCAGACTGACTGATGTTACTGCAATCACTACCACGACAATTATTGCAGGCTATGATGCACGCAAGCCCATGTTTCTAGGATGAGCACATTATTGTGTTGTATGAACTCTTTGTAGAATTCTTGCATTTACACTGTACAAACTTTAGTAGTTCTTCAGGTGCTCGATCAAGATATGTCATGACAGGAACCAAATCACCGCTTTTCATTTTCCAACCCCACCTACACGGTTGAATTTGGCAATGAGTTAAACTCTTCCAAATCATCACTTGAAAATGCACATGTAGGCTATGGAAGAAGTCTACTCGTTCAGTTTGGAGGAAATCGTTCAAGCTGTAAAATCTTTGATGTTGTAGTGTACTCTATGTGATTGATGTGTCTGAGGGGGGGGGGGGTCCAACGTGTCACTTGGCTTTTTCCATACATTTTGACAAAAGTCAGCAAACCTACAGATGCGACTTAGGCATGAAAAATAAGTTCATTAGTTAAAGTAATACAAGACAGGATTTCCTTTGATTTTTTTAACAAGTTTGATTACATCACGTTTTCCGTGCCCAAATACAGCTGATGCTGTGTCACATCCGCCCCATACGTCACATAGTTCTGCCGTAAAAGAGAGAACTGGTTTTGGCGCGTCAGTCTTTTATTAGATTTCAATTTCCAATAGTTCCTATGTGATTGATTTTGTCTTCACGTGTCAAACCTTTCCAAAAAGACAAATAATCGAATATTATGGGGTGACACAACAATTATATATAAAGTGACTCCGTAATTTATAGGACTCGAAGAAAAAATCTGAAAATAACAGATTATATTATTATATACAAAGGTGGGTTTAAAGGTTTATAGTCTGAAAAGTTAATATGATGACATCATCCTGTTGATGTTGTATCAATGGGATCTCAACACTACAACACCGATAGAAGAAGTGTGTGAACAACCAGGGGAACTATGCTGAAAAATAAATGTCATTTGGTCACATTCCATGAGAATATATTGGTCAGCCTATGAACTTTTCAACCGTTCCTCATTATATATATATATTATATTATATACTACCATAGCATTCGTCATAAATGTCGGGTTATTTATGAATAGATTGGTATTTATAAGTAGATATCAAACAAATTAAAAGAAGACTAGATATTTCTACTTGAAAAAAGCTAAATCTGTAATTTTTAATTACCCACTCTGTACCTGAAGAATCCAGGCTATAAAGACAAAAAGGGGGAAATATTTCAAGATGGACTACAAAATTGGACTTAAGTAGTAATGTATTATGTCAAATAAAATTAGCTTGCTGTTGTACAAGTCCCAGCAAAGTGACTGGGGTATGAAGATTATGTTGCGCCAATCTTACAAGTGGAGAGAGTCCTACCTGCTTTCAAAGAAATCTTTTGAAAGAATGCTCTGTGAACGTCAGAGGTTACCACTGATTCTATCAAGGTTAGATCGGCAATGTCCGATATTAGGAAGCATTATAGAATTTATCAACGTATAAACCAATGTAAGATTTTTGAAGGACACATTTTTCGTTAGAGGAATTAATTCATCCTGACATAGGCAATGAAAATAATAAGAAGTATCAGTTATATAACAACAACAACAACAATAATAATAATAATAATAATAATAATAATAATAATAATAATGTCATGCTGGGAGCACGGATATCCATTACTCTCTTTCTCCAACCATTTCTATCGGTTATTGGATCATAGGAGGTCCTTCGAGCAGCATTCAGAATCCACATGGAGCTGGTTAATATAGGTTTTGCTGGTCGGCCTACACTGGTGTGTCCATGTTTTGATGTCCACATGAGAACATCACTTATGAGCTCATCCGTGCAGTGTCTTGTTCATCTTATTCTGATTGTTTGTATGATAGGGACCAAGGTGTCTATACAGCCATTTGCTTGTGGTTTTCTGCTTCCATGATTGGTTCAAGACAGCACGCAATTTCTTTGTGTAGTTCCCATCTAGTCTTTTCTCTAATCGCTTCGTTAGTGGTGCATTGATAAAAGCATGAATCTATCTGTTCTCTCCCCTGCTATGGATAAATAGTTGGACAGACAGGGTTCTTTAGTCTTGGTTTGGCAACCTATCCAAGAGAAGGAAAACTCTGAATTTAAATCAGCTGTAAAGTAGTAAAGCTGCTGACTGGCCGAAAAGCGTGGGAGTCTATCCCCTTTTCACTAGCATTAAACCAGGGAGATTATTTCTGCGTCTGGTTTGGAGCGCCACGCCTGCCATCAGCTCCCTCTTTACTGCACAGACCCAGGCTGTGCTACTCATGTGCTGAACTGTCGAGGGCTGGTATCGGACCCGGAACCTTGTGGTTCCTAGGCGGATGCTCTACCAACTGAGAACTACATATGTAGTAACTTTTATTGTGAACATGATACTTGCATATGAAATGGGGTAGAGCGCCACACCTACCAAGATGCTTTACTCACAGATCAGATTGCCCCTAAAGAATTGACCTTGTGTCACATCCTACCCATGGCTGAGGGGTTTGATAAATAAGCGCGCGCGCACACACACACACACACACACTTAAATGACAGTTGTTTCTGGAAAATCGTTTCAGATGACGACGCTTGACTTATGATTGTCATGTTAGATCGACCGAAATACCAACTGTTGCTTTTTCGGCAAATCAACTGTGACTTTCTCTTCTGACTTTTCTTCCTTCTTTTGTTAGAGAGCTAAATGCATGAAAGTTCATATATATGCGCGCACGCGCGTGTGTATGTGCCTGTGTACGTGCGTGTTTCTGGGCCTGTGTGTGTGTTTTGTGTGTGCATGTGTGTGCCTGTGTGTGTGTGTGAGGCATTTATGAAGCGTTTAGTATTTAGCAGATGTTTTCCCTTTCCTCATTTATTCTTTAGAAATATTTACATTAAATCATTACTCACATCTCATACAAACGTTTTCCTTACCTTCTACTAGATTGGTTGGTTGGCTGAATTTTACGGCATGTCAACCTTTGTTGGGTTATTCTATGCCAAAGACGTTTTGTTCGATTCATTCTTGATGAGTACTCAATTTTTTTTAAATTCAAATTTTTAAAACACATTTTTTCTATTTAATTCATAGATAGGTCGTAAGTGGTACTACCACTCCTGGTCAGAGTGGATGGATTTTACGGAAATTTCAACCCTTATTGGGTTATTTTATGCCAAAGACGTTTTGTTTGATTCATTCTTGATGGGTGCTCATATTTTTACTGATTTTTTAAACACATTTTTTCTATTTAACCCATAGATGGGACCCTAACAGTTACTACCACTCCTGGGAGTAATGATGATGAAGGGGTTCTCCACACTCCCCAAAGCTCCAAATTGGAATTTCACCATTAGATGCAGTTTAACGTCATACCCAAAACACCAGACAAAATCTTATTCTAACACTCAAGCTAAATCAGCAAGTAGCAAAAACCTGAACTAATGATGTAATTTTTTTATATAAGAAATTAATAAAAAGATTAAATTTTTATTAAATAGAATTATTTTATAATGAGACAATGTTTGCAAGTTATTTTACTAATTAATTAATACAATTATAAACTTAATTTGAAATTCTACTGAATGCCTTGGTAACGGCTTTTTATCTTCTTTTTGATCAGTAAGTTTTCAAGAGGCTTTTTTCAGAGGTATAATTTGCCGAAAGCTAATAGAAAATATTAAGTAATTTTTGTTTAAATACATGAGTGCAAAATGAAAAAGTTTAATTAATAAAAATAATTAAAAAGATGAATAGATCATGGGGGAGGGGCAATTCTGAGAAATCTTACGAAGCCAAGATTTGTTCCAATTTGAAGGAGGGTTATTAAAATTCTTGTAAAAAATATCATAATTGAATTAGCCACAAATTATATGGTTTCAAATAACTAATAATAATCCTTAGTAAACAATAAAAGGTTCAAGTAATTATTCTTCACACAAATAATTTACAATCACGTAATATCAGACATTCCTATCTAGTACAAATAATTTACACAGTGTTGCATGGTTTTGTGTATTCCTATCTAATCCTAATAATTATATGGTTTCAAGTAATTATTTCTATTCAATAATAATCATTTGTTTACAATATAGATATATAATTTCATTTAACTAATAATAATCATTAGTAAACAATTATAGCTTCAAGTAAATATTTTAATACACATAATTTACAGTTATATGATATCAAGTATTCCTATCGAATATGAATAATTTTGAAACAAATCTATTTGAACCATAAATAGGACCCTAACAGGTGCTACCACTCCGGGTCAGAGTGAATCTGGGAGTAACGGCAATGAAGGGGTACTCCACACTCTCCAGATATCCAGAACTGTAACCTCATTATCAGATGTAGTTTATTCTTTCTTTCTTTGCTGTTGTTGTGTTTTTTTATGGCATATTAATCTTTGTAGAGAATTTGATGCTAAAGCCATCCTTGTAGAAGAACAGTAGTGGAACTACTTAACCCATTATCGTAAATAGCGCGACTGGAGTTCGAACTCGCTTCCTACGATGTCCGGCACGTTAGCAATTACGCAACGGTGACACCCCTAGATGTATTTTAGTGTCATTCCCTGGACACGCCCTTTTTAGGGGGTGAGAATCCTACCCCTTTGCAGGGCATTCAAAATCCTGACTTTATATGGATTCGAACACCACCAAGAAAAACGACACTGTCTTTGCTACCGAATCAATTTTTAATGACAAAAGAATATGTTTTAATAATGTGATTGTTTGTTTTTATACCTCTACAATTCCGTTCTGTTACTACTGAATAACGAGTTCGATCCTAGTTGGATTACCCATACAAACTAGTTAGGTAGGATGTGACACAAGGTCTCAAGTATGGGACATCTAACGAGGATCTAACTTACCATTCAGTGGTAATGGATATGCAAGACTAGCCTGCTAATCCTTACGCCACGATTGGATGCTCATAAAGGCATTTACCCAACCCGTTTGTCACGGGTATGATGTGATGTAAGGTTCCTGTTTCTCTGCAGTTTGATTTGTTGCCGATTATCTTGCTTTTCTGCTTGTTGCTGGATCTCAACTTTTTGAACTGAGAGACGGACTTAGCTGTCGTACTTAGCTATATCCCTATATTATCCATTTATTATATACAGATACTCCTTCAAAGCCTTTATCGTGATAACGTTAAAGTCAGGCAAGGTTTCAGAACTTAAAAAACATTACCACTAACCCAAGGCGCCCCAGCAATATCTCACGATATCACTAGGTTTTGTTGATTTCACTTCGCTATGTTGGAATGTTAGATGCATATAATTGTAAACTCAATTTGATCTTGAATTCTCGTTATCTTCTTTTTTTATACAAGTTTATTGATTGATTGATAGATTTTAATGGCATGTCAACTTGTCTAAGGTTATTTTTATGCATGAGGTTAGGGAATCGCTTTCATTGTACGTTAATATTAAGAGTTTTGTGTAGTCGTTTCTTAAGATATTTTTGTTGTTTTTTTTTGTGTTTGTACGGTCCTATCGAATACAAATCATTTCCAAACAATCTATTTTACCTATTGATTGGTTGCATTTTACGGCATATCAACCAATGTTGGGTTATCTTATGCCGAAGACGTTTTGATTTATTCATTCTTGATGGGTATTCAATTTTTTTTTTTTATCTAAACTCAATTTTTTAACTCGTTTTTTTATTATCTATTTAACCCATAGATGGGGCCCTAACAGGTATTACCACTCGGGATCACAGTAAATCTGGGAGTATAGCAATGAATTGGTACTCCACACTCCCCAGATCATCAGAACTGGAGTTTCACTATCAGATCTTGCTTTGTTTTGTTTTTTTTGGGGTTTTTTTTGGTTTTTAATGGCATATTAACCTTGGTGGATTATTTAATGCCAAATCAATCCTTGTAGAAGAACAGTAGTGGTACTAATAGCTAGCTAGAGGGAGTTTAGGGTCATGCCTAGAACAAGATTCAAATTCTGTCAGGTTGTTTATAAGAATCTTTTCATTTCACTTCGATAGAAAATCCAGTTAAGTCTATAAACGTTGATCTCTTCTACGACTACATTTTTCCAGCTTACATTCCTGGGCCCAGTCGACATTTTCCGTAGAAAGAAATCGTTAACACAATACCGCGTGTGTGTGTGTGTGTGCGTGTGTGTGTGTGCGTGTGTGTGTGTGTGTGTGTGTGTGTGTGTGTGTGTGCGCGCGCGCGTATACGCGTATGTGTACGTGCGTGCGTGTAAGTGTGTAGGCGCACGCGCATCTGTAAGCGTGCGCGTGTATGTTCGTGTGAACGCGCGTGTGTGAATGCAATATGATAGATAGACAGACAGACTGATAGACAGATATATATAAACAGACAGACGGAGCGTAAAATTAAGTAAAAGTGCTTTGAATAATACGGACATTTAATTTATTTAAAGAATATCATCCCTGTTTTAATCTTTCTATAGTATAGAAATAGAAATATAGAATCTATTACACATGATTGAACTATTCAAACGTGAATAATATCTACATTTGAACATTCGTTACTTGCAAGAAAATAAAGAATTGGATTTTTTTAGAATTTATTGCATATCTTGCCATCCGTAGCAAGAAAAATAGGTCAATCACACTTTCTTAGAATCAGTACCTCCAGAATAGAGAAGTTTGTATGTTCCTTGATGATACTCGGCAAAAAGAAACTTATACGTAACTGCTCTCAATAGAACCGTACAAATTACAAATAAATAGATGCTGAATGTACAAAAAATAAAAGATCAACTATACTGGCATCCAAATGTTGTGTTAGGTAGCACAACCCACAGTCGCTGCATATATATTTCTATTGACATGATGAGCTCTAAATTGCGTACACACACACACACACACGAGAGGGAGCACGAGAGAGAGAGAGAGAGAGAGAGAGAGAGAGAGAGAGAGAGCACGAGAGAGAGAAAGAGAAGTGTGTCAGAAGCCGTGCAGCGAGGATCTGATTCGGTAGTAGTCAGATTCAAGGAGCTTTTACAACCAAGCAGCAGGAGAGAGAGAGAGAGAGAAAGAAAGAAAGAAAGAAAAAACTACGCGAACAAGTTAAAAGAAAGAGTGAAGTTCCCACACCACCGGGCAAAGTCGTGCGTGCGTTTCTGTGTACTGTACGAGGGTATGGTTCGGATGAAGAGTATTTTGAATGAACATTATTTCTTCAGTTGACGGTGGGACACCATCTACCGCATGGTTGTAGTACCTAGGAGGATTTCTATGCAACCTGAAGCAAGCAGACGATATTCGGAACCTGCTGTCTGTGTCTCAGGTAAGAGAGAAAAAAATCCAGTACATCTTTTCTTTTTTTTTTTTTTTTTTTCCTGTCATCAAAACGCAAACGGGCAAGCGACATTTTTCTTTCTAATTATCGCATATGCACGTGCATGCATGCGCGTGTGTGTCTGTGCGTGCGTGTGATGAAGAGGAGAAGGAAGGAATTATTTTCACAACTGACTCATGCCATTCACCGAACGGGCGGGAGGGCAAGCGCACAATCCAATTCTCTGGACACTTTTTTTTTTTTCGAGTTCCAGTATTCTACCGCTCACATTCCTAAACATTAAAACCAAGCATTCTTTCTTCTTTGTCTACTTACTACTATCCATCTCTCTACTTTCAATTTATTTCACTATGCATTTTTACTCCGTAAGTTTGTTGTTGTTGTTTTGTTTTTATAGGGGGTTCTTTCATTTTTCTACCTAGATTCCTTGTCTTCGTTTTATTTTTTTAATGCAAATAATATGAAAGATCTATTTGAAAAAGTCAACATAGATGACATTCTGTCCTTTTTGAGGGGAATAAGATTATACCAAAAAATATAGCGATAAGACTGATCAATACTACTATACAAAACTAATCCCTCAACATGATCCCTAACGATGCTAGCACATCATTAAAACCGTTAACTACAAAAGTGTACATATAGATATACAACATACATTATTTCCTAACCTCTTGGCATGAAATAACCCCAGACGGGTTGATATGCCGTTAAAATCCACCACCCAACCAACCATTCTCTTTGTGAGCAAATAACTAAAACTTTCTGATTACATTTTTACATTTATTTACCAACGATGTCAAAAAATGAAATAAATAAATGGTGTGGAAACAGCTTTATTTATTCATTTCTATCTTGTAAATAAATTTTATTCATTCATTTTATCTTTATTTTATTTTAGTAGAAAATACGGAAAAATAAACAATGAATGATGTTGACTGGAGTTTTTCCAGTCAACGTCACACGTATAAAATAACACCCACGTTTCTTTCTTTTTTTTCTTTTTAATTATAACTTAAACTTAGGAACAAATTTGTTTACCATTTTTTAAGACAAAAAAGAGCAAATATTTTTTTTTTTTAAATGAATAAATAAATAAACAAAACAGCCAATGGAAGTAAAGTAATTATTTTTTCTGTTGCTTAAAAAAAAAAAAAAATAACACATGATGGGGTTAGGGAGGTCAGTCTCATACTGATTATTCTTGGTTCGGGTTTGATTTATTATAATTGGGGAGAAAAAATAGCGGTGGTCGGTCGACAAGCAATTCCCCAAGCAAAGTTGTTTCCTGCTCTAATAATATGCATACGATATTTTCAACGACCTTCAATATTATATATATATATATATATATATATATATATATATATATATAAGAAATGTGACCAAGTCAGTTTGAAAATGAGACTCACTTTTTACTTTAAAAAATGACCCTAACCAAAAAAAGATTTTACATTTAATTTTTTAACTTATTCATCCACTTTATATCTAAGTCTTTTAAGTATCTAATTTCTTTTTGTTTTTATTCATTTTAATCTGAAATATTTTAATTTTATTAAGAAAAAAAATTAAATGTCTGATTTATTTATTAATTAGAATTTTTAATTAAAATGTGATTTTCGAAGAATAAGAGGAAGAAAATTGAATCTGTACGATAAAAAGTCTTTTAAAAAGTTTTATTCAGTTTAGTATTTTTTGAAAAGTCAATAAAATTAAAAATTGAATAATTTGGTAGATTCATAAGGAATCGAACCCGTTGCACAAAAATAGTTATTGACGACGGGTTTTATTTAGCCACCTCGCCGCGGAACAATAGTTAACATTTTTAAACATTTAATATCGCTCTTGTTGTGAGTTCGAGCCTCACTGAGTGCCCTACGTTTGTA
Source organism: Doryteuthis pealeii (assembly GCA_023376005.1). Classification (NCBI taxonomy): domain Eukaryota; kingdom Metazoa; phylum Mollusca; class Cephalopoda; order Myopsida; family Loliginidae; genus Doryteuthis; species Doryteuthis pealeii. The sequence goes on along the minus strand of CM042137.1, from coordinate 55,665,003 downwards.
GTCTGGCCTTGTGTTATAAACTAAACTTAAATATTGGCTGCGAGTGAGTTCAGTCCATTCAATCAGAATTTATTAAATTCTTTATTTAAACCTTATAAATAACGCTTATTATTATTATTATATTATTAAGTTAACGAACTTTGCACTATAAATAAAACCCACTAGTAAAAATCCACTTGGAATTTATGAATGAATTGACAACGATGGATACACGTTCCTTCTTTATGCTTTGCCAATTACATGTAGTACAATAACGAAATTGTACACTATCTCTTTTAATTGAAATTATATTATTGTTAGTGTTATTATTACTATGATTATGCCTTACAACTTTGGGGAGCATTAACAATAATACTATTTTGTTTTGTTGAGTGTTTTCTTGTATTTGAGGAAGCAGCTCTGTTGAGAATCGTTTTCCTTTCTTCTTTTACCGACTACACTTTTTAAATGGTCAAATGACTACAACACTTAACCGTGTGTATTAACGACTACTACTGCTCTTTATTTAAGGCCAAATTTCTCTTATTACTGGTTGTTAACGTTAGAGATCTTTTCTTATATATGTATATATATTTTAGCATTTATTTAAAAAAAAAAAAATAAATACATAAAATAAAAATAATTGATTAATTAGTTTAATACATAATTCATTTTCATATTTTAGTTTAATATGTAAAAATATATAATTTCTTAATTAGTTTATTGAATAAAATAAAATGATAAAAATAAAGTCATATTTCAGTTGATTTGACGCCAATAAATTCAGCAGGTTGATTTAATCAATTTTGCTTCTGTTGTATGAGAACGTTGTATTTTTATTTGCGGAGGTAAGCATGTCCATGCGTTGTTTTGTTGTTTTTATTTTAATTTATGCAAAAGCCTTACACAAGCTTTGTTGTTGAAAGAAATGGGGTTTGTTTTGTCTACATTTCTTCTACTACTCTTTGTTTTTAAGTCTTAGATAACATTTATGTCACACGAGAAAACTTTAGAAACTTTTCACAGAGTACAACTCGATAAAAAAAACTTTCTACATGCCGTTTAGTCAGTTTATTTGTTAAAACAAAAAACCTAAAAGGACCGAAAGTATTTTTATTTGCGAATTTTTAAATTTTTTTTATCGATGATTTGTGAACAAAATTGTCTTTAAAAAAAACAAAAATAAGAAAGTGTCTTAAAAATAATTGTTGAATTGACACAGAAAAGGAAAAGTGTTGTTCTCTGAGAATTTTCGTTTTTTTTTTTTTTTTTTTTTTTTTTTTTTTTAGTTTTTATTGGTATTGATTGGTCTTTTGAGATAGAACTTTTCATTAGAAATCCTAAACATTTAATTCTGAAGTTATTACCTTGAGAAGTTGTTGATTTTTATTCTATTATTTATTTATTGATATTTCATAATCAATAGTTACCACCAATTTTCCCTGTGAAATCCCCCCCCCCATATTTTTAACACAATGAAACTTGCATAAAGGTTAATATTATCTTGAAAATTGTTTGTCCATTCGAAAGAGTTTTTTTTTTTAATGTTTCTATTAAAAAAAACTCGCGATGATTTAAAAAAAAAAATTTCAGCTTACGGAAATAATGAAAATTATAAACGAAAAACAATGTTTATATCTTTGCACCGTTAAATCAATTGAAATTTAACGCAGCCAAAAAAAAACAAGTTATGACTAGAAGCTTTTAAAAAAAATTCTATGTAAAATCAATCAATGGTCCGATTTTCACGAAAATTTCAATAATTAATCACTTACCTTTTGATAAATGTCTGAAATAGTTTTTTCCTAAAATATATTAGGGTAAATATTTTTTTTTTTTATGAGGTCTACCGCCCCCCTTTTATTTTATGAAATATGAAAGAATGGACCGACAAAAAACGATTTTTACTTTTTTTTATATATAATAAAGATAAGTCTGAATAATTATATCAGAAGATTTTTATAAATTTAAATGCCAGAGTTTTTTTAGTAAAAGAACCATGAATACAGATCAGCTAAAAAATATCAATAAAGAAACTGGTCGTGTCGTAAAAAAAAACGGACTGTTTTACTTATTTTTCAAGATAACAGTGAGTAATTTTACCCCAATTTGATCTTTGAATTAACTGTTTTTCTTTGTAACAACTCTTTATATTCGTTATTTCTTTTTTGCGAGAATTTATAATATAAGTTAAAAACTATTTACGTTTCTTCCTTCAATATGGCTTAAACTGATCACGTGACCTATTTTGAAGGTACCTAATAATCAACTCTAGCTTTACTAGTATTCCGGTCAACTCATGCTGAAAGTACCAGTTCCCGCTAGATCAAAGAATTTAAGCAAAGATAAGCCTGCCCAATACTTAATTGGGTGACCTCTTAAGCAGCAGTAGTTACTGAAATCAAGTCCTTTTGATAAACAAAGGACCCAGTAATGATTCTGCATTAAATGACCCGGAAAGGGTTGATATGCCCTAAAAGAAAACAACCAAATCTAGCTTTATTTTTTTTTGTTGTTTTTTTTTTAACCATTTATCATTGAGATGTTTTTAAGAATTCTTACCTAACTTTTGCAGAAAGCACAATAATAAAAAAATAAAAATAAAAAAACATTAGGAAAGAAATAAAAATGACTTACTTATGCTTTTTATTCATTTGATTTTTTTTTTTTTTTAATACTAAGAATTTTTTTTTTTAAAGAGCTCTGGGGAGTGTGGAGTACCTTTTCATTGTTATTACTCCCAGGTTCACTCTAACCCAGTATGGTAGTGCCTGTTAGGGTCTCTTCTATGAGTCAAATAGATGTTTGAAAAGTATTAGCATTGTATTAAGAATAGTCATTTGAAGCTATAATTGTTTACTAAGAATTATTATTAGTTACTTGAAACCATATAACTGTGCAAACAAATGACTATTATCAAATAGAAATAATTTCTTGACACCATGCAATTATTTGTATTAGATAGGAATTATTGAAACCATACAACAGTGTCAAAATTATTTGTATTAGATAGGAATACTTGATATCATATAACTGTATGCAAAAAATTCTTAAGAAATAACTACACAAGAAAATGTAAATATAAATGCTCAATGAACGTAATTCTCTAACGGTAATTTATGAGGAAGTGCGTCCCGGTCTCCTACCTCAAAGTTTGCTACCTGGTGACTATCAAAATAACAACCCTAGCTCGTCGTAATTCTTGTTTATTTATCGTAATTTGTCGTAATTCTTGTTTGTTTAGATATGAAGATGTCTATATAGTTTGGAATAGACTGAGATAGATAAACAAACAAAATAATATAGATATGAACAAATGGAGATAGATATTTTTTCGACAAGTAAATGTATTGGGGGAGGGTCGCATCTTTTTTTTGTTGTAATTCTTGTTTATTTAAACTAAAAACAAGATATTAAACAAACATGAATAAAAAATCTATTTATTTATTTATATTTAAATTAATATAGATAAATATGAACAAATTGAGATAGATAGATAGATATGAAGATGGATAGTTTTGAATAGACTGAGCTGGGTCGTTATTTTAATAGTCACCGGGTAGCAATTTTTGAGGCAGGAGACCGGGACGCACTTCCTCATAAATTACCTCTCTAACCTATAAACATAAAATAGCTCTAAAAGTAAATTTATAAAAAAATACTTGTTATTATATATTCTAGCAAATATATGCACCCTTCGGGTGCAAGTATTTAGGTTTTGATGTTATAAAAGATTGTATCAAATTATAAACTATTTAGAAAATGATAAACTGAGGGGGTATAATCGAAAAATAGAACAGCTTTAGATTTAACTGTTCTATCAATTTCTTTCACTCCCGTCTTTCATTTTTCCTAATTTATCTATTTAGTTAGATTATGAAGTATTTAAAAAATTACAGTTCTTTCGTTTTGTTTATGGATTTCTTTTAAGATTTATCCCCTAGATTTTTGCTCAGATTCGTTAAGAGAAAACCAAACAATTAGAAATCAATAATACTAAGCATATATTTATTAAAATCAAATTCTTAATATCAATATGCAAATTAGCCTTCTCGTTCACACTGTAAACCACTATTTTGTTGTATATATAAATACAATTACATGCTATTAGTAGGTAGATATGGTCAACAGTATTAATAAGGTATAACAATTTTATCAATAATTGAGGTTTAAATAAAAATAAATTCATAGTGAATGTGACATCAATAACTAAGGGAATTATGACTTGAATAGTGATTTAGTTTCGGTTACAGACAGACAAACACACAATCTCCATTATAATAAGATATGCTATTGGATTGAGAAAAAAACAGTGTAAAAACTCAACCATTTTTTTTATTATTGCAACAAATTTTAATGAAACTTCAATGGCTTTGATACACATCATTATTATTATTTTGTTTGATTATTTTGTTTGATTATTGTTGTGAAAGTTCCTTAGTTGTAGCGAAAAGTCATAAATTTCTAAAAATAAAATTTTCTGACATAACAAAATTAGGAAATTTATTAGAATTTTTCTTTTCCTTGGTTTGATAACCTAATTTGCAATTAGTCCATTGCTAATGGCTAGTAAGCACTTGTACTCTCTACTGAGACAACGTCGTCTCCGATGGTTGGGTCATGTACGTCGGATGGACGAATCCTGAAAGACATCCTGTATGGAGAGCTAACATCTGGTAAAAGACAGATTGGTCGCCCCCTACTGCGATTCAAGGATGTCTGCAAAAATGATCTCAGGTGCTTTGGCATTGTCCCTTCCAGCTGGGAAAATTTGGCTCAAGACCGCCCTCGGTGGTGGCAGAATCTCCATAGAGGACTGTACATGTCAGAAGTCACCCTGATACAACATCATGAAGCTAAGAGGTCCATAAGAAACCAACGGCAACAAAGCATCGGAACATCATCATCTACAGGGACAACCTATAAATGCAAAATCTGTGGTCGAGAATGTTTCTCAAACATAGGACTTCATAGTCACAGGAGGCGCTGCAACTTCAGGGGGACACAAAAACTTTTATCATAGTCTTTCGAGACTGAATTGCCAATGAATGACTAGTAAGCAGTTGTCAGAGTTTGAAAAAAAGTAAAATTGTGGCATACAATGATTATGAACTGTCACTTCACGATATTGTAAAGAAACTGAATCGCCATTATTCATCAAATCATATTTTTTCAAAAATTACTAGAAAACTGGAAATTATAATCAAAAAGAGATTGTGGCCGCATGAAAAAAAAAAAAATGCTTCATCTGAAGATACAAAAATTATTTACAATGTACATAATTCCCTAACCTCAAGTCTTAAAATAACCCTAGATGGGTTGACATGCCATTAAAGTCAATCAGTCGATCAATTAGAACTAAAACAGATACCTTGAATATGTTAATGAAACATTTTATGCATTTTTTGTACCCCCTCCACACATTTGCATGCATGTGCACACATACATGTATATTTTTACTGGACGCTATTCATGTTGCTGACACTAATACATTATTCTATGTACTAGACATGAGACTTTGATGAGTTGTGGTGCACCTGAGCAATGTACACAATAAATTTCTTTATTATTATTAATGTATAGGGTGGTCCTAAAGTCTTGTCACCCCTACATAGTTGTAACATTATTTTTTGTTTTAATAATATATAAGTTATGTAATTATTCTACCTCCTAAAATATCGTTAAAAATTAGAGAAGATTTTTTTTTTTTATCTTTATAAGGTTCAAAATTAATTTCCATTTTAATCTAAGGTTAAAAAATACACTCAGTTTTTATGTTTCGAAAGTTCAAAATTAATTTCTATTTTAATCTAAGGTTCAAGATTGCCTTCAGTTTTTAAAAAATCTTTATAAGGTTCAAAATTAATATTTGTTTTAATCTAAGGTTCAAAATTATCTAGAATTTTGGGTTGTATTATGCAATTATTTTACCTCTAAAAAATATGTTGGGGGTGACAAGACTTTTGAACTACCCTCAACTTCTTGTCAGCTATTTTCAATGTTCAATGGGGGTGGTGCTTAATATGTTTTTTGTGTTGTTTTTTTATTTTAATTTTTTTTTATGTTCAATGTAGGCAAAAATAACAAGTTAACTGACAAGAAAAAAGATGACAAAGTTTGCATTATTCTCAGAAAAAAAAGAAAAGAAAAACATAAATATGTATTTACTTAGACTAGACAACTTCCTTTACTATATATGACTCATCCACTGTCATGAGTTTTTTTTTGTTTTGTTTCCTTTTTATATATACAAAGGAATTTGTTTAATTTTTTTACTGTGGTTTATTTCTTGGTGCTTTCTTCATAGAGACTGGAAGAAGAACTTTAGTTTCTACTTTGGAAAAAGTCTTGGGAAATAAAATTTACTTTATGGTTATGATTTTTAATGAAAAGTAATCATTTAAATAATGATGATAAAATATTACTGTGAATTGATTAAATTAGCATAAAGCCTATTTTATTACTCTGAATTGAATAAATTAAAATAATTTTTATTCTTTGAAATGTCATTTTTTCTTTTTCTTAGTCGAACACCAAAATTTTGACATTTATTTCAATTCTCCATTATGAGTTTCACATGACTTTTTTCCTACACATATATAAAAAGTAAAGTCGTCGGGGCGGCCTAATGTCGGTATCAGCATGCAGCGAGGGAGTCTATCCCCTTTTCACTAGCGCTAGATCAAGGAGATCATTTGAGTGTCTGAGGTGGAGCGCCACACCTACCATCAGCTCCTTACTTTAACGCACAGATTCCTGTGCTACTTATACGCTGAGTTGGCAAGGGCGGGTATCGAACTAGGAGCTTTGTGGTTTCTAGCCGAACGCTCTATCGACTGAGCTAACCCGGCCCTATTTTTCTCATATATAATTTACTATATTTATAAATAAAGAGTGGTCAATACTGATGACAGAATATATATATATATATATATATCAAAGTTAGGATAGCCTATAACATATACACAGTTGATAGTGCCTGTTGACTGTCAGTTTCTCACCTATGTGATCATCATTTTTATAAAATGACACCCATCACATGGGTACCAATTTGTCTGAGAATCACATAGGTGAGAAACTAACAGTTTTCAAATTATTGTTCTTAAGTTTTTTTTCTTTTCTCATTATCTATCTATATCTTCTGTTTCTTTTTTTCTCCTTCTTTTTCTTTCCATTCCATCAAAGCAGATGATGAGCATCTGATGCATAACTCATTGCTTCCTCACCTCTCTCTTTCTCTTCCTTTCTTTCTTTCTTTCTATTTTTCTTTTCTCTCTTCTTTCCATTCCATCAAAGCAGATGATGAGCATCTGATGCATAACTCCATTGCTTCCTCACCTCTCTCTTTCTCTTTCCTTTCTTTCTTTCTATTTTATATTTTCTATTTCTTTTCTTTTTTCTCTCTGATGTATAGTATATTCTTTTCTTCCTGTTTTTTCCTCACAATCAAAATGGAATGGTCCATTATTCATCTGAGGTGATGACAGGGCGTAACATTTAAACACATATGTTCCTGTCGTAGTCTATTAATATTATAGATGTTTGTTTATGTTAGATGATTGCTTATTAAGTACTGGCATATAAGTACATATAAGTATCATGGCAATTGAGGTAATTATTTGTTTAAACTGTATACACACTTATATGTAATGAGATAGAACTATTAGTTACATACTAAGCTTAGTTTAGTTTTGGCTCAAAAACACAGCTATGTGACACTCAATGAAACCAAACTCACTCCACTGCAATAATGATCAGCGAGACAAGCTTGCTAACCCTTAACCCACAAATAGTCACCGTTTTATTTACTAAGTTTAGCTTAGTTTTAGTACATGGCTAGAAGTATAGGACACTAGTATTTTTTTTCTATTTGAGTTTGATAACTATTACAGCATTCAAGGCCTCCAGATAGAAATTACCATATATACTTGTGGATAGGTTGCACTTTTTTTTAACCAAAAATCCTGCCAAAATCAGTGGTGCAACATATCCACTTGACAGAAATGTAAAACAGCACTTCTTTCATTCTTATTTGTCATTAAATTACAACAACACGAAATGCGTACAATATGCATTTGAAAGCTTTCAAAACCTTTCGTATAAACAATATATATATATACTAGACAAAACGTGACCCGTTGGCTCACCCATTCAGCTCTGGGTAGATAATTGAGATTAGGGAAAAGGGAGTTAGCAAAGCGAATAAAATTTAAAAAATTAAAAATAAATACGGGCAGACGAAACTTTAAAATCATTTTGTAAGGTTTCTAAGAAAGGGATTGTTTGACCTCATTTAAGCTATGGGTTGCTGATTGTGAAATCTATCATAGAAATACATTTCAAATTCTCCCAGATATCTCTCTCTCTCTCTCTCTCTCTCTCTCCAGAGAAACTAACATATAACGAGGAGGTAGTCAAGAGATACATAGAGGAAAAGAAAGTGATATAGAGAATAAGTAAGAGATTGGTTGGTTTTTGACTTAATTGCAAATTACGACTAATTAGAACCAATTAAAACAGAATTTTTTTCAAACATAATTCAATCCTAAAAGTAAGGAATAATTTTGTATAATTTTTGTGTCATTAAACTAAACAGTTAAAAAACCTTTAGGAAGCAAAAGTTGATTAACTCAGCTTTAGTATAATAATATATATATATATATATATATATATATATATATATATAAAAATTTCTACTGACTTATTGCTTTAAACTGACCTGATGCTGCTGACTGTTACGCTATTTTACCCAGACTCTTTTGCAATTATAGTACTAAGGAATGCAACCCTTATTTGTTATATGTTTGCATTATGCATCACAGTCTATGGCAAAGTGTTCTAGATCTAATATTTGTAAGCAAAGTCTTGAAACAAAGGTTGAATATTTGATAAGTTTTATGCAAGAATAGGTCATGTAACTAGTCAGATTATAATGCAACCTATCTGCGAGTCAACTGCAAATATCCACTTTGACAACCACAAATTAGGGGTGTGACCTATCCATTGGTGGGACCGATCCACGAGTATATATGGTAGGTATTTACCCAACCCATTTGACACAGGTTGGATGTGACACAAAGTTACAAATATGGGGCATCCAGTGAGTGTTGACTCGCTATTCAATAGTAATGGATCTGGGAAACTACCTTACTAACCATTACACCATGATGGGACACTCCCAGATAGAAAGTATAAGTTAAAATATTATAGTCAGTACTTCACATAAGATTTCACATTTCAAATTTAATTCATATATATATATTTACCAACTCCTCCGCACGAGCAGGATACGACACAAGGTCAATTTCTTAAGCGGAGTTCAGCAGGTTTGAATTCAGAGTTTTCCTTCTCCTAGACTGGTTACCTAGCCATGGTTAAAGAACCCAGTCAGCCCTGCTATTTACCCATAGCTGGAGGGAGAGTAGGATTCATAGCTTTCCCAAGGGTATTAGCGCTAAGTGAAATGTAATTACCACGTCCAGGATTTGAACTCGGGGCGACGAGTCCATTTCCCATGACTTTAACCATTACACCATGCGCTTCCTAATTTAATTCATATATGTGTGTGTGTGTGTGTATACAATGTATGTATTTTATATACAGAGAAAATGAATAAACAATTCATGTATTTAATCATTTTGTTTATAATATCATTTACATATACTAGCAAATATATGCACCCTCCGGGTGCAAGTATTAATGTCATAAAATATAATATTATATTAAATTAGAAAGTCTAAAGAAACTAAATAAGAATGCAGATAAAATGATTTGAAACAGAGAGAGGTATAATCGAAAAATAAAACAGTTGTAGCTTCCTCTTCCATCCCCCGTCTCTCCTTGCTAAACTTTTATAATTTAACTATTTAGTTAAATAAGAAAGTAAAGAATAAAATTACAGTTATTTCTTTTTGTTAATTGATTTCTTTTAAGATTTATCTCCGAGATTTTTGCTCATATCCATTAAGATAAAATCAAATAATTAGAAATCAACAATACCAAGCACATATTTATTAAAATCAAATTTTAAATATCAATATGCAAATTAGGCTTGCCGTTCACACTGTAAACAGCTATTTGTTGTACATATGAATACAATTGCATGTTATTAGTACGTAGATATGTCCAGCAGTATTAATAATGAAAAACAATTTTATTAATAATTGAGGCTTGAATAAAAATGATTCATGGATAATGTGATGTATAATAACTAAATGGATAGTGACTTGAGTAGTGATATAGTTTCGGTTACAGACAAACAAACACACAATCTCCATTATAATAAGATATATATTATATATATATATATATATATATATGTGTGTGTGTGTGTGTGCTTGTAACCCTCCCTGCCCCCACCATCGACAGGTTGTGACATAAGATCAATTTATGAACCGAGTTTAACATGTTGGTTGGTTGGTTGGATTTTATGGCATGTCAACCCTTGTTGGGTTATTTTATGCCAAAGACGTTTTGTTTTATTCATTCTTGATTGGTATTAAACCTTTTTTTATACACATTTTTTTAATCTCATTTTTTTATTTAACCCATTGATGGGACCCTAAAAAGTATTACCACTCCAGGTCAGAGTGGATCTGGGAGTTATTTTATTCTTGTTAATTAGCTCTGTCTGGTTGTCTAGTTACAGAATTTCAAAGTTTAGTATTGAGTAATACCTAATAACATCCGTTTTGATTGTATAATGTTCTACTAGAAATAATAAAATCCTTGTATCTTTGAAATCGTTAAAAATAAATTTCAAAGAAGAAAAACATATCACTGTGCATAGTATTAGTATAATGTTGGCCTCTCTGGGTATTGAAAACTGTGTTTATGTAAGATTAAATCTTGGTATGGCTAACCTTTTTCAAACAAACAAGATATTGTTCATCACACGACTAAAAGAAAAAATGACCAAATGTTCTATTTACAAAGTACAAGAAAACTCATATTCACCAAACTTCAACTGAGAGAAATTTTGAGTGAATAAAATGAAATAAACAAAATAAAAATGTATCATGCTGGTACAATCAAGAAATAGTGAAAGTGTGTGGTGTGATGTTTAGAATCATAGGAAATTGACTCATCAATGCCTGAATATTCCTTTCTCTGATCAGTGTTTTTGTGCTAACCCTGTATTTGATTGAAATACGTTAAACTATATAACTGTGTAGGTGCGTGGTTAGAGTCATAGGAAATGGCTTCGTCAACCCAAGTTCAAATCCTGGACAAGGCTGTTTACATTTCACATAGTGTTAATACTCTTGGGAAAAGTATGAATCAAGCTACTCTCCCTCCAGCTATGGGTAAATAGTAGGGTAGACTGGGATTTTTAACCTTGGCTAGGTAACCAGTCTAAGAGAAGAAAAACTCTGAATTCAAACCTGTTAAACTGGTGGTGTAATGGTTACTTATTTACCTATAGCTGGACAGAGAGTAGTTGGATGCATACCTTTCCCACAGGTATTAGCACTATATGAAATGCAAACAGCCTAGCCCAGGATTATATATATATATATATATATATATATATATTTGCTTGAAGGCAATTACAATGCGCATATCGCATAAAATTCGATAATTATAGAAGATAATAATGACAAGTGAATTTCGCAAAGAATTACTCAGTGTGTAGAATATCGTACAGACTGTTTCAACTTTATTAAGTCTCATCAGCGATATATACTAACGATTTCCCTCCGACAGAAATCGAAACCGGGACTTCAGCAGGATAGTCAGAAACTATACTGTTTCGGCTTTTCAAACAGTTTGAGATGTTATACTTGTCATTCACATCCTGTCTATCTGTAAATCCAACATAGCATCTTATAGCAACATTTAACATTATAATAAAAATGGATTGAATGAAAAATTTGTAACCATTTCTATAGGTCATAGCAACTATTTGCGAACACGTGCCTAAATTTATTCATGTACATATTGAATTATACGCAGCATTTTTACCAATTTCATAAACATTCATATGTAATGAATATGTCAATAGAATATTAATGGTGGGAGTTAACCATTTAATAAAAATATCAAATATGTCATATTTCTCTGAATTATCTAATATTGCCTTTGATCAAATGGCTCGTATGATCATTATATAATCTTTTATGAATACAAAAAATGTTTTCATTGATTTAATATAAATCATCATCATCATCATATTTCTCTCTCTCATATTTATTTATTTATTTATATATATATATATATATATATATATATATATTAATGGGTCCCAACTATCGCATAAAATTCGATACTTTTTCTTATAGAAAAGGAAATTGACAAGTGTAATCCCGGCAAACGATCGCTCGGTGTGTAGAATGTCGTACAGACTGTTTCGACTTTATTAAGTCTCATCAGCGACATATACTAACGATTTCCATCCGACAGAAATCGAAACCGGGACCTCAGCGAGCATAGTGAAACACTATATCGCCTCGACCACAGTACACAGCTAACGATCCTAGCTAAATTAAGCTTGTCAAATGATACTACACGCCTCTACCATAATAGGTAAGGGGGGCGTTTTTGAGAGAATAATAACAACAAACAGACCGTATGCCCTTCGGCGAAGTGAATAAGATTTTTGGATGTTTGTTTATTTTTAGAAACGTTGCTGAATAAAGTATATATTAAATTTTTACTTGAAGGCACTTACAACGCATGTATCGCATAAAATTCGATACTTTTTCTTATAGAAAATGAAATTGACAAGTGTAATCCCGGTACACGCGATACATGCGTTGTAAGTGCCTTCAAGTAAAAATTTAATATATACTTTATTCAGCAACGTTTCTAAAAATAAACAAACATCCAAAAATCTATATATATATATATATATATATACACGCACACAGTGATGCTGATAGCTTTTTGATTTAGTGCATCCTGGGATGCACATATTTGCTTTTAGAATGTGTCCCTGGGAAGTTTGATGGGTCCCAACTAAAGTTTCTTAATAAATTAAAGGGTTTTCCTTTATGACCTGGGGAAACAACTAAAGCCATCTAACCTCTACCTTGTAACCTTTTATCACCTAGTATATATATATATATATATATATAGAGAGAGAGAGAGAGAGATGCTGATAAGTACGTGTCCTGCATCCCTGACACACAAAAATCTAAAAGGATGCAGTAAAATCATATCCATGCATCCCATTCCCAGTGTTTTTCTTTTTTCTTCTCTCACCATTTCAAGCTAACTGTAAATACATTTTAATAGTTTCTTAGAAACCAATTACATTGGATAGGTTACAAGGTAGGGGTTAGCCAGCTTTAGTTGGGACCCATAAATTTTCCTAGTGACTCATTCAAAGCAAATATGTGCGTCCCAGGATGCAATAAATCAAAATGTTATCGGCATCACTGTATATAATATATGTATATATGTGTCAAGCATAAAATATGATAATAAAAACTCACTTCTTAGTGTTTCACATTATCAATCTTCAAGAGAGTTAATATACAAAATCTAGAATACTGGCTCACCTGAGGATCAAATGTATGCTTTTATCCTGTTTTATTGTCATTTTATTTCATTAAAAAAAATGAGTGTGTGTGTGTGCACAATTATGATTAAAATCTAACCTTAAAAGCATTTTTAATCTGCACAATTTTTGCATAAAAATGCTGAGTAATATTGTAATATCACAATATATTTTATTATAGATATAATTTTATGTATGTAGAGAAAATGTAAAACAAACATGGGATGTTACAATAGATGGACATTTTATGAATGATATATATATATCATTCATATAAATCTTAAGTATAATAAAACAATTAATTCATAATTTTAAAATTAATAATTTAATATATCATATTTTTATAATTAATAACATATATTTTATTATATATATGAATATGATGTATGTTATACTAATAATTTATATATATGAATTTATAATATTCAATATCACAATATATTCTGAAATATATAGTGATATTACTCTGTATTTTTATGCAAAAATTGTGCAGATTATAAATTCTTTTCAGGTTAAATTTTAATAATATTTGTACAACACACACACACACCAAAATTTATTTATATATATATATATATATATATATATATATATAATGATGAAAATGGCATGGCTTATATATTTAACTAATATTAATAACAAAAACATATTTATTTAATTTTTTTTTTTTTTTTTTCCTTTTTTTACTCTTAATATTTTCAGGCTTATTTAATTTTTATTTTTTTTAATTTTTTTTTACTAGCCTGAAAATATTAAGAGTAAAAAAAAAAGGAAAAAAAAAATTAAATATGTTTTTCAACATAAATTTGCATTATTTTGCCTTCAAAAATATATTATTACATTTTAATTAATGCTTCTAACACACTATAAAAAAAAATCTTTATTTCAATATCCCCGAGCAGGGCCTCATTATTTTTATAGTATTAAAAAAAATATATCTGAAATGATTTTCAAAACTTCCCGCAAAACAAGACGCAACATGGGATCTAACAGGTTTTACGATCTTTGCCGAGCGTTTGAATTTACATTAGAACATTCAATGGATTAATATCACAGTTGAGTTTAACAAACACAGATAGAAACTTTTCAACTGTCTCTGAAGATGGGCCTAGCCTGAAAATATTAAGAGTAAAAAAAAGAAAAAAAAAAATTAAATAAATATGTTTTTCAACATAAATTTGCATTATTTTGCCTTCAAAAATATATTATATATATATGTTATAGAGTCTATGTATGCTTCTTTGTAGGTATATGTGATGAATGTTGGGATTTTTGTTTTTTTTGTTTTGGTTGTCTTAAAAGCATGGAAAGATATATGTAGAAGAGTAGAAAACAGAATATAAATTAAAGTGATGAATATTGTGTTCTTAATTTTATTTATTTTTCTTATATTTTGGGATACCTTCCCTTTCTCAAAGGTTTATTTTTTATATATATATATATATATATATATATATATATATGAATGGTTAGTTCAATGAATTTTATAACTGTAATTCTTCTATACTTTATTCCTTTTAAGTATCTTATAAAAGAGAAGAATCTATTTAGAAGTCTTACATTTAAACAAGCAAGAGAGTAATGCAATTATATAATGAAGATTCACTTTTAAGAGCATTCAGGAAATACTAGTACAATGAGACGAATGTGCTATTAAGAAGATGCAAGTTATTACTGCAGAATACAAAAGAGGCAATTATGGTTAAAACCATCAGTTAACAATAAGAAAAAAGGAAGAGGAAAATGCTGTACTTGCAGATTTGGATTAGTAGTTGATGCAATAGACTGTTAACGTAGAGGTCTGATGTTTCATGTGAAGTGTTGCTAAGGTAAAGCTTATCTACAAGGTGAGCTAATATTATTCAACACATCTGATTTTGAAACTCTTGAGTCATGAGTTTTTATCCTGTTTTATCATTGTCTTATTTTATACATGAAAAATATTGTAAAAAGTTATTTCAAATATTATTTGAATATATATGTATATATTTGCTAACCCACGAGCAGGATAAGACACAAGTCAATTTCTTAAGTGGAGTTTAACAGGTTTGAATTCAAAGTTTTCCTTCTAATCAAGGTTAAGGATCCCAGTCTGCCCTACTATTTACCCATAGCTGGAGGGAGAATACAATGCCTTAAATTCTAATTTTTATTCATTGTAACATATTTTTAATGAATAAAATTGTAATAGAATTACTATCAATGAAAAATCCCACTCCGACAAAAGTGATAAAATTTTCTAAGCACATTTTTAAATTTCAAAATGTAACCGAATCAAATAGAAGTTGATAATTCAACCAATTTGAAAATGTGTCAATAATTTTGGTTTAGTTTAGTTTCTTTGTTTAATGGTATATCAACCATTATGGATTATTTAATTATTTAAAGAAAACTTTTTTTATAACTTCATATATATTATTAAATTGGTAAAAATAATTTTCATTAACTTCATGTATATTAATGAATACTAGTAGTTTTATAGAAGAAAGGTAGTGGAACTATTTAACTCATTGCTGGGGGTATGAGTGGGTTCATACCTTTCCCAAGAGTATCGGTCCAAAAGTGAATATAATAGCATGACTGGAGTTCAGTTTCAGTGTTGCCAGGTATTTGTTGGTGTTACTGTTATTATATGATTCAATATTCCCTTTTTAATATGTTATGATTTGAGTTGCCATTTTAAGGATCTAGTTGAAGGCAGTTTTACAGTGGAGATTTTTTGTGGCATAAAATTTGATCCTTTCTTGAAGTAGAAAGATGTAATATCAGTTTTAATCCTTGTCTGTTGATCTGTCCTTGAAGTAGAAAGATATATCAGATATAATCCTTGTCTGTTGATCTGTCCTCAAAGTAGAAGGATGTATCAGATATAATCCTTGTCTGTTGATTCTGTTGGTCTTTCCTTGAAGCAGTCCATCAAGCAAGTCATTTTAGGACAATTTATTAACACCATTAAATAGTAAATTAAATACATGTTTGAGCGTTTTTGATTGGTTAATTCAGCCCCTGCTGTTTGGAACAGTCTATAAATATAAGTTGTGATCTTTCACACACCTTATACCCAAAGGATAATCCAACATAATAACTTTTCTGCATTTTGTAAAAAAAATTAATCTTGAAACAAACCATTTAAACCCAGCTATGTGTCAAATAGTATCACTACTGTTCTTCTACCATGATTTGATATTAAATAATCCACAAAGGTTGATATGCCAGAAATGAACAAAGAAAGAATGTCAGCAGTATTCAATTAATTTATTTGGTGAGTAAACAGAAATTAAATTTGGTTTTCAAGGGGTCCATCAAGCAAAAAGTTTGATAAGCCCATGTCTAGAACTTGTAAAATCTGTTTGGTTTGGTTTCTTTGCCAAAGTCATCCTTGTAGAATAACAGTAGTGGTACTATGGATTGAGGGGGTTTATACCTTTCCCAAGAGTATCAATCCAAAAGTTAACATAACACAACTGGAGTTTGAACTCATTTACCACTATGCCATAGCAACCTCCACCCCCCTCTGAAATCTGTGATTCCATATTGCACAAATATCAGCAATCAAGTAATATCAACTTGAAAGTTGTTGCTACTAAGAATTCAAATCTAAATTTTTGGACTTGATATATGAAATGAAATATAATTAAAGACACTTAATAAAATACATACAAAATGACTTTATTGTACATGGCAATAATGTAAGTAATATCTCATAGAATGTCACCAGTTCTAATTAAGATATATTAAGTGTAGTAAATTAAGATTTTGCTGAGATGAAGGAAAATTTCCGACATAAAAAAAATGTATTTTATTTTGAGAGATTATAAAGTTTTTCTAAGATTAAATGGGTGACTTAGAGTTCTAATTAAAAATTAGAAAAAAATTTTTTTTATGTTAATTATGATAATTAAAATAGTAAGTGTTGCATATATGCCAAACCGATAAATTCTGTTAAAAATGCCCGTTTAAACAAAGTGCTTTTCCTTTTATGTAGAGGTGTTTGGGTGTAATGGTTATCATTGTAGGAAACGGACTCGGTGACCCAAGTTCACATAGTGCTAATACCATTGGGAAAGATATGCATCCAACTATTCTCCTTCCAGCTATTGGTGAATAGCAGGGTAGACTGGGTTATTTAACCTTCGTTAGGCAGCCAGTCTAGGAGAAAGAAAACCCTAAATGAAAATTGCTAGAAACATCATTTTCACTAGCGCCAGACTAGGGAGATTGAAATGGAGTGCCACTCCTACCATCAGCTCCCCACTTGACTGCATAGATCCAAGCTGTGCTACTCAAGTGTTATATTTGAATAAGACTTCAAGTCAAGCCAATTACTCCATTCCTTTTTCATTAGCGAGGGAGTCTATCCACTTTTCACTAGTAGTAGACCAGGAAGATTGTTTATGTGCTACACCTACCATCAGCTCACCACTTTACCGCACAGATCCAAGCTGTGCTACTCATGTGCTGAGTTGGTGTGGAGCCGGTATCGAACATGGCTCCTTGTGAGTTTTTCACACCAGCGTTAGCTGATGGTATTTCACTGGAGACCGAGTGACAAATTATTATTGGAAGACTGCTCAAATATACATTATTTATTATGCGATGCACTTTGCGTAATGGTTATCTGCATGTAAAATTGGAGGCACATGGTGTAATGGTTATTGTCGAGGAAAATGGACATGGCGAGACAAGTTTGAATCCTGGACAAGGCTATTTGTGTTTCATATTGCATTAATACTTTTGGGAAAGGTATACATTCAACTATTCACTTTCCAGCTATAAGTAAATAGTAGGGCAGACTGTGCTCTTTAACGATGGTTAGGCAACCAGTCTAGGAAGATGAAAACTCTAAATTCAAACTTGTTAAACTCCGCTTAAGACATTGACCTTGTGTCAAATACAACTTATGCCGAGGGTTTGGTATAAAAAAAAATGTAAAAAGAAAATTTATGAGGGTGAGTAAAAAAGTAATGCCATTTTCTTTATTTCATGTGATTTTTTTTTTATAAAACTAAGGCCTACATGGGGACCCTAATGAGGCTCAGAGCAAGAATCCGACGACTAAGGCCCATCTTGCCAATCGACAATGTCCTCCTGTAGGACAATGATTGACCACACACAAGCATCAGGACAAGGGAGAAAATCGCTTTCGGGTGGACAACTTTACCACATCCTGCATACTCACCAGATTTAGTGCCTTCAGACTATCATTTCCTTTGGTCCCATGAAAGAGGGTTTGAGAGGTAAATATCATTCCAGTGAAGTGAAATTGGCTCAAAGAATAGCCACCAGGGTTCCATCCTTAAGCATCATGGGTTACCACTCACAGCCAAAAGGTAGCCCCATTAGAGGGATTTTACCCCTCTGCAGAGGTGCACTCAGTGTATTCTAAAGACCCAGCCGACAGGGCTGAATACCACTGGAGTATTTGCTTTCTACCAGTATCTTTATATAAATACCATTGTTTTCTTTGTTGAAATACAGATTATATATCTTTCATTTTACCACTATTTCTTAATAATAATAATAATGGACTTACTTATTGATTTTGACACATGAGGGTTCATCCAATGAACAACCTACACACTGTTTTGTTTATAGTGGTGAAGGCTCATGTTGGACTATCCGCACTTTTTGGCACAGTCGATAGGAAAGAATTGGTGCACAAGGAATGCCACAAACCCAATCAATGACTGACCTCAGGTTTCTAAATTCAGGATTTTCTTTCTCCTAGACTGGTTACCTATCCAAGGTTAAAGAACCCAGTCTGCCCTACTATTTAACCCATAGCTGGAAGGAGAATATATGGATTCCTACCTTTCCCAAGGTTAAGTATCTGGTCGGCATCCTTAGTTCCAGATGTAGTAAGTAAGTAAGTAAGTAAGCAAGCCAATAAGAATCCGGTGTTATAGTATTCTTTGTAAGTCCGACGTCCAAGATGGTCCGAATAGCAATGAGCCAAGATTAAGAATCAGACCTCTATAAATACACCAACATCAGCAGCAGCACTGCCAGTGATTGGACAATAGAAATCTTTCTCGGGTCACATTGTAGTCGATGAGTCTATATTTAGGAGTAGGCATCTATCACACGCCTTATATCCAGAAAATCCAACAATTAGCACTATGTGAAATGCAAACAGCCTTGTCTAGGATTTGAACTCTGGACAACAAGTCCATTTCCTACAACACTAACCATTATGCTACATACCTCCATATATTATTTCTTACTAGAGGCTACTGCAAGAAATATTCAGTTCAGGATTTGAACTCTGGTCAACGAGTCCATTTCTTACAACACTGACCATTATGCTACACACCTCCATATATTATTTCTTACTAGAGGCTACTGCAAGAAATATTCAGTTCAGGATTTGAACTCTGGTCAACGAGTCCATTTCTTACAACACTGACCATTTATGCTACACACCTCCATATATTATTTCTTACTAGAGGCTACTGAAAGAAATATTCAGTTCAGGATTTGAACTCTGGTCAACGAATCCATTTCTTACAACACTAACCATTATGCTACATACCTCCATATATTATTTCTTACTAGAGGCTACTGCAAGAAATATTCAGTTCAGGATTTGAACTCTGGTCAACAAGTCCATTTCCTACAACACTATGCTACATACCTCTATATATTATTTCTTACTAGAGGCTACTGAAGAAATATTCAGTTCAGGATTTGAATGGTCAACAAGTCCATTTCCTATGACACTTACCATTATGCTACATACCTCCATATATTATTTCTTACTAGAGGCAACTGCAAGAAATATTCACAGTTCTCCTTTGCCAAACCTCAGACTAATAAAAGAAAGTTCTTCAAATCCTTTTGTTATCAAATATACCTTGGTTGTTCTATCTTTAGAATAGATCAGCCATTCCATCTTGTGGATATTACATTTTGACCAGTCTTTTATTTCTCTTCATAGGTTCCGAAATCAGACAGTTCTTGTATTTCTGCCTGGTTAACTATTTTACAGCTAGCTGTGCTATTTTCTGTTATTTTCTCTTATTTGGACATGTTCATTTTCTTCCCAGTTTGGAGCTTTCTACTTGATTTGATCCTTCGCTCATCAACACTTATATGTTTTATCTCTTTGTAATGGAATATTCTGGTGATTGAGAAAAAAAAATATATATATATATCAGAGAGAGAGGAGAGAAATACAGTATCATACATAAATAAGTACACTCCTAAGAATTTTTTATAAAAGTTTTTTCTTGTTTATCAAAATGTTATTTAATATATATAATATATTATATACTGGTGAGTATGGTGGATGTGGTAAAGTTGTCCACCTGAATGAGGTGATTTTCTCCCTATAAATATATACCAGCCTAAAATAGACTCTATATATATATATAGATATAAAACACTGAGATAGATAGATAGAATGAATACACTGAGATAGATAGACAGACATGAATACCTGAGATATAGATAGAATACACTAGATAGATATGAATACACTGAGATAGATAGATAGACAAATATGAATACACTGAGATAGATAAATAGATAGATAGACAGATATGAATACACTGAGATAGTGTATTCATATCTGAGATAGATAGATAGAAATACACACAGATATAAATACACTGAGATAGATAGATAGACAGACAGATATAAATACACTGAGATAGATAGATAGACAGACAGACAGATATAAATACACTGAGATAGATAGATAGACAGACAGATATAAATACACTGAGATAGATAGATAGACAGACAGATATAAATACACTGAGATAGATAGATAGACAGACAGATATAAATACACTAGATAGATAGATACAGACAGATAATACACTGAGATAGATAGATAGACAGACAGATATAAATACACTGAGATAGATAGATAGACAGACAGATATAAATACACTGAGATAGATAGATAGACAGACAGATATGAATACACTGAGATAGATAGATAGACAGATAGATATAAATACACTGAGATAGATAGATAGACAGATAGATATAAATACACTGAGATAGATAGATAGACAGATAGATATAAATACACTGAGATAGATAGATAGACAGATAGATATAAATACACTGAGATAGATAGATAGACAGATAGATATAAATACACAGATAGATAGATAGATAGATAGACAGATATAAATACACTGAGATAGATGTGTTTTATATGTGAATAACAAGTAGTAGGTTATAGAGAAACAGATCTTGTGAACTGATGATATACATATGTTTTTATGAGGTAATAAGTATTGGATTATACACAAACAGACATCTCCCAAGATAACTATGCTTTTTATTATACAATAAACTCAGTAGACATCATGTAAAATTCAGCACTTAAAATCTTTTAGCCTTTGTTCAGATCAACATAAACTTATACACTTAAAATTATTTTGTGTAATGGGAGATGAAAATGTATGAAAATTGGATAGTTTTACAATATGATATCTTTTGGAAAAAATTAATCTTTGCAGTTAAAATTATTCTGTGTTGCTTTGTATCTTTCCCTTTTAGCACAGATGTTGAAAGTTCCAAGGTTAGGATTATATATATTTACCCAACACCTCCGCACTAACAGGATGCGACTCAAGGTCAATTTCTTAAGCACAATTTAACAGATTTGAATTCAGAGTTTTCCTTCTCCTAGACTGGTTACCTAGCCAAGGTTAAAGAGCCTAGTCCGCCCTACTATTTAGTCTTAGCTGGAAGGAGAGTAGTTGGATGCATACCTTTCCCAAGGGTATTAGCCCAATGGGAAATGCAAACAACCTAATCCGGGATTTGAACTCTGGTCGATGAGTCCATTTCCTATGATTCTAACCAT
Source organism: Doryteuthis pealeii (assembly GCA_023376005.1). Taxonomy (NCBI): domain Eukaryota; kingdom Metazoa; phylum Mollusca; class Cephalopoda; order Myopsida; family Loliginidae; genus Doryteuthis; species Doryteuthis pealeii. Next base: position 55,642,696 of record CM042137.1, on the reverse strand, counting down.
TACACCACGTGTTTCCAATGTTATAATTATATCATGATTTGTGAAAGAAATATATCAGCAAGTGTTGCATTATTTATAGGTAGCCTATTAATTATGTACAGTGAGTGTAGTGTAGATTTTAAAATAACGGTTAGTGGAAAAACACTGGAGGAATGATGGATGGGCCTTAACCCTGTGTTGACTTACTCTTCTGGTTCACCAGTGCAAATGTGGGAAGTTAGCTAGAGAATATCAGTTTTTGGCTGGCTGGCTGCTGAGGGGAACGGACCGTAATGGCTGGTTCCGTTCAGCTGGCCAAATTCTTGCATGTGTGTTGCTGATCCAGGATCTTAAACAAATAAAATGTGAGCTCAAAACAAAGCAAAGTCTTGTGTTGTTAATCAAGAACAAAAGTATCAACACAGAACATCATAGAGGTAGACGGATCCAGAATAACAGAAGATCCAGCTAAGAAGATACCAGCCTCGACCAGCCAGATGGTGGAGGATCAACTGATTGACAGATCCAGCCCAAGAGAAATGGATGGATAGCAAGATATAACAAACAGAAGCTAAGTATCCAAAGAAGACAATGATGCCTGTATGCAGTAACAGATGTACAGGTATGCTAAATACGCAAGAAATAAGGTATACAAAATGAGATAACAGCTATAACAGAGCTACCCAGAACTATCAAAGAAATCTATACATATATAAAGGGCAGTTGGTGTGTATGTATGTCCGGAGGAAACTATGAAAATAAAACAATTAATGACCAAGTAGATGTATATACACATTCCCTATCACCAGCTCTTGCTTTTTGAGCAAAAATAATGAAGATTTGATTTATATTTGTGAAGATAATTAAAAAATAAAATTCAAATAGTAACAGCATGGAATTTTTTTTGCATTTAATATTTTAAATAGGAGACATTAATTTTTTCTTTTCATAATGTCTGTGCACTTTTTTTCCTGATGCCCCCACCAGGCTGGATCAACATAAGGTCTTTTTTACGTAGGGACATCTTGCAAGGATCCAACTCCTGATTCACTAATAATGGATCTGTGAGGCTAAGTTTTTTGCCCACCCTCTCTACCCAGGTGATGCCGGGTAGCCACTTCTAGTACAAGATAAGTACGTGTTAGTTTAAGATGTTATACAACGTAAGATTAAGAACAAGATCATGGTTTCGTGTCACATCCAAAGATGAGAGAATGGCTGGCAAAACAGAACAGATACTACACTTTGATCCCAGTTCAAAGGAGGCTGGAAAGCTATGCTCTGATACTAAGCAGAAATTTCACTAGGCAATACTTTGATTCTATAAAGATTCTCTGACCCTAGGTTGCTCTCTCGGTGGGGCTTACAATACACTGACTGTTTCTCCTTGCAGACAAACTAATTAAAGTATGATTAGAATAAGAGTAATCTTTTTATATGCATTCTTATTTAATTTTGTTAGTCTTTCTAATTTAATATAGAACACATGTAAATTTAGTTTTAGATATACAATCCTTGAGATACAGTGATACCAGTATGTTCTTCCAATTATGACAAGAAGTTTCCTGAGTTCAACAAGAAACACCTGAAAAAGGCCAACACTTCTAATTTATATATTTCATTAATTAATACTTATGCCCAGAGGGTGCATATTCTTACTAGTATATATAATTTTCTATATAACTCATACATTTCATTTAAAATCAATCAAAATTTGCAGGAAAAAATATTAATACATAAGTGCTCACACATTTTTACATTTAAAAATCATATTTTTTAATTGATAAATAATTTGCCCATAATTGTACGGTGTCAAATATTTCTATCCAATGCGATATACAGGGTAATTATAAAGTAACTCCTTTACCTACTTTAAAAATCTTCTAAATTATTTCTGAATCATTACTTTTACAAGAAATTAATATGAGAAGACACATAACATGGAGTTTTATTTAAAATTCTATATTGGCACAAGAATTCGCCTCCAGATACTCAAGTCACTCGGGAATTAGAATTAAACGTCCAGACATCTTTATAGGACTTCAAATTTTAAAACAAAATAATCAATCTGAAAATAAAAACAACATAGATCCAATTGCCATATATTAAGGAACATAGAAAGAATTGAGGAAAATGTAACTGCATATAAAAAATTATAGTTTAAAGTAGGGAGTTACTTTTCAATCACCCTGTATATTAAGGAACATACATTAAAGAATTGAGAAAAATGTAACTACATATAAAAAATTATAAATAGTATAACATTGGGAGTTACTTTTCAATCACCCTGTATATATATTTTTCTATATAACTCGTACATAATTTATCAATCTAAATATGTAGGAAAAGATATTAACATCTAAAAATGCTAAAACATTTTTACATTTAAAAATCACATATTTTTAAATTGTTAATTTTTTTTTCTGAAACGAAGTATGCTTGAATTTTTAAAATTCATTAAATATATCATCTCAATGTCTTTTCATCATAGTATCATTTGTTGTATTTAAATAATGTCTCTACTAAAAATATATCCTATATATATATATATATATATATATAATATATATATATATATATATAATTTTCCTTATAATTTATTTAAAATCAATCAAAATATGTAGGAAAAAATATCAACATATAAGTGTTCACACATTTTTGACACATAATTTGCACATAGTTGTATGGTTTCCAATATTCCTATCAAATACCATAATATATATGTAATACGATTTTTTAAAAATTTTTTTTTAAGGCAAAATAATGCAGATTCATGTTGAAAAACATATTTGTTCTTGTGCTCTTAATTTTCGGATAAAATCCATCTTCAGAGAGTTCATTATAGAGTTGAAAATATTCCATCTGCATTTTTTAAAGTCAACTTGGTTCTAATAACGTTGAGCTTGATGGAGACTTGAAATTTGGAGGAGATATATAATATGGTGTTCATGAAGTCTTACAGCAGTTTTAAAATTGAAAACTTAATAACTCACATAGTACAAATGATATAATCATTCAGTAAAAACCATATAAAATTTCTCCTCATGTATTTTTATTCTTTATATACGTTTCCATTATTGCATTTCAATAAGACTGCCATCTTTGTTGTTACATTTTAAATCTGTTGCATGACTTTATAGACGTCCTGTATAATTTTCTATATAACTTATACATAATTTAGACAAAATCAATAAAAATATATAGCAAAAAATATTAACACATAAGTGCCCACGAATTCTAAATTTATAAATCATGTTTTTTAATTGTTCATTTTTTTCTTGAATTTTTATAAACCATTAAATATATCATCTCAATGTCTTTTCGTCATGGTATCATTTATTGTATTTAAATAATGTCTCTACTAAAAATATTCCTATCCAATACTATATATATATAGAGAGAGAGAGACAGACAGACAGACAGACACAGAGAATTTTCTATATACCTCATACATAACTTATTTAAAATCAATCAAAATATGTATATATTTACCAACTCCTCCGCACGAGCAGGATATAACACAAGGTCAATTTCTTAAGCGGAGTTTAACAGGTTTGAATTCAGAGTTTTCCGTCTCCTAGACCGGTTGCCTAACCAGGTTAAAGAGCCCAGTCTGCCCTACTATTTACCCATAGCTGGAGGGAGAGTAGAATTCATACCTTTCCCAAGGGTATTTGCGCTAAGTGAAATGCAATTACCACGTCCAGGATTTGAACTGGGGACAACGAGTCCATTTCCTATGACTTTAACCATTACACCACACGCTTCCTAAATCAAAATATGTAGGAAAAAATAACATAAGTGTTCACACATTTCTACATTTAAAAATCACATATTTTTCAATTGATAAATAACTTGCACATAATTATATGGTTTCAAATATCCCTATCCAATACTTTATATTTAAATATAGAATATTTGAAAATCCCGTTTTTTAATTGTTAATTTTTTTTTCAGAAACGAAGTATACTTGAATTTTTTAAAATTCTTAAATATATCATCTCCCTTGCTTTTTCATCATGGTGTCATTTATTGTATTCAAATAAATGTCTCTACTAAAAATTTCTCCCACCTGACTGATTGACACCAAGTGTCAATGATCAAATGTTCGTTTAACCTAAAACTTATAGGTTACATGATACGCTTGACTAGCCATCTATTTTTCCATGTGACATTTTCATTGCAACTGAAGTGGAATGAATTACATTCATGTCAAATATGGTGGCTATTGAGATAGATGATGAATTCAAGAGCGACTGACCCCCCATAAGATCACAAGTATCATGGGTTACCACATCCTCTCCTCCCCCCACTGTGGTCTTATGATAAATGTTGGACTCGCATCTAAACTTCCTGTATTAGGTGATCACTTCAAAAGCTGTCAGTCTTCTGCGTGCTTTGAAAGTGTCAAAAGTCACTTAGATATATGAAGTCATTTGTTATTCTAATTTTGAATCAAACTCATCTTATTCTCTCTTTTTTTTTCTTTGACCTTTAAACTCAGACTAATTAATTTGAACTTTGATGATTGGCTACTGCTTTAATGTAATGAATAACATCTCTGACCGTTATCATCTTGTGTTATATAATTCATGGGTAGCCTATGAATTGTGTAAGTAGTGTAGCTAGATGGAAATTTCCCCTGCAACATGTGTAACCACATCTGCAAGTCCAGAATTGGACTAACTAGCCACCAGAGGGTCCACAACTATTGAATGTCATGGAGTGATGTCATTTTCATCTGCGACGGACTTCTAAAAGGAAAGGAAAAGTGTAGCTAAATTTTGAATCGAAGTTCATTGAAGATTCAAATAATGAGAAAATGGAAAGTTACCATTAGCTGTTAGCCGGTAAAGTTATTGACAGCATTTAACCTCGCGCTGACTTGTACGTCGACTTCTGATTGGCTGAAGGAAGGCATGAGAATAGAAACTAAGTTAGTTAAGCAGTTGCCAGTGGGAGCTGATATTAAGAAATGTCACTCTTAAGATGCCAACTTCTCATCCATGCAGTTAGAAACCTTTTTTGGGCTGTTTTTTTTTTGTTTTTTTTTGTAATAAAGTCTATAAAAAAGCAACAAAGTCTTTATTAATTATTAAACAAGAAATGAGCAGACACCCAGCCCAACAGAAGAACCCACCACAATTCTCTACTTAAAGACAGAATAAACTCTGATACAACTCCTACTTTAAGGACATATCAGCAGACAAGGATTAAAACTGATACTACATCTTTTTATTCAAAGAAAGGATCAAACTTTATGCCACAAGGGATCTCCGCTGTAAAATTGCTTTCAACTACAGCCCAAAAATGGCTACAAGAATCGTAACAAGCCTTGTCCAGTATTTGAACCCACATCACTGTATCCATTTCCTATGATAATAACCATTACATCACAAGCCTCTATTTGAAAAAATAGTATATGCCATGAAGTTTATTGACATTGCAGCATGCTAGGCTTGTATATATTTATTAGGAATTCTTTATTTTCTAAAAACCCTTTGGATAAATCAATTTGTTCGTGCATGTAAAAAGTCTTCCGCATCGCTTTACAACAACAAAAGTTTCAATTCTACTTCTCCGTCATCTTTCTACACATATTTCTTTTGTCTTCTATCTTCTTACAAAATGTGAATGTATTCCATAAGATTTATTGATTTCTAGAGTAATTTGAACCTTTGTAAAAAATAGAATTATTATTTAATAATTCTATTTTTTGCTATGACAAGTTAATCATTTTTATGCATAAGAATTGCTTCTTTAGAAATTACTGCAAGTCTTCAAGAGAAATGAAATTTACCATTCTCTATTATTCCTTATTGAAATTACTCTAGGATTTTCCAGGTTAAATATGCTTCTTGTTGCATTAAATAAAGACTTCTTATGTGTCTGTTTGGTTTGGTTTGTTGGATTTTACGGCATGTCAACCCTTGTTGGGTTATTTTATGCCAAAGATGTTTTGTTCTATTCATGCTCCAGTGTGGACCTGGGAGTAATGGCAATGAAAGAGTACTCCACACTCCCCAGAGCTCCAGAATTGGAACTTCACCATTATATACAGTTCAGCATCATACCCAGGACACTAAGACCCTCAGCCACCATCTTCTAGCACATATATGCTAAAATGGGTTGGGGGTTGCTATAAGGGCAATAGCGTTGGGACAATCATATAGATACTAGGTCTTGATGTGACCAGCCAATTGATCAGACAGGGCCTCTCCGATCGCCCATCTAGCATAAGTAAGCGCCAAAGTAGAGTGTTGCATATTATGGACTGCTCAGCCCCCAGGGTTCCATCCTTAAGCATCATGGGTTGCCACCCACGATCTTGGATCACAAGGGGGACTATGTTGAATAATAAACCTCATTTGGTCATATTCCATGAGAGTATCTTGGTCAGCTTATGAACTTTTCAGCTGACACTTGTATATTGAAACCAGTCATTGTTTTTGTAATATTTGTTTCTTTACATAATAAACTTCAAGTAAATATTTTACTCACTCTAAATCTTTACACTTGTCTTAGAATTTTACAAATTTGGGAAAGACAGTCACTTAAAGTGACTCTTAACAATCTCTTCAGTCAATTGTATCATGTGCATTAGGGTGTATAGAGCCTCCTCCTAAGTGTCTGCTTGCATATGCATATATGCATAATATAAAGACAACACCCCAAGAGACAATGATACAGTGATGTAGACAAGAAACAATAAGAGAGAGATACAGTACCAGCCTATTGGCAAAAATAGATATACAACATAGAACAATACAGTGCATAGGCAAAAATAGATATACAACATAGGGGCAAAGAAACAACTTTGAAATTCAAACTCTCCTTCTATACTATGGGGGAGTGATCCATCTTTCAAAGACAATGTTTTAACCATTAGACCATGTGTTACATAATTGTTAGTACCTTAACACTTATTTACAGTAGTGTAGAAACCAAAATGGCTATTATAATTTGCAGCTGGCGGCCTTGAAGGATTGAGTGACTCAGCTTGACCTCAGTCCTGATCCTCCTTCCGGTGGATACCGTGAGAATCGGTGGAGAAGACCCTCTTCCGGTTTAGATTAGAAAGAGATTTTAGTTCAGTATCGGCCAAACCACGAAAGTGGTAAGTCACGTTAAGCACACTGCCATACTCAATCTGCGCAGTTAGTTTGGTGGGGATTTCGGAATAAAATATGATCTAAAGCAAATCGAAGTCTTGTGTTATTATCTAAAAACTACCAATGACACAGGGCTTCTGATAAAGAGAAATCCCCAATGGAAGACCAGACACGAAGTCCCCAAGACGAAGTCCAGACGCTAGAAGAAGAACGTAAGATACCAAAGATGAGCAGAAGAATAATAGAAGTAAAGAGAGTATACAACACCTGGAAGATTCAGTAGAGATCTCAATTTTGCAATCTTCTACCATCTTCCTTTTCTTATAATTCTATTGACTATCCAACTAATGATATTAAGACTTTTTTTAGTTTTCTTTCATTCTTTCTTTTTCACAACATTATTTGCCTAATTCAGTTTTTGTTGATTCAATTTAATCATGATAATTCCCAATAAAGAATCAACTTTGAAACATTTTTACCATTACAAATAATTCTGGCTAGTTTAATTTTCACCCTTTTTTTTGCAGGGTTTGTTTTTTTTGTTTTTTTTTTTAATTTTTAGTTATATATTCAAATATCACCTAGAGATCTGGATTGTACAATTCATTTTAATAACCAAAAAACATAAGTTCCCTTTCACCATTTCTTTTTTTTATTCTTTCTTTCTTTTTTCTTTTTGGAAATTGAGATTTGATTATTCAAATTCAAACTCACGTCTCATACTAGTGAGAGAGGGTTCATCTTTCAAAGACAATTCTTTAATCATTAGACTGTTGTATACCCTTTCTTTCCTTACTTCTATTCTTCTTCTGCTCATCTTTGGTATCTTACGTTCTTCTTCCAGCATCTGGACCTAGTCTTGGTGGTTGGTCGCACTTAATTCCTCTCTTTTTCTAGATCAGTCTTGTTGCCAAGACATTCATCAACCACAAAACCATATTATTTATGTAAGCTTTTATTTACTTAACTAAACGTTTCATGTAACTAACATAACACGCATGTGCAGTGAGCTTCAGCTAAGGCAGAAAGACCTTATCTGCCTGACGTCCAAGCTGAAACTGAGAGCCAACCAGGTCCCACGTGACTTCACGTATTTTGCGGGCTTTCTGTAATATTCCATGGAAAGTCCCGCCCGTGATATGAAAAGAGGCCATCCTTTCAGAATTACAGGGGGTTGACAATAATCTATGCATAGATTATGTAACAAGACCATGAATTATTTGACAGGAATCTCATCAATAATCTTCTACCATTTCCCTTTTCTCATAACTTCATATTGAATTCTTAACTATTGAATAATGGCAGGAATAATACTCGTATTTCAAAATTTTGAAACTATGTATTTTGCCCATTTTTTTTTTTTTTTTTTTTTTTTTTTTTGCCTTTTTTAATATTTTTAGTTATTCTGTTCTGTCAAAGTACACTAGTATACTAGTTCAAATATCACCTAAAGAACTGGATTGTACAATTTATTTTAATAACTGAAGAACATAAAAAGAAATCAAGCAAAACTCTTATTCTAGGCAGAGGTCAAATCAATATGAAAATAATCTTGCATTTTTATAGGAACTATGAATTCTAAGAATACACTTGCCGTTTCTTTATTTTCTCTTTGATTTTATCCTGCTTACCACACCCATACAGATGTGCTCACATCCACATGCATCGGGTTAGCTCAGTCAGTAGAGTATCCAGCTCAGAACCACAAGGTTCCAGGTTCAATACTAGCGATAGCAAGAGAGCTCATAGTTCCACAATATAGCTAAACTTTATATATATATATATATATATAATATATATATATATATATATATATATACAAAAAATTTTTTTTAATTTTTCTGAGAACAAAATACATTTTGCGGACCTTCTTTTTTTATAAAATATTGAATTTTCTCCCGTTGGAACCAGAACAACATTTTATATATATATATATATATATATATATATATATACACACTCATCACACATGCATAAACATCCATATATGCTGCACCTATATGCATACATACTCATATAGACCTTCTCACATCTACACAAGTATGCTTTCTTCCCATCATACAAACCATCAAAATTAGATAAAAAAAAGACATGTTGCATACTGCTGGAGAAGTAAGGATAAACACATAAGCAATATTTTTCTTGAGACTCCGACACATAGACATACCAGTATTGACCGATCAGCAAAAACCTACACTGATCAGCTCTGTAGGGATACTGGATGATGTGTAAAAGACCTTCTATTCTATTACTTCAATGACTGATAAGGATGAGTCGCGAGAGAGTCATGGAAATCAATGCTGTCAGCATGATGATGATGATACTTTTATTCATACAAGCAGGACCTGTGGATATACCACAGTATTATAATTTAATTATTATATTTGATATGTTTACTTAAGTGCTATTGCTAAATATTTCAATATGTAAAAAGTATAATAATCTTCATTTAATTTTCTCTCTCACTCTTTTTTTCTTCGTTTCCTTCTTTTCATTAAGTTCAGTTGAAACAGATTACTGTTATTACTTCCATGTGCTCACCCTCCCTCTATCTTTCCACTACTCTCTTTCTTTCTCACTTTCTCATTATATTTTTCTGTGTAGCATGTCCTTTTTCTTCCCTTTCTTTATGATAAAAACGAAATGGTTCATTATTCACCTGAGGGGATGACACTCATAAGAATTCAGCAGATAAGCAACACCAGATAATCAGAATTTATATTTTTGCATTTCATCTTGGACGTTTTTATTTTTAACCAGAGGGTGTTGCAAGATGATAACAATCGGAAGATTAAGGAACAAGAGTATTAATATATAGAGTATAAAATATGACTGATATGTTGCAGACACTGGATGTACTTTACCAAGCATGATGGCTGATAGGGATGGTTGGTGTGAGAAAGTCAAGGGAAGTCATGCTGTTGGCACGCCTTGAGGGTAAGGAAGGAATAGATAATCTGAAATGTCATGTTGACAACATCAAGAATAAGAAAGAATTGAGTTGTTCAAGCAACGTCCTATAAAGTTTGGAATGTTAATAATTTTTCTCAAAGTTATAGACAATATTCCTAATCTTTATAAATTTATTCATTTTTTATTTTGCCAAGTTCATTTTATCGACCAATTACACGTCTTTGTTTGAATGAACATTTTCGATTAAAATATGATAATACTGCACTTTTAAGATGACAATTTCGGCGGGGTGGGTGCGGAGGGGGGGTCTTGAGAGTTGAATTCTTTCTGTAAGGTTGTAAACCTGGTATGACTCAGTGGACAACACTTCATTTAGATCTCAATATGCCAGCTCATCACCTCATCTTATGTTGGTGCTGGGGATGTCTATTGATTTTTCTGCTATTTAGATGCAGACACCTTCCTTCTGGTCAGATTCTAATACAGAATTTCCGCCTGGAAATTTTCTTTTTTTTTTTTTTCCCCCTCTTTCATAAAAAAAAAAAAAAAAAAACGCTGAGAAAATAAAGAATGCCTTCTAAACAAATAAAACTTGTAGGTTTTAATCTAGTCGTGAAGAAATCCTAAATAACTAGATGACATGTGACCTTGTTAGGTTTCTATTGTAATAACGGTCAATGATGATATGAATATGTCTATTTAGGAAAGAGTGAAGAATTCAAATTAGCATTTCTTAGTTAACTACTGTCCATGATGATATTGATGCTTCTATTTATGGAGTGAAGGATTCAAATTAATCTATTATAATTAACAGCAGTCCATGATCATATTGATGCTTCTATTTGGTAAAGAGTGAAGGATTCTGATTAACATTTGATAGTTAACTACTGTCCATGATGATATTAATGATTCTAATTAATAAGGAGTGAAAGATTCAAATTAACATATAGCTAACAGCAGTCCTGATGATATTGATGCTTCTATTTAACAAACAGCAGTCCATGATGATATTGATGCTTCTATTTAACAAACAGCAGTCCCTGATGATATTGATGCTTCTATTTAACAAACAGCAGTCCCTGATGATATTGATGCTTCTATTTAACAAACAGCAGTCCATGATGATATTGATGCTTCTATTTAACAAAACAGCAGTCCATGATGATATTGATGCTTCTATTTAACAAACAGCAGTCCATGATGATATTGATGCTTCTATTAACAAACAGCAGTCCATGATGATATTGATGCTTCTATTTAACAAACAGCAGTCCATGATGATATTGATGCTTCTATTTAACAAAACAGCAGTCCATGATGATATTGATGCTTCTATTAACAAACAGCAGTCCATGATGATATTGATGCTTCTATTTAACAAACAGCAGTCCATGATGATATTGATGCTTCTATTTAACAAACAGCAGTCCATGATGATATTGATGCTTCTATTTAACAAACAGCAGTCCATGATGATATTGATGCTTCTATTTAACAAACAGCAGTCCATGATGATATGATGCTTCTATTATTGATGCTTCTATTTAACAACAGCAGTCCATGATGATATTGATGCTTCTATTTAACAAACAGCAGTCCATGATGATATTGATGCTTCTATTTAACAAACAGCAGTCCATGATGATATTGATGCTTCTATTTAACAAACAGCAGTCCATGATGATATTGATGCTTCTATTTAAAAAACAGCAGTCCATGATGATATTGATGCTTCTATTTAACAAACAGCAGTCCATGATGATATTGATGCTTCTATTTAACAACAGCAGTCCATGATGATTTTAATGCTTCTATTTAACAAACAGCAGTCCATGATGATTTTAATGCTTCTATTTAACAAACAGCAGTCCATGATGATATTAATGCTTCTATTTAACAAACAGCAGTCCATGATGATTTTATGCTTTTATTTATGAAGGAGTGAAGGATTCTAATTAACGTTTCATAGTTCACAGTAGTCCATGATGATATTGATGCTTCCATTTTGGAAAGAATGAAAGATTCTAATAAGAAATTCATATTTAACTGCTGTCCATAATGATATTAATGCTTCTATTTAGGTAAGAGTTAAGAATTCTAATTAGCATGTCATAGTTAACTACTTTCCATGATGATACTGATGCTTCTATTTAGGAAAGAGTAACAGATTCTAATTGGCATTTCAATGATATCTCCCTATATATAAAAATTTGCTTGGTTGGTTTTATTTTATGGCATGTCAACCCTTGTTGGGTTAGTTTATGCCAAAGACTTTTTGTTTTATTCATTCTTGATGGTACTCAATTTTTTTAAACATCTTTTTAAACTCAATTTTTCTATTTAACCCATAGATGGGACCTAACCAGTACTACCACTCAGGTCAGAGTGGACCTGGGAGTAATGGTGACGAAGGGGTACTTCACATGCCCAGAGCTCCAGAATTGGAACTTCACCATCAGAATAGTTTAACATCATACCCAAGCATTAAGATCCTCAGCCACCACCTTCTTGCACATATATGGTAAAAAGGATTGGAAGGTTGCCATAGGGCAATAGGGTTGGGAAAACTATATTGGTGCTAGAGTTTGTCATGACTAGTCAATTGATTTGTCATCCTATAAGTGCGTGTTGCGCTGCGGTTCACTTATAGGCTGATGAACCTGCTCGGCTCGGGCTGTGACTGAAAATGACCAAATTCACCAATGCTGTCAATGGGTCAACAATCGCAATGACTACGAAACACTTATTAACAATTGTATAACAACAATACCTTTATTAATCATCAAAATCATGTACAACAACAAAGGGGATGTCAAAGTTGAAGTTTTGTGAGCTGACTGGCGATATACAGCTAATAACTTCTGGGTTCTAATATGGTCAAATTCAGGACTTTGAGTAGCAAGGTAGCAGGAAGCAGCGGCAAAGATGGTGGCAAGGGCTCTGAGTCATAGCTATGTAACAAGCTTTCGATCTGATCTGTTTCTCTTTCGGGTCTTCTTTTATGGGGTCCAGACCCCTGAACATATGGCTCGGACTGGCCAACCAATAGAAACGCTGGACCAATGGCCTTGCAGTGTAAACATCAAGGAGGAGTAGAAAGTCCCCCCCTGAGGCCAATCAAAATCATGGCCCTGGGTTGCACATCTTGGGAAGGGCAAAAAAACTCCACCCCACTTTTCTTTGATTGGTGAGCCCTCGATGATATTTTTTATTATTGTGTAAATGGTCTTGTGCCAGACTTACTTGTGATTTTCCACAAGTACTCTTCCGAAAGTCAGCACTGAGATGAACTTGTAATCCTGAATAAATTAATGTTTTTATTTATCTAAATCAAAATTAAACATTGACCTTTTCAACTTTCTTTGTTTAGTCATTTTTTGTCTTTCGACGACGCTAACTTTTGATTTGACTTTTGAAGGAACCCATTGTGGAATTGTGGGTCATGGGATGGGATTTTTAAATATTATTATTATCAATTTGTTTTTTTTTTGTTTTACACTTCCTTACAAAGGATTATAACTTAACTTTTAATAACTCATCCTAATTATTATGAAGTATTTAATTTAATATTGCCAGTCAACTTTATAACATTATTATAGTGTTATAGATTGGAGGAGGCCTCTCCGACTAACCGTCAGGCTTAAATAAGGGCCAAAATGGAGTATTGCAAGTCATGGACTGCTCAGCCACCAGGATTCCTTCAATAAGCATCATGAGTCGCCACAGATGACCAACATGTGGCACCATTGGGAGGATTTTACTTCTATGTAGAAGTGCAGTCGGCGTATTCTTCTGATCCAGATGACAGGGCAGCCTACCATCGTATATTTAAGCATTATGAAGTCAGTGTTTGAAAGTTTGATATTGTAAGCAGTGTTAAATGAAGTGAAATAATTTGATATGAAATATTTTTTTTTTTAAACATTTCTTCCATCAGTGTTGCAGTACTTGGATCCCATTGGTCTTAAAAATCAACAACAGGCAGATATGATGTCATTGTATGAATTTATCAGCCTATGAACTATTTCGGGCCACCTGCATATATTAAAGCATTATGAAGTGAGCGTTTGGAAGGACGCTTCTCTTGAGCAAGTTGAATATTGTAAGTAGAATTAAATAAAGCGAAATGATTTGATATGAACTGCAAAAAAAAACAAAAAACAAATAGCGTACAAAATTTCCAGGTCAATGAAAAAAGTATAAGAGCTTCCCCCCCCCTCCAATATTTCCGCTTGAATACTTTTCAAAAAAGAACGTGCCTTTCAACTATAAAAACGCCCTTAGAAATCAATTCACTCTTTTTTTTTCTTTTTTAGTGGCAAGCTCCAAGCTGATCTTGAATGTTACAAAAGCAATTAAAAAAAAATTGCTGTCAAGAAAAAAAAAGTATAACAAATAAGATTTAAAAAAAAAAACGAATGCTTCATTCTTTTTTAATTGTTAGAGATTTATCTGCTCATAGAGGTGCTTGTTGTGTAATGGTTTCATCGAAGAAAATGGACTCGGCGACACGAGTTCAAATCCTGGATACTGTTTGCATTTAACATAGTACTAATACCCTTGATGTATGCATCCAAATATTCTCCCTCCAGATATGGGTAAGTAGTAGGGTAAACTGGGCTATTTAACCTTGTTAAGGCAACCAGTCTAGGATATGGAAAATTCTGAATTCAAACCAGTTGTAAATGTAAGTAAAATAGGTGGAGTAGACTAATGTCGGTATCAGTTGGATAGTGAGGGGATCTATCCCTTTTTCACTAGTGCTAGACTAGGGAGATTGTTTTGCATTTAAGGTGGAACACGACACCTACAATTAGCACCCCACTTTACTGCACAGATCCAAGTTGTGCTACTCATGCACTGAATTGGCGAGGGACAGTATTGAACCTTGTACCTTGTGGTCTCAAGGCAGATGAGCTAACCAGTGGTACGCCACTTAAAAGAAGAAAAAAATTGACCTTGTGTCACATCCTGCCCGTGGTGAAGAGGTTGGGTAAATCAATACATACCTCTTAAATAATAGATACAGCTCATCTATTATTGGTAATTTATGAGGAAGTGCGTCCCGGTCTCCTGCCTCAAAAATTGCTGCCTGGTGATTACTAAAATAACGACCCCAGCTATGGTGTTACTTGAAAGAAAACAACCAACTTAGGGCGTTAATTGTATTTTAGGGGGGAGGCTTCTCTTTTTTGTCGTAATTCTTATTTATCAAACAAAGTAAAAAAAATAAAAAAAATGAACAAATTGAGGTAGATAGATAGATAGATATCCATCTTTATATCTAAACAAGAATTACAACAAATTTCTATAAATAAATAAGAATTATGACAAATTACAATAAATAAATAAGAATTACGACAAAAAAGAGAAGCCCCCCCACCCTAAAATACATTTAACACCCTAAGTTGGTTGTAAGTAACCAGTGTTGTGGAGTGTAAGTAACACCATAGCTGGGGTTGTTATTTTAGTAATCACCGGGCAGCAATTTTTTAGGCAGGAGACCAGGACGCACTTCCTCATAAATTACCCTATTATTTAACAAGCACGCTTCTTTTTTTTTTCTTTTTTTTTTTTTTTTTTTTTTTTTTTTTTTTTTTTTTTTGACATAAACCCACCTTTATAAAAAAACTGGTTGCTTAATACATAACAATGGCTTTCGAGTTGATTCCTTTCATTGTCCAGTATTCTATGTTCATTATATTGAATTCTTTTTATTGCATCATCAGATTATCATAATAGTCGCCTGATTTCACGGCATATCAGCCTGGTGAATCCAGAGAAAGAATGTATTATATTAAACTACTTGCAACAATGCAGTTTAATGTTCTTTATTTGCATTGGTTCCAATCCCTTGCAATACGATATTATAAATATGGCCACCTGAACATAATTTACGCTACACAACAGCAAAAAGGAATGCATCTAATTCACTAACCACTCCAGACAATATACTAACTTCCGAAATTATTCTATCAGTTTTCAGTCGAGAAATGCCAGTTAAGTGATGTTTTGATCTTAGGCGTGGCATACACTCCTCTCCCCTCCCATAAAAAAAAAAAACGAGAGGAGTTTAGCAAGTACAAGGTTCCTGATATCATCAGATCAGGAGGATACGTAAATATCCTGGTGCTATTTGTATGAGGAGTATTTAGTGCATTTATAAAGATATCTACAAGGAATGTGATATAACTTCAAAATGGTAAACAAGCTAATAAAATGTAAAAATACGGCACTAATGGACATTAATGGAAGAATGCGGGAGATTGATGACTTCCTCAGAAATTATTTCAGACACTCCATTATATTATACATTAAGATGATGATAATAATAATCTCTATTAATAATGGAGATTCGCTTCCGGTTTTTGTCTGTAACAAAAACTATGTCACTGCTTACGTCACATCACCCCCAAAGTCGTCGGGGCGGCCTAACGACGGTATCAACCATGCAGCGAGGGAGTCTATCCCCTTTTCACTAGCGCTAGACCAAGGAGATTATTTTGGCGTCTGAGGTGGAGCACAACACCTACCATCAGCTCCTTACTTTACCGCAGATCCCTGTGCTACTCATACGCTGAGTTGGCGAGGGCGGGTATCGAACTTGGAACCTTGTGGTTTCTAGCCGAATGCTCTACCGACTGAGCTAACCGGCCCTCAAAATTTGAACATGCAACATTAGACAGTCCTCATTGTTTTTTAAAACAAGTTTTAATAAATACATGACTGGTATTATATATCTATATATAGTTTTTTTTTGTTTTAATACATATTTAAAGTTTACATTTCAAATTGTTTTATTTTTTAATCCTTTAATGAATTTGATGATTTTACTTACTTAGGGTACAAACTCGCTGACATTGAATTTTTAACTCCCACCCCTCAGGCAATATGTTTCAAAAATCTATTTTTACATTGCCCGGAGGGTGTTTTTTATTTTGCTAGTAATAATAATAATAATAATAATAATAATAATTTCCCTTTCTTAGCCAAATCCTGGACATGACTAAGAAAGGAAAACCTTAAGTGATAAACTGAATCTCTTATAATTGCAGCACAAGACAATGACATAAGAACGAACTATATCAAAACAAAAACAGACCGAAAATCCAGTGAAAGACTACCAGCTAATGTTGGTGTGAAAAACTCACCAGGAGTGATAATAATAATAATAATAATAATAATAGTAAGTGAATTTTGCCATTCCAGTGGACCAGAGAGTGAAAATGAAAGATAGACAAATACTTGGACCATGCCAGAGAACTAAAAGAGCTGTGGAACATGAGTGTTGGAGATACCAATTGTAGTTAGTGGGCTTGGAAAAAAGACTGAAGGAATTGGAAATCAGTGAAAGAATTGAGACTATTCAAACAAGAGAAGAAAATCCCTTTTCTCTTTATTCATCCGATGAACAGATATTTTTAGCATTTACTACAAAAGGAAATGTCACAAGAAAAATGTCTTAAAGAAACTCTGATAAAACTCAGCAGTGATAAGGCAATAAAAGAAACAGATAAGAAAAGAAAGTGAGAACTGATTGACATATCGAAGATGGAAAATAATAAATGATCCTTAGTATGAACTTAACACATTAACCACATATTGGTACACATATGTACCACTATGTATATTACTGGTGTATGTAGTGGTAGATATATGTACCATTTCAAATGTTTCACTTCCTTTTCTTAAAACAATATTTAGAATACTAGCAAATATATGCACCCTCCGGGTGCAAGTATTTAAGTTTTAATGTAATGAAATATCGTATTAAATTAGAAACGCTAATGAAACTAAATAAGAATGCAGATAAAAAGATTTGAAACAGAGGGGGATATAATCGAAAAATAGAACAACTGAAATTTACTCTTCCATCACTCTCGTCTTTCATTGTTATTTTTTCTAATTTAAGTATTTAGTTAAAAGAGGAAGTAAAGAATAAAATTACAGTTATCTTTTCTTGTTAATGGTTTTTTGCTTATATTCATTAAAATAAAACCAAACAGTTAGAAACCAATAATACTAAGCATATATTTATTAAAATTACATTTTTAATATCAATATGCAAATTAGCCTTCCCGTTCACACTGTAAACCACTATTTTGTTGTATATATAAATACAATTGCATGTTATTAGTATGTAGATATGGTTAACAGTATAAATAATGTAAAACAATTTTATTAATAATTGAGGTTAAAATAAGGATAAATTCATGGTGAATGTGAGGTCAGTTACTAATGGAATTGTGACTTGAGTAGTGATTTAGTTTCGGTTACAGACAGAAAAACACACAATCTCCATTATAATAAGATGTACTTTCATAATAACATAGCAGTGTCTACATATACTACTTAAAGAAGGTGGAAACAATGAAAAATTAAGATATAACTAAAAATTTATTTAAAAAAGTGATATATAAAACAAAAATAGGAGTCCATTAACAGCCAAATATTTCTTTCTAAAGGCATTTTCATTTATATTGAGAGAATGAATCATTATTTATGCATTTTCAAACTTTTCAGCAAAGTTTGTAATGCATGGATAAGACTGACCGTCACATTGGTCCCAAAATGTCTTAGTTTTTGCAATTTTGCAATTTTCATTCAATGCATCCACAGCATCTATTTCTTGTTTTACAAAAAGAAAATGTGGCAACATTGGTTAGGAGAAACTGCCATTTGAGCAAACATAGGCAATGTGTTAATTACTAACAGCAGGAATCTGAACCCCTACCTCAAAATCCTAGATCTTGACTGCAAAATGGAATGGAATATTGGTCATGAGATTTGTGCTGGACCCCAACTGTTGTGAGTGAGTGTGTGTATCTGTGATTGACAATATTCACCAGATGTGGTTGATCTAGTTCTATACATTTTTTTTAATTAGATCACTAATTAAGACTGAGCCTATTCTAGTATTGACCACTCTAATTGGAGATTTGAATTCAGATTTTTTTTCTCCTATACTGGTTGCCTAACGAAGATTAAAGAGCCCAGTCTGCCCTACTATTTACCCATAGCTGGAGAGAGAGTAGTTGGATTCATACCTTTCCCAAGGGTATTAGCGCTATGTGAACTGTAGCTTCATCCAGGATTTGAACTCTGGTCGATGAGTCCATTTCTTACGGCTCTAGCCATTACATCACGCGTCTCCAACTTATGTATTCATGAGTGAAGTTTCTTGGGGATTGCCACCCGAAGGTGATCCCCAGCCACATTCATTTAACAGGTTGTGCTGACAACATGGATACCCATGACTCTCTCTTAACAACTGTCCCTATCGGACATTGCCCCTGGTATGTTCTTCACACAGCATCCAGAATCTGCACAGAGCTTATTAATGTAGGTTTTTGCTGGTCAGCATTTCCCTAGTTATAGGTAAATAGAACAGACTGGATTCTTTAGTCTTGATTATAAAACCAGTCCGCCCTGTCGGCTGGAGCGTTAGAATGCACCAACTGCACCCCTGCAGAGGCGTAAGACTCCCCCAATGGGGCCACCTGTTGGCCGTGGGTGGCAACCCATGATGCTTAAGGATGGAGCCCAGGTGGATAAGCAGTTCATGACTTGCAATACTCCACTTTGGCCCTATCTTGGGCTAGCCGGGCGGTCAGAGAAGGCCCCTCCGATCAATCGGCTGGTCAAGCCCTAGCACCTATATGATTTTCGCAACCCTATTGCCCTTATGGCAAGCCCCAACCACTTTTTATCATATGGGTGCTAGAAGGCGGTGGCTGCGGGTCTACATGTCCTGGGAATGACGTTAAACTCTATCTGATGGTGAGGTTCCAGTTTTGGAGGTTTGGGGAATGTGGAGCACCCCTTCATCACTATTGCTCCCTGGTCCACTCTGACCCGGAGTGGTAGTACCTGTTAGGGTCCCATCTATGGGTTAAATAGAAAAATGTATTTATAAAAAAATTGTATTATCCATTAAGAATTGATTTATTTCAAAACTTTATCGGCATTAAATGACCCACTGAGGTTGATATGCCGTTAAACAAAACAAACCAAACAAACCTATAAAACCAGTCTACGAGAAGGAAAACTCTTAATTCAAACCTGTTGTCCTCTGCCTAATAAGAATCTTGTCTCTTTTTTCTTTTTTTAATTGATATCATTTTCAGTGTAATTCCCATTAAATATAAACACAGATCAAATTCTCTAAGAAATTGATTGATGAGAAAACCAATACATTATAAGGTTAGCATTGACCTTATTCATTTCATGACACAAAACATTGGAATATTTCAAGGTTTTGTAATCAAAATAACATAGTAAGATTTTAAACTAAACAGTTCAAAAGTCTCTGTCTTACTTAAATGGAAATAATAATTTGCTCAGTCGGTAGAGCATTCGGCTAGGAATCACAAGGTTCCTGGCTCGATACTGGCCCTCGTCAACTCAGTGTATGAGTAGCACAGTGAAAGTGATGTGAAAGGATTTCCAAAAAAGTTTATTTATTAATGTTCCATAATGAATAGGCATAGCCTGTCAATATATATATGTATTTGGGCAGCATTCTTTCATTTATACATGTAGAATTAAGTACTCGGGACTTGAACTTTGGTGGACTTATCCACGAATTCCACCCAGACATTAAAAAGTTGGCCAGAAAACTCAAAGATCAAAAATAAAATTGTTAAACAGGAGATGTGTCTTTTGTTTAATTCTACATATATATATATATATATATATATATATATATATATATATATATATATTAATGAGGTAGGCATGTGTTATAATGGTTAGTCATGAGAAATGGACTCGTTGACCGAGTTCAAATCCTGGACGAGGCTGTTTGCATTTCACATAGCACTAATACTCTTGGAAAAGGTATTTATCCAATTACTCTCCCTCCATCTATGGGTAAATAGTAGGGTAGACTTTGCTCTTTAACCTTGGTATGGTAACTGGTCTAGGAGAAGGAAAACACTGAATTCAAACCTGTTAAACTCTGCTTAATAAATTGACCGTGTGTCACATCCTGCTCATGTGGTGGGGGGTAAATATATGTACCAATTAGATAAGGAAATATAACTCAATATGTTCTATCTGCATATGATTAAATGACTCCAGATGATTGGTATTTCAATTCTCAATGTATCCTACCAGGATGACCCTCGAAAGGATGTTGGTGACAGATCTATTAATAACGAAACACTTGTGTCTCTAGAGGAGAATAAACAATAGGCATTCAATTGTCAGCCATATTGGATGTGGTAATACTTCCATGAAAAGACAAGTAATCAATGCTACTATTAAAAGATCCATGCCAATGTATCAACTTGTCTCCAACAGAAATATAAACAAAAGGGAAAGGGAGATCTTGACAAAAGTTATTGGGTATCTGGAAGTAAAATGTAAGTCTGTTCCAATAGCTTAAACAAAAAATGGAAGAATATCAGATTGAACATGGGAAGACAAGCAGTGTTACATAATCTATGCGGTGGCATAAGATTATTGTCAATCCCCTGTATTTCTAAAGGGATGACCCTTTTCATATCACGGGTGGAACTTTCCATGGAAGATTACAGAAAGCCTGTGAAATACGTGAAGTCATGTGGGACCTGGTTGGGTCCTCAGTTTTCAGTTGGACGTCAGGCAGAGAGGATGTCCTGCCTTTACTGGAACTCACACTGCATACGCGTGCTATGTTAGTCAAATATTTAGTTACATGAAATGTATAGTTAAGTAAATAAAAGCTTAAGAAAAAAACAGTTTTGTGGTTGGTGAATGTCTTGGTAACAAGACCGATCTAGAAGAAGAAATGAGTTAAATGCGACCGACCACCAAGACGCTAGAAGTCCAGACGTTAGAAGAAGACGCTAGAAGAGAAGATATCAAAGACACCAGAAGAAGAATAGAAGAAGTAATAAAAAGGGTATACAACAGCAGGATAATCCTAGTAATTGTTGATCTAACCTGTAACATTACTGGTAGGTTTTATTAAACTAGTACATAAAATCTTTTATCACTTACATATTAGTGATGTTGAAAGCTTTTTGATTTAGTGCATCCTGGGATGCACGGATTTGATTTGAATGAGTCCCCAGGAAATTTGATGTGTCCCAACAAAAAGTTTCTTAATAAATTGCAGAGTTTTTATCTATGAACAACTAAAGCCATCTAACTCCTACCTTGTATCCCATACAGTGTAATTTGTTTCAAAGAAAATATTGAAATGTATTTACAGTTAGCTGGAAATGTTGGAAGAAAAAAAACACTGCGTCCTTTTAAATTTTTATGCATCAGTGGCACAGGAAATGTACCTATAAGCATCTCTGAGTGTCATATATATATATATATATATATATATATTATACCAACCCCTCTATATGAGAAGGATGTTACACAAGGTCAATTTAAGCAGAGTTTAACAGGTTTGAATTCAGTTAACATTTAGGGAGACTTGAGATAATACTAACCAGAATTTCTGACCAATTTTTCTTTGGCTGAAGAGAAAGACAAACTAAACTCTAAATATTCAAGACTCTACTTATTCTAAGCCTCTCCGACAGGGTTTCTCAGAAGTGGTCTACATAAACTCCCTGGGGGGTATACAACAACTCAGGGGGTCTGTAACTATTCAGGGGTCTACAAGGGGTTTGTGGAAACTAATAAGCCTTTTTATTATATGAAGAAATTAATTCCACAAGAATCTTGGAGAACATGCTCATGTTGACATATTTTCAAATGTTTAAGCCCAATATTCAGTCATCAGCTTCACTCATCACATTAGAAAATGTGTTTCCTTGGTAAGTTTTTAAATTAGTATTAAATATTTGTAGCTCTTTTTTACATGTTATGCTTACTTAATGTTTATTTTATGGTTATTTTACAATTAACAGTTTTACATAAACATTTGTGAAGAATTCATTAATTACATAATTGGTTGCAACAAAACAACTGTAAGGTGGATTGGGATATATAAAGAAGGGATTCATGATAGGTCACTCAAACTTTTGTAGGGGTCTACGGACTTAAAAGTTTGAGAACCCCTGGGGTAGAGTAAATTAAAAGTAAACAGTGAATGTTTACATTCACCATGAGTTAAGCATTTGGATTTTTGGTTGCTTTAAATTTTGTGTTTTTATCAAATGAATATCAAAAATAGAATTATACCATGTATCAGATGTATAAAAAAGGACTAGGACTTCATTAAATATTAATCATAATTATTACGGTATTAATCATATTTAATATAATATTAATTATAATTATTAAAATATTAATTATAATTTTAATCCTCAGTAGGTTCTGTTTTCCATGCCTGTGAACTAAGAAATTTTCTATGGAGTCTCATATGGTCTGTATTATCAAAAAAGTTATTGAGGGAGTCTTTGTGGCATAGTGGCTAACATGTTGGAATATGACATCATAGTAAGCAAGTCCATGCATGCTATTACATTCACTTTTGGACTAAGACCTTTGGAAGTTAAATAGTATTGATACTGCTATTCTTTAAGGTTGGCTTTGGTATTAAATAAACCATGAAGGTTGATATGCCGTTAAACAAAGAAACCAAAAAATATTACTGTTTTTAACCTTAACTTTTCCAATTGTGTTTTTAAAAGATTTTGAAAATGGTTGTTTCGGACTAATACCATTGGAAAAAGGATGAACTTCTTCACCCCCACAGCCAGATCTTAAATAGTACTCATACTGTTATTCTATAAGGATGGCTTTGGCATTAAATGACTCATGTAGGTTGATATGCCGTTAAACAAAGAAGCCAAAAGAAATTACTGTTTTTAACCTTAACTTTTAGATTTTCAAAATGGTATCCTGTCTGTGTTTGGGTCTTTTTTTTCTTTGTGTAAATGTTGATTTGAATTGCGTTTAGTGGACCAAAAGATGACCCCCCCACTCTATTTTGGGGGGAACATTGAATTGAAAAGGCATTGCATAATTGATGCTCTGTGAAGCATGCAGAGTAGCAACCATTATTTTTTGTTCATTTAGAACCTTTATTTACATTTCACCGATTTTTATAACCCTATTACACTTTTTCTAAGACGAATTAATGGAATTCCACACAGTTACCTTTTAGCTATTAATAGGTAAGGAAACATTATTTTATGTTTAGAAATCGTCCATGGTTCACCACATTGGATAGATAGGCATTCGTCTGAATAAAAAGATAAAATGAAAAATACAGAAAAAATACATTTTATAATACAACAGAATGAATCCCAAAAACACTTAATTCAAATATAATGTCTGGTTTTCATTTTTCTTTTTTTTTTCTTTTTTTGGCTTTAATGATAAATAAAGGTAAATATTTTCAAAATCAAGAACTCACCTAAGTATTTCCAGTTGATGAACAATTTTCCATTGCAATTATATTTACCTGCCCTGTCAGCTAGGGCAGTAGAATACACCGACTGCACCTCGGTAGAGGGGTAAAATCCCCTTGATGGAGCCACCTGTTGGCCATGGGTGGTGACCTGTGCTGCTTAAGTACTACCATTCTGGGTTAGAGTGGATCTGGAAGTAATGGCAATGAAGGAGTAGTCCACACAGATCTCCAGAACTGGGGCCTCACTACTAGATGCAGTTTAGCGTTATACCAGAACTCTAAGACCCTCAGTCACTGCTTTCTAGCATATATATGATAAGGGTTGGGGGTTTGCCATAAGAGCAATACCTATTATATAAGTTCTAGGGCTTGACATGACCAGCTGATTGATTATAGGAGGCCTCTCCAACTGCCTGTCTAGATAAGGGCTAATGGAGTGTTGCGTGTCATGGACTGCTCTGCCACCAGGATTCCTTCCTTAAGCATCATGTCACCACCCACAGCCAACAGGTGGCCCCATTCTGGGGGTATCACCTCTCTGCAGAGGTGCAGTCGGTATATTCTACAGCCCCAGCCAACAGGTTTACCCAGAGATGGGATCATAACAGAAACTTCCATTCTGGATCAGAGTGAACCTGGGAGTAATGGCAATGAAAAAGTAGTCCACACTCCCCAGATCTCCAGATGCAGTATCATATTATACCCAGGACACACATCCTTTTTTGGGGAGGAGGTGGTGTCTTACCCCTCCGCAGGGGAACACTCTGTGTATTCTAAGCAACAGTCAACAGAGTTTATTGCTCTGAGAGATGCCACAGGGAGGAATTAATCAGCAAATGGGATATGAGGATAAAGACAAAGATTTGTTTGAAAATTCCAGAGACAATATTCATTACTCTTTGCAGATATTTCCATGTTTGTCTACGGACGTGGAATTTCTTCTCCTGGTTTCATTAGTTCTTCGACATTGAATTCTTAATTCTTCCTGCCTGAAATTTGTTCCATGTGTTAGATCTTTTACGGTCTGTGGGTGCAACCGACATTTTTTTTAGTTAACATTCTTCAAATTTCAGTTCACCTTACATTTCAAGTTATTTTTTTATTTTTATCTCAACTCGGTTGCAAATGTGATTCTTAGTATCAGCCACAGTTTATCAAGTGTGCATTTGTTTTGCTTTTGATAAAAATAACCATCTGACAACAATCTATATCTTCTAAATATATCAGTGCCAATATATGTGACATTATACGATATAGACAGGGCCCCTTTAAGAGAGTCAAATGAGAAGACAAGTGAGGAGAATGTCTGTGATGTTTAACAAAGAATTGGTTTTAATAGTCAGGATGAAGATTTAAGGAAATGGTTGATATGCTGTAAAACAAAATAAAACACCGAACAACCAAGAAAAATACATAGAAAATAAAAACAAATAAAAACAAACAAAAACAAAAGAAAAAGAAGAAAAAAACCAACCAGAACCAAACAACAATAAAAACACCCTGCTTAAATTAAAGTCGATTTGGTTAAATCTAAATAAAAAATTTTTTTTTTTTTAATTATTTAACTCTTAACATCCTGTTAAGAATTTTTTAAGTAGTCCCATTCCTATAAGTAAAGTAAAGTCGTCGGGGCGGCCTAATGTCGGTATCAGCCATGCAGCGAGGGAGTAGACCAAGGAGATTATTTTAGCGTCTGAGGTGGAGCGCCACACCTACCATCAGCTCCTTACTTTACCGCACAGACTGTGCTACTCATACGCATCGAACTAGGAAACTTGTGGTTTCTAGCCGAACGCTCTACCGACTGATCTATCAAAAATGCTAAAAATGGTCTTTTCATTTAACCTTACCTGTTATTTCCCTTAAAATAAAGACTTCTAAATATGTCTAATATTATATTTAAACAAAGGCTATTGTTTGGGTCGGATTTGGAAAACGAATGTGATTTCCAGCCGGGGGAATGAGGTGGTATAGGATGTTAAGAGTTAAATGGATAAAGAAATGCTGAAAAATTTATTCATTGCATTGGTAAGACCTCATTTGGAATGTGCTAATATGGTTTGGAGTCTAAGACTAATCAAGGACATAAAACTCATTGAGGGAGTTCAAAGGAGAACTACTAAAGTAATGAATGATTTAAAAAAACGTTTGTATGAAGAAAGACTTAGGAATATTGACTTAGCAAGTTTGGTTTATCAACATATAAGAATGTATATGATTGAAGTTACAAATATACACATGGATTTTATTCAACAAACTTTGATCTACTAAAAATTGCACAAAATATTAATATCATTAAAAGTTAGAGATGCATGGTTTAATGGTTAGAGTCGTAGGAAATGGACTCGAATCAAGGACAAAACTGTTTGCATTTCAAATAGCACTTATACCCTTGTGAACGGTATACATCCAATTACTCTCCTTCCAGCTATGGGTAAATAGTAGGGCAGACTGGGCTCTTTAACCATGGCTAGGTAACCAGTCTAGGAGAAGGAAAACCCTGAATTCAAACCAGGTAAACTCCACTTAAGAAATTGACCTTATGTCACATCCTACTTGTGCAGAAGGGTTGGTAAATCTTATGATAATGGAGATTGTGGGTTTGTCTGTCTGTAACCGAAAATATATTACTATACAAGTCACAATTCCTTTCGTTATTTACATCATATTATCCATGAATTTATTTTTATTTAAACCTCAATTATTAATAAAATTGTTTTACATTACTTACACTGTTGACCATATCTACATACTAATAACATGCAATTGTATTTATATATACAACAAAATAGAGGTTTACAGTGGAATGGGAAGGCTAATTTGCATATTGATCTTAAAAATTGATTTTAATAAATATATGCTTAGTATTATTGATTTCTAATTGTTTGGTTTTATCTTATTGAATATGAGCAAAAATCTCTTCAATAAATCTTAAAAGAAATCCCCCTAACAAGAAGAAATAACTGTAATATTATTCTTTACTTCCTATTTTAACTAAACAGTTTAATTAGGAAAATTTACCAATGAAAGACAGGAGTAACGGAAAATGATGGAAGGGTTAGTTTCAAAGTTGTTCTATTTTTCAATCATACCCCTCTGTTCAAAATCTTTTTTATCTACATTCTTATTCTGTTTCATTAGCCTTTCTAATTTAATATGATATTTTATTATAAAATTTAACTAAAATACTTGCACCCGGAGGGTGGATATATTTGCTAGTATATAGAATATACTGACTGTATGACCTACAGAGGGATAACTTCCTACCCCAAAAAGTGGGTTCCCTGGATATGACACTAAACTGTATCTGATGGTGAGGCTACAGTTCTGATGATATGGGGAGTATGTAACCGGGTACAAGTGTTAAGCTATGTGAAGTATATATTAATATTCAAGTTCCCCAATTGTACAACCATTATCAGCTTGCAACAACCTCTTGTTAAAAATGAGACCATCCAAATCCTCCAAGATGAAATGCAAAAATGTAAATCCTGATTATCTGATGTTGCTTATCCACCAAATCCTTATTTCTTATGAGTTTCATCACCTCAGCTAAACAATAGACTATTCCGTTTTTATTATAAAGATAGAAAGAGAACAAAAAGGACATGCTACACAGAAAAAATTAATATTAAGAAAGAAAGAAAGAGAGTAGTGGAAAGATAGAGAGAGTGGGTGAGCATGTGTAAACAATAACACTAATTTTTTTCAATCAAACATTATGAAAAGATTCAAAGAAAGAAAGAAAAAAGAATGAGAGTTAAATCAAGATTATTATACTTTTTACATATCAAACTATTTGCAATAGCTCTTAAGGTAACTTATCAAATGTTGTAATAATTAAATTATCATACTGTGGAATATCCACAGGTCATGCTAGTTCTATATTATTTTTGCCCATAGTCATGATTGAACCTGCAGCCTAGGGATGATTGTCTCTTAGAAATACATCAACTCAACCCTTGTATCTGTTGTGCCATGTGACCAAGACAAGAAAATGGTCTGAATGGGACAAGGTGTAATAATAATAGTAATATTATTTTTGCCCATAGTCAGGATTGAACTTGCAGCTTAGGGATGATTGTCTCTTCGAACTACATCAACTCAACCCTTATATCTGTTGCACCATGTAACCAAGAAAATTGTCTGAATGAGACAAGATGTTATAATAATTAAACTTTAATTTTCTGATACATTTTAGTCTTTTTATCTCTCTGTACAAAGTAAATGAAACAATTTAAAACCTGCTCTTTTGTTTGCTTTTCTTGTTGCCTGAGGAAAGATGATATGACTATAATTTGTAATCTGATACAACTTACAAATGGCACTTCATATTTGGTATGTAGACCTCATTCATCATTTGTAATATATAATAAGCATGCATAATTGAATGTATGTGCATGACAAACTTTTGTCATTACCAAAAGGTGAATCCTAGCTAACCAGTTATTTTCTATTTTTTTAATATCTATTTTTTATTTCAATCAAAATAAAGTTGTCCAAAAAGTTTATTCTGTTTTTGATGGTTAGCTGACATTGTAATTTTTTATGTTTTTACCCAATCTCCTTGGCATGGGTAGAATGTGACACAAGGTCAATTTTTTAGTGGGTTGAATACAGTTTTCCTTTTCCTGAATTAGTTGCCTAACCAAGGCTAAAGAACCCAGTCTGTCCTACCATTTACTCATAGCTTGAGAAGAGATTGATTCATACCTTTACCAAGGGCATTAGTGCAACGTGAAACATAAAAAGCCTTGTCTAGGATTTGAACTCAGGTCCAATGCCTCCAACAATAACATGTCCTGGGTATGATGTTAAACTGCATCTAAAGATGAAGTTCTAGTCTTGGAGCTCTAGAGAGTATGGAGTACCCCTCCTTTGCCATTACTCCTAGGTCCACTCTGACCCAGAGTGGTAGTACCTGTTAGGGTCCCATCTATAGGTTAAATAGGAAAAAAAATGAGTTTTAAAAAATGTGCTTAAAATGAGTTTAAAAGAAAATGTTGAATACTGATTATGCATGAACAGGACAAAAGTCTTCAAAGTGGTAGTACCTGTTAGGGTCCCATCTAGTGTATTTTTGTTTATTAATTCTAACATTTAAGATGGAAGAAAATAAGCCACATTTTAAATGTATTATGCTTCACATAGCTAGGTAGTAATATCTCATCTACTGAAAGCAATGTCTATATACACAGAGGAAAGCCATGGACTGCTGCTGACAGATTATAATCTGATAATTACACTGGTTTACAAAAAAATATTTTTTGTCTGAGGCAAGAATGTGAATAGGTGTTTTTTACTAATTTGGGTGTGCTGAATTCAAATTTATAAACAGTTTTGCTCTATCACCTCTAGTTTTCTGTCTTTTAAATAGTCTCATTTTAGTATATACAGAGTATATACGTGCTTATTTCAACAGTTGCAGCAGCTTATTACAGATAAAACAGAATAGTTAAAGAACATTGACGGAATAAATATACTTGGATGATACAATGTACACAATTCATAGTACCGCAGACAGTTAGAAGTGTGTTTTCTTAGATGATCTGCTGTATTTTGCCTCCGGGATGTCACGCAAGAGCATCCAGCAGAAGTCTCCCATCATGCCGGGGTTCCACTGGTAGTTGCTCTCCATCTTTGTAATGTCTTGGTGGAATCTTTCTCTGTGATCATCACTCACTGTTCCAAGGTTTGGAGGGAAGAAGTTGAGGTGGGAATGGAGAAAATGAATTTTGAGTGACATTCGGCATCCCATATCCTCATAAGTCTTTAGCAACTTTTCAATACAGGCTTGGTAATTTGGTATGCGTGTGTTACCAAGGAAGCCACTACAGACTGACTTAAATGCTTCCCATGCTCTCAGTTTCCTGCATAATAACTAAAAAAGAAGACATAAGTCACACAATATTAGAAATTAAACATGAATGTATATACGCCTTTTTGTACAGTACCTGTACAAAATGTACAGTATGCATATCTAAAAAACTAGAGGTGATGAGTAAAAACGGATTTCAAATTTGAATTCAGCACCCCCAAATTAGGTCAAAACAGCTATTTTTGTGCTTGCCTCAATTTCTTTGTAAACCAGTGTTATCGATCATATGGAAATCTGATCTCTCTAATAAGATAAAGCATAAATTCATCCATGCTGTAGGCCTGTCAGTGCTACTGTATGGCTGCATCACTTGAACCGGAACTACACAAGGATGCTGTGTGCTGTCTTGAACAAATCCTGGAAGCAGCACCCCATAAAAAATGTTTGGCCACTTACATCCTTGTTTTTGTTAAAACTTGTTTTTTTTTTGTGTGTGTCTTCTAACCCACAAAAGCAGCTGAAACTTGTACTCATTCATTACAAATGGAGCTAGCTGTGTGTATGGTTTTTTGGTGAAAGAAATGGACATGGTGACCTGAGTTCAAATTCTGAACAAGGCTGTTTGCATTTCACATAGCAATAATACCCTTGTAAAAGGTATGAATCCAACTATTCTCCCTCCTTATTTTGGTCTGATAACATGCTAGAATTAAGTGACCCAAATGTATAGGCTCTGTTTTGCTGTGATATATTGGAGGCGCTTGTGGTGTAACAGTTATCATCATAGGAAGCGGACTTGGATCTCCAAGTTCAAATTCTGAATGAGATTGTATTTCACATAGCAATCAATCAAGATATGTTTAAACTGTACAGATTCAGGTAACCATGGTGTAATGGTTATTGTGTTGTATACCCTTCTCATTACTTACTTCTTACTCTGTTCATCTTCTATCTTACGTCCTTCTTCTTGGGGACTTCATCTTGATGACTTCGTCTTGGTGGTCGATCGCACTTAACTCATTTCTTCTATATCAGTCTTGTTACCAAGACATCCATTAATCACAAGACCATGTTATCTTTCTTAAACTTTTATTTCCTTAACTAACATTTCATGTAACTAAATATCTGACTAACATAGCGCGCGTATGCTGAGTTCCAGTTAAGGCAGGTCCCACGTGACTTCACGTAATTTGGCGGGCTTTCTGTACTATTCCATGGAAAGTCCCACCCGTGATATGAAAAGGGCCATCCCTTTAGAAATACAGGGGATTGACAATAATCTTGTTGTTGGAAATGGACACAGCAACCCGAGTTCAAATCCTGGACAAGGCTGTTTGCATTTCACATAGCTCTAATACCTTTAGGATTGGTATGAATCCAACTAATCTCTCTCCATCTATTGGTAAATTGTTGAAATCGCACAAGAAAGTATGTAGATTTTCTGTTCAACATCATTTTAAAAATTTGTTTCCTCAGTTTACTTTTTTTTACAATGAAAATCCTTTTTGATTTGATTAAGATAAGTATTAATTATATAAGACATGTAATTAAGCTTTTCTGAATAAGAATCATCAATTAGTTTCATTGTCACAAGATTTTTTTTTTTTTTTTTTTTTACAAGTCTTTATTTAACACCTGTTGTTATCAACTGACAATACGTTGTGTGTTTTGTGGTAAGCAGACAGTATTAAATTCCCTCAAATGGGTCATTAGAATTCAACCTTCATTAGATTACAAGTTTCATTGATTTGTAGACATTAAAACTTAATGTGAGTTTTGACAAGAAAACCCACAAAGATTTTGTATTACCATCAAAATAGGCCAACACGTGCAACAGAATAACAATAATGCCCTCTCTCTCTCTCTCTCTTATTCTTTACCTTTCTCTCATTCTTTTTTTCTCTCTCTCTCTCTCTCTCTATTTTTTACCTTTCTCTCATTCTTTTTTTCTCTCAATCTCTCTCTCTCTCTCTCTTATTTTTTTACCTTTCTCTCATTCTTTTTTCTTCTCAATCCCCCCCTCTCTCTCTCTCTCTCTCTTATTTTTTTACCTTTCTCTCATTCTTTTTTCTTCTCAATCCCCCCCCCTCTCTCTCTCTCTATGTATGTATGTATATTAATGATTATAAATAAAGACTGGTCACTATAAGTAATAGAGCATATATATCTAAATTAGGATATCCTAACTTATGTGTGTGTGTGTGTATATATATATATATATATATATATATATATATATAAAATGTTGTTCTGGTTCCAACGGGGGAAAATTTAATATTTTATAAAAAGAAGGTCCGCAAAATGTATTATGTTCTCAGAAAAAATGTTTAATTCTTTTTATCTTACATACGCGACACGTGTTCCTGATCTGTTGTCTTGAGATTGAGTTATTATTTTGGCAGAATATATCTGATATTTGATAGGTTGTGTGTGTTTCTGCAACTTTTCTATTATAATCTATATAATCTATTATATATATATATATATATATATATATATATATATATATATATTAGGTGGATGGTATAAAGTGTTTCCTTGATAGGATTCAACCAAAATTGAGAACTCAAATGTACATATAAAGATTTGCATATACAGTATATTCTCACATATACAGAGTATTATACATAAATGAATACCTTAGTTCAGATATTAATTTATTTCAGCATTTTTAGCCTCTTTCAGTCTGATTTTCAATAATTTGAAGATTTCATATCCGGTCCTATTGATATGATTCATTCAGACTTATTTATTAAAAATCAGACTAAAAGAGAAAAAAATGCAGAAATAAATTTATATCTGAACTAAGGTATTCATATATATATATATATATATATATATATATATATGATGTGAAGAAAAGTTTGTAGAAAAAACAACAAGATGTTAAATGTTTTACTGACAAACGTCTGTTTCGACCATGTGAAGAGGTCTTTTTCAAAGCAACATTGTAAATGGAAAAACGAAATAAAAATATCATTGATCACGAGGCACAGAACGCTCTCGATCGTTACCGGAATTTTCAAAAAATGTTTAAAAATGCGTATTTTATGTTAAAAATAAAATAAATTTTATTTTTTAAAATTACAAGCATTTTTATCAATGATTTTTAAACATTTTTTGAAAATTCCGGTAAAGATCGAGAGCGTTCTGTGCCTCGTGATCAATGATATTTTTATTTCGTTTTTCCATTTACAATGTTGCTTTGAAAAAGACCTCTTCACATGGTCGAAACAGACGTTTGTCAGTAAAACATTTAACATCTTGTTGTTTTTTCTACAAACTTTTCTTCACATATTGTCGGATTAATATCCATTTTACCCTTCATATATATATATATATATATATATATATATATATATGAAGAGAGAGAGAGACATGAAGGAGTTTGTAGCCTGTCATATAATCATTACATCTTTTTTCAGAAAATTTCAGCGGAAAAATGTTTATAATTAGTTGATTAATATTCACAACTGCATTAAGTGCAGTGACAAAGAATCTGATTGTGATGAGTAAGGCCACCAGTCTAGGAGAAGTAATACACTGAATTCAATCAATCTGCTTAAAAAAAGTGACCTTGTGTCACATCCTGCTCGTCCCAGACAAATTGGGTAAATCCATACTACTGTAAAGTTATAAATCCCCAATGTCTATTGTTATTCCATCTTTCTTCCTGTCATAATTATTGATATGAGAAAGAATGGAAAAATGATTTGACATTTCCCGAACATTCATCCTATGATGAATCACACCCGACAATAAGGCACCTTCGCACCTCCCACCCCTAACTACCCCTGGCAACAAATACCACCTCATCCTTACTTCACTGTTTGTTTTTTTTAAAGAATCTTTGCAATGTCACTATAGTTGACATCTTTAGATCACTCACTGATCATTTTAAATCTTATATCATTTTATTCTGCCCCCCCCCCAAAAAAAATAACCACTGCTGGGCTGATCATGGATGAGACCAACTAAAAATAAAATTGTCATGCTGGATCATTTTATGCTTGTAAACTGGATAATACTGGATCATTATTGGATCAATGTTATATACCCCTTTTACATCGGGTATATAATGTGGAGAATGAGAAAGGGGAGGAGATGGGTTCTTACTGGTTCTTACTTCATCACTGGCCATTACATTTTATGCTTGTAAACTGAATCGTACTGCGTAAAACTTTCTCAATTCACTGGGTTTCGTTTTTTAGAAAAATGATCTTTTAAATATAAAATAGTGTTTCTTTTAAATTGTTCATTTTAAAAAAATGTTTTGATTAAAAAAAAATCTTTAAAAAAACTTTAAATTTCAAATTCTAAGCACTTTTTAAAAAATGTTATAGTCCTCTGAATGAGAAGCAGTATCAAAATGAAACATGATAATGAAATTTATTGCGTACAGTGCTCAGGTGCACCACAACTTTTTTTAAAAATCTACCAGAAAGTTCAGACATGATGTGAAAGCAGTTATACTGGATCGTTATTGGATCAAGGGAAGTTCAAAAGTCAGAGAAGATATTTAGCATGTGTAGGACATACATATTTACCAACCTCTTTGCATGAGTAGGATGTAACACAAGGTCAATTTCTTAAGCAGATTTTAACAGGTTTGAATCCAGAATTTTCCTTCTCCTAGACTGGTTACCTCGCAAGGTTAAAGAGCCCAGTCTGCCTGAATATTTACCCATAGCTGTGAGGAGAGTAGTTGGATGCATACCTTAGCACTGAAATGCAAACAGCCTCATCCAGGATTTGAACTTGGATTGACAAGTCCATTTCCTACAACCTCCATGCATGGGTAGGATATAACTCAACGTCACAAGTAATGGTCATTCAGCAAGAATTGAACTCACTATTCAGTAGTAATGTATTTGCAAGACTAGCTTGCTAACCATTAAACAACGATAGGATGACTAATTCAAAAATTAGAGTATATTTCTATGTATTTCTGTCTCTTCTTATATTGTTGATTTGTTCTTCATTCTTTGTTGTCCTCCTCACACCCCAGACCGCCCTGTCGGTGGGGCGTTAAAATGCACTGGCTGCACCTCTGCAGAGGGGTAATACTCCCCAATGGGGCCACCTGTTGGCCGTGGGTGGCGATCCGTGATGCTTAAGGATAGAACCCAGGTGGATGAGCAGTTCATGACTTGCAATACTCCACTTTGGCCCTATCTTGGGCTAGACAGGTGGTCGGAGAGGCTCCCTCCAATCAATCGGCTGGTTACATCAAGCCCTAGCACCTATATGATTTTCCCAACCCTATTGCTCTTATGGCAAGCCCCAACCCTTTTTATCATATAGGTGCTAGAAGGCGGTGACTGAGGGTCTACATGTCTTGGGAATGACGTTAAACTCTATCTGATGGTGAGGTTCCAGTTTTGGAGGTTTGGGGAATGTGGAGCACCCCTTCATCACCATTGCTCCCTGGTTCACTCTGACCCGGAGTGGTAGTACCTGTTAGGGTCCCATCTATGGGTTAGACTATGACATTTTATAAAAACTACTATGTTGTATGAAAGATTTCTTCTCCAGATCTTTTGATTTTATATGAGAAAAGGAAATCAATATGGAAAATTAAATCTGACCTCTCTGATAAAATAAAGTGGGAATTCCTCTAAACTAGATGCTCTCTAGAGGCCCGACCAAGAGCAATGGCAAATAGGGACGATGGTAAAAGAGAGTCAAGGAAATCCATGCTATCAGCACAACTTGATGATGATGATCATCATCATCATTATTCTTAAAATCTGATCTCGTACACCATGAACCAAATGATGGAGTAATTCAGACATTTCATTCCAAGCTTCTAAAATGGCAGTTTTGATTTCATACATCGTATCAAATTGCCTCCCACTAAAAAAACAGAAATTGAGAAGTTAAGAATGATTTACAGCTAATAATGATTAATAACTGCATAAAAAAATTTTTTTCCAAAGGTCAAAGGTTTGCCAAGAGATATATGATCACCATGCTGAATTCAAAAATACCATTTATTGTATTTGGTCAGGTCTGGTTTTTAAGATGTGCTTGAATACTTCACACAAGTTGTACATAATAGTAACACTTATTCAAAAGCCTGTGGACTCTACTTGTCACATATAAATTGAGTTATAATACTATTTTAAACATTTCAAGTAAGAGCTTGTATCTTAAAAATTTGATCTGATTAGAAAAAATAAGTATGATTTTTGGATTCAGCGTAAAAAAACTGCCTTATATATTTGACCTTGAAAACATTACAGGTCAGTGTAATGATTTATAAATAAAATTAAAAGTAAAAATAAAAGTCTCAATCATATTAAAACTGAATTTATAGCAAATATCAGAAATGTGAAATGTTTTATATTTAAAAATTTACAAAATTGATTGGATAATGAATTTCACAGTGAATCATCTTGCAACACCCTCTGGTTAAAATTGAGACTATTCAAAGCAGTTCAATACTTAATTATGTGACCACCTAATCAATAGCAGGTACTGTAAGGAACCCGAGTCTCTTGATTCAGCATTAAATGACCCAAAAGAGTGTTGATATGCCATAAAATATAACAACCAACCATCTGTAAGGAACTGGGCAAAATGACTTGATTTAGCATTAAATGGCCTGAAAAGGGTTGATATAGAAAATAATATAAAAACAAAACAAAAAAAAAAAAAACCTGTCATATTACATGATTAATATTTCCTCATCTATATATTGATACTCTTGTTCCTTAATTGTACAACCATTATCTCACAACACCCTCTGGTTACAAATGAGACCGTCCAAGGTGAAATGCAAAAATGTAAATCCTGATTATCTTGTGTTGCTTATCTACCAAATTCTTATTTCTTATGAGTGTCATCACATCATCTAAATAATGTACCATTCTGTTTTTCATTATAAAGAAAATAAAGGTAAAAAAAGCATGTGCGATGCAAAAAGAAAGAAAGAAAGAGAGTAAGGGGAAAGATAGAGGGAGGGGTAAGCATGCAGAAGCGATAATGCTAATATGTTTCAATCAAACATGATGAAAAGAAGGAAAGAAAGAAAAAAAGAGTGATTATTATCAAATTATTATACTTTTCAAATATTGAACTATTTGCAATAGCTCTTAAGTAAACATATCAAATTTGTAATAATCAAATTATCATACTGTGGTATATTAACAGGTCCTGCTAGTCAACTATAATTACATGAAATAGAAAATTATCTTATCATTATATATCATAATTAATGATATTATATATATCATTAAAACAAAAAATAATGGAATTTTAAAAATATGTCGGGGTGACAAGACTTTCGGACCACTCTGTACAATTTTTTTTTTCAACATTTTCTTTTAGTTATCATTTCCATATATATATATTTACCAACCCCTCCACATGAGCAGGATGGGACACAAAGTCAATTTCTTAAGCGGAGTTTAACAGGTTTGAATTCAGAGTTTTCCTTCTCCTAGACCGGTTGCCTAACCAAGCTTAAAGAGCCCGGTCTGCCCTACTATTTACCCATAGCTGGAGGGAGAGTAGAATTCATACCTTTCCCAAGGGTATTAGCGCTAAGTGAAATGCAATTACCTTGACCAGGATTTGAACTCGGGGCGACGAGTCCATTTCCTATGACTTTAACCATTACACCACACAATTCCTACTTCCTATTATTTCAATATAAATATCCTTGTAGTTAGAATGCAAGAGGAATTTGAAAATTGAATTAAAATGAGATGATTTTCTTCACAGCAGAAGATAATTATGACGCAAGCAGATAGACAAATGTTTTATCAACAAAACAAGATGGTTGTATATCTATATGTATCTATATGTATCTATATATTAATACATTTTAAGCATGACATCTTTCCTGCTGTAATAAATAAAAGAAAGCAGAAATATTATGAGGAACAGATGTATAGCTTGTTAGTTTATTAATGATTATATTTATATCTTAGAAAATATCAAATTTTATAATCTTAAAAATAATAACTATTTTATCTATCTTTACTTTAAATATACACTCCTACATTTGGGGCGCTGGTGGTTGTCGTCAGTGATATTATCTGCATGGTTCATTGGGAAGTTTCAGGTCTTCCAACATCAGACTGACCCTATCAGAGGTGATCAAGCTCCGACACCTCCACCAACATTATTTTATTCATTTATAGTTTTTAGGGACGGTTTAGCTCAGTCGGTAGAGCGTCTGACTAAGAACCACAAGATTCCTGGTTTGATACTGGCTCTCGCCAACTTAGCGTATGAGTAGTGCAGGCATCTGTGCGGTAAAGTGAGGAGCTGATGATAGGTGTGGCACCCCACCTCAGACGCCAAAATAATCTCCTTGGTCTAGCGCTAGTAAAAAGGGATGAATTCTCTTGCTGTCTGGCTGCTACCGACTTTAGGCCACCCGATAACTTTACTTACACTAAATTTTGGGTTTCCATGATTACTGACATTACATTGATCCTAGGTTTGGTTTGATTTGTTGGATTTTACAGCATGTCAACCCCTGTTGGGTTATTTTATGCTGAAGATGTTTTGTTCTATTCATGCTTGGTGGTATTCAAAAAATTTTTAACTCAATTTTTTTCTTTAACACATTTTTTTTAAAAACATGTTTCCTATTTAACTCATAGATGGGACTCTAACAGGTACTCCCACTCCAGGTCAGGGTGAACCTTGGAATAATGGTGATGAAGGGGTACTTACTCCACATTCCCCAGAGTTCCAGAATTTGAACTTTACCATTAGATGCAGTTTAATGTCATACCCAGGACTCTAAGATCCCAGCCACTGCCTTCTCACTCTGATATCAGTGGCCATCTTATAGGTTAAGATACATACGAAGGGTACATACGAAAAAAGTGAAAAGATACATACGAAGGTTGGCTAAAAAGATACATACGAAGGTTGGCTGAAAAGATACATACGAAGGTTGGCTGAAAAGATACATACGAAGGTTGGCTAAAAAGATACATTGGCTAAAAAGATACATACGAAGGTTGGCTAAAAAGATACATACGAAGGTTGGCTGAAAAGATACATACGAAGGTGGCTGAAAAGATACGAAGGCTGAAAAGATACATACGAAGGTTGGCTGAAAAGATACATACGAAGGTTGGCTGAAAAGATACATACGAAGGTTGGCTGAAAAGCTGAAAAGATACATACGAAGGTTGGCTGAAAAGTTAATAGGCTGATCAAAAGAATTCTCATAGAATGTGACTAAAAGAGGTTTATTTTTCAACATAGTTCCCCATGTGGTCCATTCACTTGTTCCATCAGTGTTGTTGCAGTGCTTGGATCCCATTGGTAAAAAAAAGTCATTAATATCATATGAACTTTTGTCAGCCCACCCTTGTACAATAAAAAACAAGCAGATAATATAGATAGAATATACAGGGTGTTCGGATTATTATGTATGTGGCGCTGTTGAGAAAGACACCAATCGCCGTGCCAGTACTACAAAAGCCCTGTTAATCAACAGAATTAAGGTAGTTTTTGTGACCCTTCCCAGGGAAACTGTAACATCAGCTTGCTCCAGATTCCAGAGCAGGATTGAGGCTATGATCAACACTAATGGTGGGTATTTTGAGTGAAACTTGTTGATAGTAGTGTAATTTCCATGGCTGTTGAATTCTTTACAATCCATTAAATTTTGTATTTACCAAGCACTTTTTCTTTTTCCTTATGAAACTGTCAAATTTATCCCGAACACCCTGTATATCTTGAAAAATGGTTGCAGTATTTCTTTTACTCAATTGAGTCAGTTGAAGCGGGAAAATGTTTGCTTCTGCTCTACTAAATCCAATCCACATGGAATCCGAGAAGTAAATATCTACCAAATTTACCCCCCCCCCCGCAAAAAAGCAGCTGATAGACCATTTTGGATTTCTTTGGGTTTCTTCATGTAAACATGGCGGCATATTTCAAGATAATATACCAATCCAGTAATTCTTTAAAAAGAATTGTACCAAACAAAAAAAAAAAAAAGGAAGAGGAATGTGCACGTATGCACCACCTACACACGTATATTTCAGATTCTTATTTAAAAAAAAAAAAAAAGATTAAATTCCAATGTCAAGTGAAGGTTATTAACTTTCATTTTGTATCTAATCTTATGAAACACATAAACAAATTTACTTTTATAAAAGAATAAATTCAATAAAGATATATCATATATTACCAACCCCTCCGCACGAGCAGGATGCGACACAAAGTCAATTTCTTAAGCGGAGTTTGCGAGTTTAACAGGTTTGAATTCAGAATTTTCCTTCTCCTAGACTGGTTCCTAGCCATGCGTTAAAAGAGTCCAGCGTGCCCTCCTATTTACCATAGCTGGAGAGAATTGGATTCATACCGTTCCCAGACCGCGATGTTACTCAACAGTGCTCGCTCAACTGTCTCTCGAAATTCCAACAGCTTCGTCCAAGATGAACTCGCGTTGACGAGTCCATTTCATACCTCGAGACTCTAACCATGAAACCACGCGCCTCCATCTAAAGATATATAGATAAATAAGTCTATTATTGCAGTCCATGACACCATTGAGGCTGTTTTTTTTTTTTTCGACTCAAACCGATTGATGCTTATCTGGGGAGGATAACATGTAGCTTTGATGACATGAGGCATAGAGAAAAAAATATATTTTATGTACAAAAGAAAGATTTCAACAAAGCTCTACTTAACAATATACAGGTGTCCATAAAGTCAGTGTGCATTTTTTTAAATGCACATTGACTTTGGGCGACACCTTATATATTCATACTATATATATATCATATATATATATAGGTGTGGATTACTTTTATTTTCATTATACTCAATGACTAAGGTTGATTCTCTCGAATAGGGAGCGTTAAGTTGGCAGATTCACCGTTACGCATATAGCTAACCTCGAGCGTTCTGTATTTACATCAAAAACGTTTCAGTACTCTAGTCGCAATTTCTCATTTCCCCTTTAAATTGTAGCGAATTATTATTCTCCTATATTTGATAGCTGCCTCTGGCCGTACAGGTTAAGGGTTTGGCGAACGAAAGTTCATTCAGGTCTCGAACCCGGCCGAGGTAGCTGTTACGGTATAGCCACACTGATGAAAGGTGATACCTTGAAACACGTGTCTGGTGGATTACTTATTTATTATATATTATATATATATATATATATATATATATATACCAACCCGTCTGCATGAGTACTATGCAACACAGGTCAATTTCTAAAGCAGAGGTTTAACAGGTTTGAATTCAAAGTTTTCCTTCCTAGACTGGTCACTAACAAGGTTAAAGAGCCAGTCTGACCTACCATTTACCCATAACTGGGAGGAGAATAGTTGGATGCATTACCTTCTCAGGAGTATTAACACTATGTGAAATGCAAACAGCCTCATCCAGGATTTGAATTTGGATCACCAAGTCTATTTCCTATAATTTTCTATTGTTAGATATAAAAAATTTAGTAACTTAGATTGTTATTTTTATGACAAGGACTAAAAACCAAACATTTCAGAAATTAAATTGTTGTTGTGTTAAATTCTTAAAATATCTTGTTATAATAGAGATATCTATCTGTTTATAACTGAGATTATGTCACCACCAATGTCACAATCCCCTTAGTTATTTATGTAACGTTCCAAGATTATCAAATAATCATTATTTAATCTTAATTTGCATCTTATTTATTAATGATGTTTCTATTAAAGTCTCGCTGAGTTAGATTTGCCTCAGAACAGCCCATGTTATTAATCTGTTTAAAATTCTGCAATGTGTTTTATATATAACCAAGAAATAAAGGTTTTTATAATATATGGTGTGGATAATTTGGATATTGATTTAACAAAACCAGATTTAATAAATACTTACTTTATTGCTATTGATTTCTAATATTTTTTTTTATTCTCAAACATATTAAAAGCAATGCTATGTGTAATCTTTTATAGAAATCAATTAGAATAAAATAAAAATAAGTAATACTTTTATATGCTAATTCTAAATGTAGTTAGGTCTGAACCAAACACTTTCTTATTTAGTTTTGTTAGTCCTTTTAATCTAATATATTTTATCACATTAAAACTTAAATACTTGCACCCCGAATGTGCATACTTTTGCTAGTACAATTAACAATGATAATATATACAAAATAATAATAAAATGATAATAAAATAATAATAATAATGGTTATGATGCTGATAGATAATGCTTTTTTGCTAGTATCAATTTAAAAAAATAGGTTTAATAAATAATTACTTGGTGTTATTGATTTTTAATAGTATTGCTTTATTCTCAAATGTATTAAAAGTAATCCTATGTATAATTTTATATAAAAATCAACTAAAATTAGATAAAAAAGTGTAATCTTTTTATATGCTTTTTTGTTAGACTTTTTAATTTGATAGAATATTTTATCACATTAAAACTTAAATGATTGCACCCAAAGGGTGCATATTTTTGCTAATACAAATAATGATAATACTGTTCCTTAATCTTCTGTCTGTTATCATCTGGCAACACCTTCTGGTTAAAATGGGACTGTCCAAATCATCCAAAATGAAATGCAATAATATAAATACTGATTATCTGGTGTTGTTTATCTGCCAAATTCTTATTTCTTATGAGTCTTGTCAACTCAGCTAAATAATGGACCATTCCGTTTTTATCATAAAGAAAGGTCATGCTACACAGAAAAATATAATAAGAAAGAAAGAGATTAGGAGAAAGAGGGGAGGGTGAGAACGCAAAAACAATAATGCTAATCTGTTTCAGTCAATAATGAAAAAAGAGAGAGAGAGAGAGAGAGAGTTAGGTAAATATTATTATACTTTTTACACAAGAACTATTGCCAAAATAGTTCATTAAGTAAACATATCAAATGTAATAATTAAATCATCATACTGTAGTATATTCACAGGTCCTGCTAGTACAAATAATGATAATAATAATGCTTTTTCTCAACAGTTATTTAATTTCTTTCATCGGCAGAAACTTTGATCTAAAGAGTGAAAGTTGTAACAAGTATTTGGGCTGAAAATAGCTTCATTTGAATTACTAAGCAATTTAATTATAAAAAGGTATCCACAAAATAATCACTTATTTATGAAGCTCACAATAGAACAGACTAGAAATAAATGCAAAAAATAAACAGTTATCTATCACATTTTAATTTTCAAAGCTAAATATAAAAAAATTAGTCATCATCATTTGTATAAAAAAACTTGTTTTGAAAATTGCATAGGCAAGAAATCACAGTTACCAAGCTGTTTGAGTTTGTCTTTGCTACCCTATTATATATATTATTATATATATATATATATATTATATATATGCTCTATAATGATATTGAGCACTTCACTGCTCTATCAATGATATTGAGCACTCTTCACTTTAAATATAGCAATATATTATCAAATATATATATATATATATATGCTCTATCAATGATATTGAGCACTCTTCACTTATATTATAGCAAACTATATTATCAAATATATATATTATATATATATATGCTCTATCAATGATATTGAGCACTCTTCACTTATAAATATAGCAAACTATATTATCAATATATATATATATATATATGCTCTATCAATGATATTGAGCACTCTTCACTTATAAATATAGCAACTATATATCAAATATATATATATATATATATATATATATATATATATATCATATATATATATATATATATACACACACACTTTATTCAAAATGCTTCAAAATAAAAAGTATGGTAAGCCTCCAAGTTAAAACAATGCTTTTAAAATCTTTTTATTAGATATCAATTGCAACAAAAATACTTTGTCTCTTACAATAAATATGAAATCTTTCATTTTAAATTATGTAGTTTTAATTGTTTTCTTGTAATTAGTTTCATCATCATCATCATCATCATACAATTTTCCCCCTTTTTTTGCATTTGTTTTCTTTTCCATTTATCATTATCATCATCATTTTTATCGTTTAAGATTAGCACTGACTCCTTATTGAATATAAATCGGGACATTTTGGACAATTCACATAAATGGAGGTAAAAAAACAAAAACATAATTGATTATTTCTTGTTTGGGTGTTTGTTTAAAGCCCTTATTTTGTCATTCATAATTGACAAGCCATAACTTGTTTGGTATTTCTAACACACATCTTATAATTAGCTAAACAAACTAAACCAAAAATGGGAGAACATTTCACTGTCCGGTCACTGGAATTAGTTAACCAACTTTTATTCTAGTCTTGAAGGACAGACAAAAAAAATCTATCAATGATTGGTTAGAAAATCCTTCATGAATATAAATGAGCAAATTAAACGTTTATGTTTGTATAAGATTATTAAAAAGCAACTTGTTATATACACAAAACACAATGCAAATAGATAATAATGTCTAATGATACTGTAATAGGATTCATCATTATTCTATGGTGAGATATTCCATTGGTATAGTAACATGAGTTATGATTAGTTTTTTGCATATTGCTTTTTAATACAGACCCCCCCCACACACACATGTAGCCCAACCCTATGACATTTTATGACAATAAGAGCACAATGTGTGCTCTTATTGTCAGTCACAGAGCAAAATTATATCAGTAAAAAATAACAGAAGATTTAGATTTTTAACATCATAGCCTATTTCAGGGAGCCTAGAGTAAGTGTCTAGTCCTTCCCGAATAG
Organism: Doryteuthis pealeii; assembly: GCA_023376005.1. Classification (NCBI taxonomy): domain Eukaryota; kingdom Metazoa; phylum Mollusca; class Cephalopoda; order Myopsida; family Loliginidae; genus Doryteuthis; species Doryteuthis pealeii. Next base: position 55,597,910 of record CM042137.1, on the reverse strand, counting down.
CATCTGATGATGGGAAGAACTAGACACTAGGAAATATTATGGAATTAGTATATTTAGGGGATGTTCATTTTTTTTTTTATTTTTTTTTTTAGCAGTAAATAAACTAATAACAACATTCGGTTATTCCATAATATTTTACTTTGCATGGCTTGGAAAAAATATATCATTAATCATTTAATTTACTTTAAGGAATATTTTATTAAGCCAGAATGTTTAGCTATTAAAAAAAGAACATCTTATGTCTTATCTGATATTAGTTTATGTACAGCTAGATTAAAAGACTAATTAAACATCTAATTGTGCTAATTTCATTATTTTTGACAGGGGTAGTATTATATCCTGTCAGTCGTTAGAGCATCTGCCTAGGAATCACAAGGTTCTGGGTTCAATACCGGTCCCTGCCAACTCAGCATATGAGTAGCATAGCTTGGGTAATCTGATCTATGCGGTAAAGTGGTGTGCTGACTGTAGATATGGTGCTCTATCACCGCATAAACAATCTTCTAGCAAAAAGGGGATAAACTCCTTCACTGTCCAGCTGATACTAATTGATAGGCCACTCTGCTAACTTTATTTTTTCTTACTTTTATTGTTTTGTTAATACTAATAATGATGACTATTATGAGTGTGTATCCTTCTTTTTGTATCTAACAAAGGTTACTAAATGAGAAATAGTGCCCTGTCGGTGGGATGTTAGAATGCACCGACTGCACCTCTGCAGAGGGGTAAGACTCCCCCAATGGGGCCACCTGTTGGCTGTGGGTGGCGACTCGTGATACTTAAGGATAGAGCCCAGGTGGATGAGCAGTTCATGACTTGCAATACTCCACTTTGGCCCTATCTTGGGCTAGACAGGCGGTCGGAGAGGCCTCCTCTGATCAATTGGCTGGTCACGTCAAGCCCTAGCGCCCATATGATTTTCCCAACCCTATTGCTCTTATGGCAAGCCCCAACCCCTTTTTATCATATGGGTGCTAGAAGGCAGTGACTGAGGGTCTACATGTCCTGGGAATGACGTTAAACTCTGATGGTGAGGTTCCAGTTCTGGAGGTTTGGGGAATGTGGAGCACCCCTTCATCACCATTGCTCCCTGGTCCACTCTGACCCGGAGTGGTAGTACCTGTTAGGGTCCCATCTATGGGTTAAATAGAAAAACATGAGTTGATAAACAAAATTGTATTATCTATTAAGAATTGATTTGTTTCAAAACTTTATCGGCATTAAATAACCCACTGAGGTTAATATGCCGTAGAACAAACCAAACTAAATGAGAAACAACCTATAACCAAATGGATGTTGGTAATGAAATGGAATCTTTATAACATTAACAAAATACAATACTCGCCAGCAGCGGGAAGAAGGTAAACCAATGCTTGTGGTATAAGACTACTCAGTCAGTATAATACTTCCGTATTTATGAGGATTGGGGCATACCCATTAATGTTCATAGGTAGGGTATGTAACAGTATCCAGGAGCAGAGGATGGGCAATTAGTTGTTCTGCTCTTTTGAAGGTTATCTATAAAAGCAAATTATACATTGCCCTATCATATTTTACTCTAGAGTAATCTAACCAAATATTTTACTATAGAGTTTATGTATCTAACCAAACCAGACATGATTCATTAGAAAATCTTTCATTCCATCAGGGTTTTCTGGGGGGGGGGCATAAATGGAAATTTTTGCACACCTTCAATTGAGTGGATGTTTTTTCTAGTTCTGATTTTCCTCTGAGATTATTCAATTGGGAAATGAGATATCAGTTAAAGAATGCATTTGTTAGTTCCGTTGCTGATAGTGTCCAATGAAACTGGAATCCCCAAGCAACCACCTACTTGCTAAACTTTTACTTACCTTCTACTGAAAACAGGTACATTACTTTTTTTTTTTTCTTTTTCTTTTTTAAAATTAAAAAAAAAGTAATGAGAGATTTTACATGTTGGCCTTTATTGCAGTTATAGATATCCTTATTGTTTTTTTGTTTTTTAATCTTTTTACTTTTTGACTCAATTAATTTATTTCTAACTGAAATGTTTGTAAAATTGCCAGGCGAAAAGAAAAAAAATACCCTTTCTTCCCCAGTCAATTAAAACTGTATTTTTTTTTTCTAAACTTCATAAAAAAAGTAAAGTTGGTATCAGCCGGACTGCAAGATATTTTTGCTAGCGCTAGACCAGGGAGATTGTTTTTGCTGAGGTGGAGCGCCACACCTACCGTCAGCTTCCCACTTTACCACACAGATCAGATTACCCAGTCTCTGCTACTCATGTGCTGAGTTGGCGGGTACAAGTATCAAACCAGGAACTTTGCAATTCCAAGGCGGGTACTCTACCAACTGAGCTAAACTGACTCCTAGGAATTGTACAAAGATCAAATATATATATATATATATATATATATATATATGCTTCCATTTTATTTTGTTCTTGTAGTTTTACAAAAATTGTCATAGAAAACTATAAAATAATCAATAATGCCTTTGAAGAGAGACATGGTTATAGTTTATATCCCCCCCCCCCAAAAAAAAGAGTCCAGCGATACACTTGTGGGATTAAAATAAAAAAAACAACTCCCATGAGCCTTCAGACTGGAGTAACCTTCCGAGCATGTGTGGGAAAAAGGACTCACCTCCAGCCCCCAAGATAATCTCTCGGCCATTTGAACTTAGGCCTTAACTGGGACTAGACACTGCTACTGAACAGGATGAATTTCCTTACCATATAGTGGCTATGACCCATGAATAAAGCCTAAATCCTTAAACTACCTTTTGTCTTTGTCTCTTCCTTCTTGCCTTGAATTCCCTTTCAGCATGACTACCAAATATGATGGGGTTAAAAGCAAACCCTAGGAATACACTCCAAGAATAACCAGCTACCCTTAAACCTAAAACATTAAACCTCTTGCTGCCCCACACACTATTGTGTTTTATTTTTAAGGTGCGATCACTCAAAATGCGAAGGTTTGGGGAATGTGGAGCACCCCTTCATCACCATTGCTCCCTGGTCCATTTTGACCCGGAGTGGTAGTACCTGTTAGGGTCCTATCTATGGGTTAAATAGAAAAATGTATTTATAAAAAAATTGTATTATCCATTAAGAATTGATTTATTTCAAAACTTTATTGGCATTAAATGACCCACTGAGGTTGATATGCCGTAAAACAAATCAAACCAAACCAAACCAAATCACTCAAAATGTTTGCTATTTCTTCCTCCTTTTCTAATGATATAATGCAAATATCATAATGATGAAATCAGTCAATAATTATTTATAACTATTTATAATTTGACTCATGGAGGAAATTACAAGTAATTCATAACACTGACCTGCGTTTGGAAAATTTTCTTTCCAATGGTCAAAGGTTTGCCAAGAGATATATGATCGCCATTTTATGCTGAATTCAAAAATACCATTCATTGTGTTTGATCAGGTCTAGTTTTTAAGATGTGCTTGAATACTTCACAAGTTGTACATAATAACAAGACTTATTCAAAAGTCTGTAGACTCTACTTGTCACAAATAAATAGTTATAATACTGTTCTATGCATTTCAAGTAAAGCTTGTATCTTACAAATTTGATCTGATTAGAAAAAGTGAGAATGATATTTGGATTCAGCATAAAAAAAAACTGCCTTAAAATCAGCTATTATATATTTGACCTTGAAAATATCACTGGCCAGAGTAATTATACAGTAATATTTTGACTTTCAAGTTTAATTTGTTCCACTTATAAGTCAATTTCCTCATATATCAAATAAATTTTAATTTTTAGGTGAAATTTCTTCCACCTCATCTTATGTCAGATCTAAACAGCTTAATTTTTCAAAAGGATCTCTAATCCAGTCGAGTTTGTCAGTAGACAACGAGGGAAAGTAATCAAAATTTTTTTTCTAAAAATGTTTCAAGATGTTCCTGTGTAAAGGCTTATAATTTCTTACTCCTTTAAATCGGTTAATAATTATCTATATATTAACACTCTCGTTCCTTAATCTTCAAACCATTATCATCTTGCAACAAACACCCTCTGGTTAAAAATGACTGTCCAAAATCATCCAAGATGAAACGCAAACATGTAAATCCTGATTATTTGATGACACTTACCTGCCAAATTCTTACCTTTTTTTTTTTTTTTTTTTTTTTTTAAGTGTTGTCACCTCAGCTAAATAATGGAACATTCAGTTTTTATTATAAAGAAAGAAAGGGAAGAAAAACGACAGAGAAAATATAATAAGAAAGAAAGAGAGTAGAGAGAAAACATACAGAATGATTGAGCACATAGTGATAATGCTAATCTGATTCAATCGACGATAAGAAGAAGAAAAGGAAAAAAGTGTGAGAGAGAGTTAAATCAAGATTATTATACTTTTTACAAATCAAACTATTTGGTAATAGCTCTTAAGTAAACATATCAAATGTTGTAATACATGTAATGTATACAATTACAAGTAATCCATTAATAATACTAGCAAAGATATGTACCCTCTGGGTGCAAGTATTTAAGTTTTAATATAATAAATTATCATACTAAATTAGAAAGGCTAATGAAACTGAATAAGAATACAGATAAAAAGATTTGGAACAGAGGGGGTATGATTGAAAAATAGAACAACTTTGAAACTAACTCTTCCATCATTTTCCATTACTCCCGTCTTTCATTGGTAAATTTTCCTAATTTAACTATTCAGTTAAAATAGGAAGTAAAGAATAATATTACAGTTATTTCATCTTGTTAATGGATTTCTTTAAAGATTTATCCCCGAGATTTTTGTTCATATTTATTAAGATAAAACCAAACAATTAGAAATCAATAATACTAAGCACATATTTATTAAAATCAAATTTTTAAGATCAATATGCAAATTAGCCTTCCCATTCACACTGTAAACCGCTATTTTGTTGTATATATAAATACAATTGCATGTTATTAGTATGTAGATATGGTCAACAGTCTTAATGATGTAAAACAATTTTATTAATAATTGAGGTTTAAATAAAAATAGAATCATGGAGAATGTGATGTAAATAACAAAGGGAATTGAGACGTGTATAGTAATATAGTTTCGGTTACAGACAGACAAACACACAATCTCCATTATAATAAGATGTTATTTTGACATCATATTTATTTTTGGCACATGAATTTTTTTTTTTTAATTTTCATAATTCTTTTATTGTCTTTCAATCTTTCCATCTCACCCACTATCCTCTTTCTGTCATTCCTATGAGGGACACTGCAGCATTTGGGAAACACTGCCTTAATGTATGAGAAAAAACTAATTCTACTAAGTCCTTTCTTCAGACTGGTCTATTGTTATGAGTATTTCAAGTAATATTTCAGATTACAACTTCCATTGTTTCTAAACTTGAGAAGAGTCATTAACATCAGCACACTCAAAATGTCCAATGGGCCAATGACCCAATTGGTTAAAAATATATCGCGTTACTTGGCAATTATGAATTTAATCCTTAGGTCAAGTAGTGCATTCTAAAATGCTGGTTCAGAAGAAGAGACAGACAAATTGATGTCACAAGGACAAATTGTAAGATATTCTCTAAGCATGGGCAGCAAAATGAAAACAATTTACCCCCCATGGATCGAATAAAGGGATCCTTGGAAGAATTAACCGATATAAGGAAGAAAAACTGATAATGAGGAAGAAAAGGATTGTCAGTGGTCAGGAATTAAGGCAAATGTCCCTGTAAGAATCGGGCTATTATATAATACAACTAGCAGGACCTGTGGATAAACCATAGTATGATGATCTAATTATTACAATGTTTGTTATATTAACTTAAGAGCTATTGTAAAATAGTTCAATATGTTAAAAGTATAATGATCTTGATTTAACTCTCGCTCACACTTTTTTTCTTTCCTTCTTTTCATTATGTTTGATTGAAACAGATTAGCATTATCACCCCCTCTCTCTATTTTTCCCTACCCTCTTTATTTCTTCTTATATTTTTCTGTGTAGCATGCCATTTTTCTTCCCTTTCTTTCTTTATAACAAAAAGAGAATGGTCCATTATTTAACTGAGGTGATGACCCTCATAAGAAATAAGAATTCTGTGATTAAGCAACACCAGTTACTTATGATTTACATTTTTGCATTTCATCCTGGACTATTTGGATCATCTGATTTTTAAGTAGAGGGTGTTGTAAGACAATCACACTTGGAAGATTAAGGAACAAGCATATTAATATATAGATGATATACTTTTATGGGATTTACACAGCAAACTGATACATTACAATATTCAATTAAAAAGCATTGCAAATGAAGAAGACAGGGATTGTCATTGGTCAGGAATTAAGGCAAATGTCACAGTAAGAATCATTGGCAATTCAGTATCGAAAGACTATGATAAAAATTTTTGTGTGCCCCTGAAGTTGCAGCGCCTCCTGTGACTATGAAGTCCTATGTTTGAGAAACATTCTCGACCACAGATTTTGCATTTGTAGGTTGTCCCTGTAGATGATGATGCTTTGTTGCCGTTGCTTTCTTATGGACCTCTTAGCTTCATGATGTTGTATCAGGGTGAATTCTGACATGTACAGTCCTCTATGGAGATTCTGCCGCCACCGAGGGCGGTCTTGAGCCAAATTTTCCCAGCGCCCTCGGTGGCAGCAAAATCTCCATAGAGGACTGTACATGTCAGAATTCACAGTAAGAATAGGGCTATTATATATACAATGATATACTTTTATGGGATTTACACAGCAAACTGAGACACTACGACTAAAGAAAAATCCCAGATAACCTAGAAAAAATAATTGATAAGAAGATAAGATTAGCCAAAAGAAACATTTGTGCACCTTAATGTTTTTTTTTTTTCTTCAGAGTGTTAATACTTTGGTTGTTAAAACACTGGAAATTTTGTCAGTTTAGTTCCACCCTTAAAATGTTCCCTCTGACCTATTTCTTATATATATTACCCCAAAATCCATTTGAAGTGAATGTTTGCACTTATGTAAGTCCACTTTGAACACGAGAAACTGTTGTTAACAATGAAGGGAAAACATCTTGGCCTAAATGACTACAAGAGTGAAATCGGAACCTTTTGTCTTTCTGTTTTTATGGGGTATTTTTCTTTTTCTTTTTCTTCCTTTCCTCCCAAAGTTCTGCACTGTTTGTCTGCATGTCTGCCTCCTCACAACAAATATTCTGTTTCAACTTACAGATGGTTACATTAATGTCTTTGAGAATAAACAGACTTCCGCGTGTTTCGCCGCATATAAATAACTGTTATATGAGGAAGTGATTCTTACTCTGCTTTTTATACCAAGTTTTTTTTTTTTTTTCTTTTAGCAAAACAACTTTTTACAATATTTCTACTATCATATTATCACCCTAAGAAAAACTCCTCACAGGCATTTATGGAGAGATTGTTCTCACAGCCTATATAATTCACTGTGTGTGTGTGGGCGCATCTGTGTGTGAGTGTGCGCATCTATTTGTATGTGTGTGTGTGTGCGCATCTATTTGTGTGTGTGTGTGTGTGTGTGTGTGTGTGTGCATCTATTTGTATGTGTGTGTGTGTGTGTGTGTGCATCTATTTGTATGTGTGTGTGTGTGTGTGTGTGCATCTATTTGTGTGTGTGTGTGTGCATCTATTGTGTGTGTGTGTGTGCATCTATTTGTATGTATGTGTGTGCGTGCATCTATTTGTATGTATGTGTGTGTGTGTGTGTACATCTATTTGTGTGTGTGTACATCTATTTGTATGTGTTTGTGTGTGTGTGTGTACATCTATTTGTATGTGTTTGTGTGTGTGTGTGTACATCTATTTGTGTGTGTGTGTGTGTGTGTCTGTGCATATATTTGTGTGTATGTCTGTGCGTGTGTGTGCATCTATTTGTGTGTGTGTTTGTGCGTGTGTGCATGTGTGATGGGTGTATGTATGTGTTGCATTAAAGCTTGAATACAAATATTTTGTTATAAAACTCTTTAAGATGATTGATTGATTTTAATGCATGTCAACCTCTCTAGGATTATTTTATGCCAAATTGCATTCATTGTACATTCATATGTTTGTGTGTGTGTGCGTGCACTGGGGGTAGGTGGGTATTGTATTTAAGCTAGAATACAAATATTTTGTTATAAAACTGTTTTTAAGAAGATAATTGATTGATTGACTGATTTTAATGATGTGTCAACCTGTCTAGGGTTATTTTATGCCAAACTGCATTCATTGTACATTCATATTTACTTTTTTTGTGCAGTTATTTCTTAAGAGGTTTTTGTGCACATTTATATGATATCAAGTATTCCTAGCTACTATAATTGATTTACACACAATTATATGGTCTCAAGTATTTCTATATGATACTAATAATTATATGTTTTTAAGTAATTATTTCTATTTGTTAATAGTCATAGTTTCAAATAACTAATGATAATCCTTAGTGAACAATTATAGCTTAAAGTAACTATTTTAATACAAATAATTTACTGTTATATGATATCATTCCTGTAAGTAAGTAAAGTCGGTAAAGTCAGCCAGACAGCAAGGGAGTCTATCCCCTTTTCACTAGCGCTAGACCAAGGAGATTGTTTTAGCATCTGAGGTGGAGTGCCACACCTACCATCAGCTCCTTACTTTACCGCACAGATCCCTGTGCTACTCATATGCTGAGTTGGCGAGAATCGGTATCGAACTAGGAACCTTGTGGTTTCTAGCCGAACACTCTACCGACTGAGCTAACCTGGCCCATCATTCCTGTAATGTGCAAATAATTCTAAACTGAACTATTTGACCCATAGATGGGACCCTAAAAAGTAATACAACTCCAGGTCAGAGTGTATCTGTGAGTAATGGCAATGAAGGGATTTTACTACACTCCCCCAGATCTCCAGAACTGGAGCCTCACCATCAGATGGACTTTAGTGTCATAACCAGGGGTAGGAGTACTTCTCTGCAAGTGATACTGTCAGTATTCTATGTGGCTGCTGATAGGGTGGATTTTTCAAGCAAAGAAATACCATCTCCATATTAGCAGGAGTTTGGATTAAAGGATCCACCGTTAAAAGTGAATAAATCTAAATATTTCAATCCCTTTTCCCCAAAACTTTATTCTTAATACTATTTATTGTATTAAACACATAAACAAACAAACGGGGAAGCAATGCACTGTAGTGGATTCTATCAATGGTGAGACATATTTTAAATGCAAATATCTTTGACTATATCAGTGACATTAAGTACAAAATTAATTCATTGTATAACTAAAAGATAAGAGTTCCTTATATAATCTTAGTGAAAAATGTATAAAACATTATTTAAACTGGTTTTGTACACAGTGAAAGGTTTGAGTCATCATATTACCATAACATGTTTAAAAAGTACAAAATGATCAGATTATATTTCAGTTACTAGCAATGATATTCCTATATTTTAAGAGTAGAAATAAATAAGCTTATAGAAAAGAAAACTTATATATCCATAAGTAAAATCAAAGTAATTATAAGATGAATAATATATTTTAAGTATAATAAATTATTTACTTATACAGTGTGTCCCATCATTATTTTAAATTCAAATATCTTGGATTATATTAATCACAGTGAGTACAAAATAAGATTAGAGAATTTACCCATAGCTGGAGGGAGAGTAAGATTCATACCTTTCCCAAGGGTATTAGCGCTAAGTGAAATGCAATTACCACGTCCAGGATTTCAACTCGGGGCGACGAGTCCATTTCCCATGACTTTAACCATTACACCACGCGCTTCCTAATAATATTTGTGGATATAAGGTGTGCTCTAATTCCCACCTGGATTTATAGACTAGCCAAGATCACGTGGGTTGTTCTTGCGACCAATCACTAGCAATACTGATAGAATACTTAATTGGTCATAATTACAACTGCACTCTTTGAGGACGGACATAGGATTGCCGGATCTTTACCAATACTCAGGACTTATACGATTACCAGAGTAACCAAAGAATTCTTTATCGAAGGACTCTATACCAGTAACTGAGAACACTTTAGTAACCAAAGGATTCATTATCGAGAACTCTTTATCAAGAATCCAATTCCAATGGATAAGCACTTCTGCTTTAAGGCCAAAGGATGGCCCTTAAAAACATAACAATACTGTCTTGAATAAATCCTGAAAGCAGCATCCTACAAAAAAGTTGCTCCTATCACACAAATCATTCAAATAAGATGAACAAGACATGTTGGACAAGGATGAACTCATTAGTGATATTCGCCTGTGGACACTCACACTTGGCCAACCAGAAAAACACACATTGATTAGCTCTGTGCAGACATTGGATGCCATACTGAAGATTTGCCTGAAGTGATGACTGATAGGGACAGGTGGTGAGAGTCATGGGAACCCATGCTGTTAGCACCACTTGATGATGATGATGATGATATAACTAAAAGACAAGAGTTCCTTATATAATATAAGTACTTGAATATATTAGTATTATCTGCGTTATTCGGACTATTGTCCCCATCTTTATTGTTATTTGTACAACGTTTCGGCTGATATGCCCTCCAGCCTTCTTCAGGTATTTCTTGTCAGACTTGGGCACCTTCTTGGACTCGGGAACCTTCTCTTTTTCGAACTCGGGAACTTTCTTGTCGTAATTTATTCCACGGGGGTATCCCAAGTCCAAAAAGAGTCCGACAAGAAATACCTGAAGAAGGCTTGAGGGCATATCAGCCGAAACGTTGTACAAATAACAATGAAGATGGGGACAATAGTCCAAATAACGCAGATAATACTAATCTTCAAGCCTCATCTCAAACATTCAGAGAAATTGAATATATTACGCCTTAAATATTCATCACCATAAAGAGAATATTTTCTCTCTCTCTCTCTCTCTCTTTCTCTCAATCCAAACATCTAATAAGTGTTAGATCTAGGGATTTGGATGGCCAGTGGACATTGCCAAAGTATACTTCTACTATGTATGCAATTTCTGTTGGAGTCCATTATATCATAAGGTCCACTATCCTCAAAAAAGAAACCAGATGCCTGTTAAAATATATAAAAAAAATAATACTACAGCATATACATTAAAATACACAATATTTCATATTATCACATCTGACAACTAATGAGAATCAGTTGTATATTTTAAGTATAAAACCAGATTGAAATCCCTAAGAAGACAAAATGTCTTTAACTTCATTCTGGTAACATTTATGGCAACACATTAACCCTCTCTCTACCCTTAACCAACAACATCAATGGCACTGATACAATTTGTATTCAATAACCTATGGTTTGAATTCAGGGTTTTCCTTCTGCTAACCGCCCTGTCGCTGGGGCGTTAGAATGCACCGACTGCACCTCTGCAGAGGGGTAAGACTCCCCCAATGGGACCACCTGTTGGCTGTGGGTGGCGACTCGTGATACTTAAGGATAGAGCCCAGGTGGATGAGCAGTTCATGACTTGCAATACTCCACTTTGGCCCTATCTTGGGCTAGACCGGCGGCCGGAGAGGCCCCCTCCAATCAATCGGCTAGTCATGTCAAGCCCTATGATTTTCCCAACCTATTGCCCTTATGGCAAGCCCCAACCACTTTTTATCATATGGATGCTAGAAGGCGGTGGCTGCGGGTCTACATGTCCTGGGAATGACGTTAAACTCTATTTGATGGTGAGGTTCCAGTTCTGGAGGTTTGGGGAATGTGGAGCACCCCTTCATCACCATTGCTCCCTGGTCCACTCTGACCCGGAGTGGTGGTACCTGTTAGGGTCCCATCTATGGGTTAAATAGAAAAATGTATTTATAAAAAAATTGTATTATCCATTAAGAATTGATTTATTTCAAAACTTTATCGGCATTAAATAACCCACTGAGGTTGATCTGCCATAAAACAAAACAAACCAAACCAAATCCTTCTGCTAAACTGGTTGTATAAGCAAGGCTAAAGAACCCTGTCTACCCTACTATTTACCCATAGCTAGAGCTACAACAGATAGATTCATGCCTTTCCCAAGAACATTAGCATGGAGTGAAATGCAAACAGCCTCATCCAGGATTTGAATTAAGGTCACCGATTCCTTTTCCTACATCAATAACTATTACGCTATTGTGTTGACAGCCTTCCATCTACGAGAGATGATGGAGTAGTGTCAAAGTGTGTTTTTTTAAATACATAGCCTGGGCAGGTTCATATAGAGGATGAGCAAATCCCCCCTCTCTACACTGCCGCTGTGATCCAAAGGAAAGGTAAGGAACCAGTTTGGCAACGGTAGTGTTGCAGGAGTTGATGGGTAGCACTGGATTTCAGCATCACACCGCCTTATGGACTCCGGCTCCTGATTTGTTTTTGGGGTTTACTCCTCTAGCCTTTCCTTGAAAGGCAGCAGAGTTTTTTGGGGTTTTTTTTTCAATTACGCTAAGTATGCCTCCTAGTACAAACAATCAGTAAACCAGCAGGACCTGTGGATATACTACAGTATGATAATTTAACTATTACATTTTATGTTTACTTAAGAGCTATTGCCAAATAGTTCAATAGGTAATAAAAAGTATAATAATCTTGATCAACTCTCTCTCACACTTTTTTTTCTTTATTAACTTCTTCTCAATTTTCATTATATTCAATTGAAACAGATTAGCGTTATCACTTCTATGAGCTCACTCCTTCTCTTTATTTTTCACCTACTCTCTTTCTTTCTTTCTTATCATATTTTTTCTGTGTAGTATGTCTTTTTTCTTCCCTTTCTTTCTTTATAATAAAAACGGAAGGGTCCATTATTTAGCTCAGATGACAACACTCATTTGAACAGTCTCATTTTTAACCAGAGGGTGTAGCAAGATGATAAGGGTTGTATTTTGTAGAAACACCAGTATTATTATATAGATAACTAACCATATCCCAGGGGTTTGCAACTCCAAATGAAAACCTATTTTGCATTTACTGGTTCAATGCTTAGAAAACTTTTCTTGTAGTTTATTACTACATGCTATTGAGTTTGATTCTCACTGGGTGTCTCATACTTTTTGGCCTAATGCTTAAATCAATCTAAGTAAATAGCTATCAGTTACAGTTGATGCTATTCCCATTTAGTTGTTTAGTTTTTAATGGTAATAAAGATAAAACAAAGAATGCAATAAGCAAATGGTTACAAATCTTATTATAATGGAGATTGTGGGTTTGTCTGTCTGTAACCGAAACTATATTACTATACAAGTCACAATTCCTTTCGTTATTTACATCATATTCTCCATGATTTTATTTTCATTTAAACCTCAGTTATTAATAAAATTGTTTTACATTATTAATACTGTTGACCATATCTACATATTAATAACATGCAATTGTATTTATATATACAACAAAATAGCGGTTTACAGTGTTAATGGGAAGGCTCATTTGCATATTGATCTTAAAAAATTGATTTTAATAAATATATGCTTAGTATTATTGATTTCTAATTGTTTGGTTTTATCTTATTGAATATGAGCAAAAATCTCTTCAATAAATCTTAAAAGAAATCCCTTAACAAGAAGAAATAACTGTAATATTATTCTTTACTTCCTATTTTAACTAAACAGTTTAATTAGGAAAATTTACCAATGAAAGACGGGAGTAACGGTAAATGATGGAAGAGTTAGTTTCAAAGTTGTTCTATTTTTCAATCATACCCCCTCTGTTCAAAATCTTTTTATCTACATTCTTATTCAGTTTCATTAGCTTTTCTAATTTAATATATTTTATTATAAAATTTAACTAAAATACTTGCACCCGGAGGGTGCATATATTTGCTAGTATTATTAATTGAAATGGATTTGCTAATGTGAGAGACAGTAAGTATTATTAATATTGCAGAGAAAAAATCCTCTTTCTGGTCATTTAATGAGATATTTGTATTTATTTGCTTAATAAGAAATATTTTGAACAACATACAAAAGTATTTAATTTGGCAAATAAGAGAAAGGAAGGTATATATATATATATATATATATATATATATATATATATATATATATGATGTTGTTATGGGTCCATCGGGAGAAAATTAGATATTTTTATAAAAAAGAAGGTCTCATAAATGAATTATTCTTTTTTAAAGATTTTTTATTTTACTTCAGCAACACGTGTTTCGAATCTTCTACTTCAGGCATCGATTAACCACACACACACACACATATAAGAAAAAAGTGTCTCAATTAGAATCATTCCCACCACCAACTTATCTGGTCATTTGTGTGTGTGTATATATATATATATATATAATATATATATATATATATATATATATATATACAAATGACCAGATAAGTTGGTGGTGGGAATGATTCTAATTGAGACACTTTTTTCTTATATATATATATATATATATATATATATATAATGATAGAAAAGAAGGAAGTGAGAGAGATAGAGAGGAAAGAAGTGAGAGAAAGGAAGTGAGAGAGATAGAGAGGAAAGAAGAGAGAGAAAGGACAGAAGGAAGTGAGAATGCGAAAAAAGTGAGAGAGACTGAGAGAAAGGAAGTGAAAAAGAGAGAGAGAGAGAGACAGAGATTTTTCTTTATTTACCAGGAGTTTTTTTATTTGAATTAATTTTATTTTATTTTATTTTTTTTTTTTTTTACAAGCAAGCAAATGGAAAGAATGCAAACATTACCTTTAGGAATTAAAGATTTGAAGAATCCAAAAAAAGGAGAAAATCCCTAGTTGATTGTTGGAATATCTCGTTTAAAAAGAAAAGAAAAAAGTTCCTTTGATCTCTTCCACCATCAACATTATAGAAAACAGATTAAGAGAGTTTGAAATTTTAGATAAAATAACAAATGAAAAATAATAAATCTATCTTGATATTTGGGAAACAACACATCTGTGGATTTGTTTAGATTGTTTCACATTTTATATATCTATCTATCTATCTATCTAAGTCCCTTTATATCTATCTATCTATCTAAGTCCCTTTATATCTATCTATCTATCTATCTCAGTCCATCTCAGTCCCTTCATATCTATCTATCTATCTATCGTCCATCCATATCTATCTATCTATCTATCTATCTATCTATCAGTCCATCTCAGTCATATCTATCTATCTATCTATCTCAGTCCATCTATCTATCTATCTATCTATCTATCCAATATCTGAATTATCAAAAATAATGTCACAATGATGGTATAGTTGTTGTTTAGTTGTTCGATTGTTTAGTTGATTTTTACGGCATGTCAACCCTTGTTGGGTTATTTTATGCCAAGAATGAATAAAACAAAACGTCTCAAGCATAAGATAACCCAATTATTTTATAATACATAGAGTATTGCTACAAAAAAAAATGAATAAAGAATAATGATTAGCAACAAATTATGTCACCTGAAACTATATTAACCAATTATCAGTTAATTTATATATTTATTTATTTTTGTTTTCCCACATCAATATTTGTATTTCTGCAATATTTTCATAAAGTGTGAAATTCAAACCATGAAAAACTGACAAAATGTTTGACTGCTTCCTCTTTCTTTGCTCTAACTTTGAACCAAACATATTACATTCTGCTCAGTTAGTATCCAACATTAGCAAACAGATGTGACCTCATTCCGCACAAGCCTATCTTATAGCCGAAATCCTTTTTAATCAGACGTACATACAACAGACTTACATACACTTATACATTCTAAGCACATGTGGCTACTCAATTTACCTGCTTTTTATATACTTTTTCTGTATTTCTTGGTATAACAAATAAGTTGATGCACATTTCATCTGAATCCTTTACATATTTTTCCCTGCAGTTTTCAGTAAGTGATGGAATATTTTTCTGTTTTTATTTTATTTCGCTTTATACCAAGTATATAATCAAAACTTAAATAATAATTAATTTTTCCAAAATATAAAAAACTAGAAAATAATTTTGTTTTTATAAAAAAACTAGAAAATAATTTTGTTTTTTATAAAAAAACTAGAAAATAATTTTGTTTTTTATAAAAAAAACTAAAATAATTTTGTTTTTTATAAAAAAACTAAAGAATAATTTTGTTTAGGACAGGTATAATTACCAACACAGGAACGTGTATCATACATCAAAATGAAGCCGGTCCTCTGTGGGTCATATCCCTACTTCTCCACATAGTCAAAACTTGAAAAATAATAACTAATTTTTCCAAAATATAAAAAAAACTAGAAAATATTTTAAAAAGCACAATAACTATTGGTTATGTTTTATGAAGGTGTGTCAAAAATATTGCCATTTTGTTTAGGACAGATATAATTACCAACACAGGAATGTGTATCATACATCAAAATGAAGCCGGTCCTCTGTGGGTCACATCCCTACTTCTCCACATAGTCACCGTTTCTCTCAATAGCAATGTCCCACCTTCGAATGAGAGCATGTATTCTTGCCCTGTAAAATTCTGTTGACTGTTCTTTGAGTCACTTCTTCACTACAGATTTCATTTCCTCGTCACTGAAATAAAGTTTGCCTCTCAAACTCTCTTTCATGGAGCCGAAGAGATGATAGTCTGAAGGCACTAAATCTGGTTGGAGGATGCAGTAAAGTTGTCCACCCAAATGAGGTGATTTTCTCCCTTGTCCTAATGCTTGTGTGTGGTCGAGCATTGTCATGTAGAAGAAGGACATTGTCGACTGGCAAGTTGGGTCTTACTCATCGGATTCTTGCTCTGAGCCTCGTTAGGGTTTCAATGTAGGCCTCGGAGTTTAAAAAAAATTCAAATGAAATAAAGAAAATGGCATTACTTTTTTACTCACCTTTGTATTTTGTTTCATTCTTTGAAAATTTTGCTTGGTTTGGATTATTTGGACTATTGTCCTGATCTTTATCGTTATATACACAATGTTTCTGCCAATGTGCCATCCCACCTTCAGGTATTCAAAGAAACTAACTCAGATGACCACAGGATGAAGGCTTGTGTGTCAAACTTTAACTCTTCACTTGGTACTATGTGATTTTCCATGAATTACATGTTAAATTTAAATGTTACACTACATCACTAAAACGATAGGCTATGCTTATTCATTATAAAACATCATCTTAACAATTATGATACTAGATTATTACCTTCTTGGTCAGACTTAGAACTTTTCAGCCACCTCTTATATTTAAGGAAAAGAAAAGGCAGCCTCAAATAATGGTCAGTGAAAACTGGGGGTGGGAGGTATAATTGGAAATGCAATTCCCTGCATGTGTTCAGTTATTTGTGAGAGAAAATTATTAATGTTGAGGATTTTTTTAAAATAGAAAAAAATTTATCCAGAAATTAATAAGTGGTAAAAAGAAAAATTTTAATTCTGTAATACATCACAAAAATGATAGGCTATGCCTATTTATTATGTAACAATTCCACTAAAAACCTAAGACAAATTCTGTACTTTTGTGTATGTGTATTTGACAAAGATGAGGACAACAGTCTGAAAAATCAAAATAATGCATATTATCAAGCCTCATCTAATAGATTCAGACAAACTACACTACATCACAAAAATGATAGGCTATGCCTATTCATTATGCAACATCATCGTAACAATTATGATAGTAGATTATGACTTTCTTATCCAGTTTCCTGCATGTGTTCACAGTTATTTGCAAAAGAAAATTATCAATGTTAAGGATTTAAAAAAGAGAAAAAAAAAAGTCTTATCTAAAAATTAATAAGTAGTAAAAAGGAAAAAAAAAAGTTATTTCATTTGGAGGAAAGATCTTCAACAATTCAACTCATCTGTAATGATTATCACAAAAAGGCTGCACAATTTAAAAAAAAAAAAAAAAAAGAAAGAAACTTAGAAAAAAAAAAAAAAACCCATCTTCTTCTCCGCCATTGCACATTTCTTTCCTGTAGATTCCATTCACTTCTTAATTCTTTTGTGATGCTATTCAAAATCTTCTTTTCAATTATGATACTAGATTATTACCTTCTTGGTCAGACTTAGAACTTTTCAGCCACCTCTTATATTTAAAGAAAAGAAAAGGCAGCTTCAAATACAAATCCCTACATGTGTTCAGTTATTTGTGAGAGAAAATTATTAATGTTGAGGATTTTTTTAAAATAGAAAAAAATCTTATCCAGAAATTAATAAGTGGTAAAAAGAAAAATTTTGATTCTATAATACATCACAAAAATGATAGGCTATGCCTATTTATTATGCAACATCATCGTAACAATTATGATAGTAGATTATGACTTTCTTATCCAGTTTCCTGCATGTGTTCACAGTTATTTGCAAAAGAAAATTATCAATGTTAAGGATTTAAAAAAAGAGAGAAAAAAAGTCTTATCTAAAAATTAATAAGTAGTAAAAAGGAAAAAAAAAAGTTATTTTATTTGGAGGAAAGATCTTCAACAATTCAACTCATCTGTAATGATTATCACAAAAAGGCTACAAAAAAAGAAACTTAGAAAAGTCATAGAAATCATCCATAAATAACTTGTTTGTTTTGTTTTACGGCATATCAACCTCAGTGGGTCATTTAATGCCAATAAAGTTTTGAAATAAATCAATTCTTAATGGATAATACAATTTTGTTTATCAACTCATGTTTTTCTATTTAACCCATAGATGGGACCCTAACAGGTACTACCATTCCGGGTCAGAGTGGACCAGGGAGCAATGGTGATGAAGGGGTGCTCCACATTCCCCAAACCTCCAAAACTATAACCTCACCATCAGATAGAGTTTAACGTCATTCCCAGAACATGTAGACCCGCAGCCACCGCCTTCTAGCACCCATATGATAAAAAGGGGTTGGGGCTTGCCATAAGGGCAATAGTGTTGGGAAAATCATATAGGTGCTAGGGCTTGACGTGACCAGCCGATTGATCGGAGAGGGCCTCTCCGACTGCCCGTCTAGCCCAAGATACATAAATAACTATACACAAACAATGTTAATTTTCTTCTAAGTAAAATATTTTATTATTTCTAATAGAACGTTGGTGCCGGTTTAGTTCAGTCGGTATAGTATCCGTCTAGTAATTGCCAAGTTTTGGTTTTTCGATGCCGGTCCTCACAAAATCAATCTGCATAAGTGGCACAGCATGGATTAGTGTGATAAAGTAGGGAGCTGATGGTAGCTGTGGTACTTCAACTCACAAAATCAATCTGCATAAGTGGCACAGCATGGATTAGTGTGATAAAGTAGGGAGCTGATGGTAGCTGTGGTACTTCAACTCAGACGCAAAAAAAAAGAAGCCTTTTAAGCCTCATCTCAAAAATACAGACAAATAATTCCAGTTTTTATTCCTTTTTTTTATATTCTTTCAATACACACTGACATTTTGCTTGCAGAAAACTTTCCCTACTGTAAGAGCAAATGTTTCAAATAGATTAGTTTGTAAATAGCAAATGTCCGTTTTATTATCGGTCGTGCATTTCATTAATAAATCTCAGTTATCCTTACTATCTCCATCACAAATAGAGCAAGATAAGTTTGACAAGATAATGTGTGGTAAAGTAGGGAGCTGATGGTAGCTGTGGTACTTCAACTCAGACGCAAAAAACGTCTTTAGTGCTAGGGAAAAGGGGACTTTTTCATTGCCCGTCTGATACTGACAATAGGCGACTCTTACGGGTTTCATTTTTACTACGATATGGTTCTGAAATCCCTTAGAGATTGGGGTTTATTTGATGTCATTTAATGTTTTTGTAGAATAATGCCTGCAAGCAGAAAATAAGGTTTGCTTGATAATTAATTGTTTTTCTTTCTTTCTTTCTATGACTGCTGTTACTTTTTTGTGGACATACTATGAAAATTCAGGCGGGCAGAAGTATTGCATTTAAGTTTAATAAAACGGGAAACTGAAGAGGTTACTAGTGGAATCTATTTGGAAATTGAGAAATCTTAATGGTTGGTCCATCTTCTTCTCCGCCGTTACACATTTCTTTCCTGTAGATTCCATTCACTTCTTAATTCTTTTGTAATGCTATTCAAAATCTTCTTTTTCAATTTACACAAGTGATTATATCCTGGAGCAAGTAGAAAAACCTATTTTCTCTGCATGCTTCTATTTCTGCTATATCTTCAACTTCCTCCAGAAATCCATTCTCACCTAATACAAATAACGATATCAGCATATGGAAATGTTTGATTTTGTTTTACCTTCTTAAAGAAAATTATAATGGGGTCTGTTCACACACATCAGCCAAATGTGCAAATTTAAAAAGAAACAAGCTTTTAATACAACAAAAACTCTTCATTATCCTTGAATCACCAGATTAAACCAGCCTTTTAAGCCTCATCTAAAAAATACAGACAAATAATTCCAGTTTTTATTCCTTTTTTTTTATTCTTTCAATACACACATTTTGCTTGCAGAAAACTTTCCCTACTGTAAGAGCAGATGTTTCAAATAGATTAGTTTGTAAATAGCAAATGTCCGTTTTATTATCGGTCGTGCATTTCATTAATAAATCTCAGGATCCTTACTATCTCCATCACAAATGGAGCAAGATAAGTTTGACAAGATAATATGTGTATAAATTTCTGCATATTAAAAAAAAAAAGAAATCATTTATCAGGATACATGTGTATACGATTAGGTAATTCATAGCCATCAGCAAAAAGAGCATGTTTAACTGTTCTGAAATAAGAAATTAAACCTTCTTCAAAATTAAATGTTTTATCTGTAATTCTATGGAAACAGCAAATAATCTCAGATTGGAATATATCATTTCAAACAGGTTAAGTCTTTTTAAATGTTTACTAGATGAACCATTAACCTAACAGTTTCATGTTGAAATGGGAGTCTTTGATGATATTGATGTGTCTATTTAGTAAAGAGTGAAAGATTCTAATTAGCATTATATATACTAGCAAATATATGCACCCTCCGGGTGCAAGTATTTAAGTTTTAATGTAATGAAATATCGTATTAAATTAGAAAGTCTAATAAGAATGAGTGGGGGTATAATAGAAAAATAGAAATGAAACTTACTCTTCCATCACTGCCGTCTTTCATTGCTGAATTTTACTTATTTAACTATTTAGTTAAATTAGGAAATAAAGAATAAAATTACACTTATTTTTTCTTGTTAATGGATTTCATTTAAGATTCATTGAAGAGATTTTTGCTTATATTCATTAAAATAAAACCAAACAGTTAGAAATCAATAATACTAAGCACATATTTAATAAAATCACATTTTTAATATCAATATGTAAATTAGCCTTCCCATTCACACTGCAAACCGCTATTTTTTGTATATATAAATACAATAGCATGTTATTTGTATGTAGATATGGACAAGCAAAGGTGAAGCAATTTTATTAATAATTGTGGTTTAAATATAAATAAAATCGTGAAGAATGTGATGAAAATAACTATGTTAATTGTAACTCGATTAGAAATATAGTTTCGGTTACAGACAGAAAAACACACAATCTCCATTATAATAAGATATTTATACTCTAGCACTAGTAAAAAGGGGATAGACTCCCTCGCTGATTGGCTGATACCGACTTTAGACCATCCCGACGATATATATACTAGCAGGACCTGTGGATATACCACAGTATGATAATTTAATTATTAAAACGTTTAATATGTTTACTTAAGAGCTATTGCATAATAGTTCAATATGTAAAGTAAAAAAGGAAAGTCATCGGGCTGGCCTTTGCTCTAAAGTCAGTATCAGCCAGACAGCAAGGGAGTCTATCCCCTTTTCATTAGTGCTAGATCAAGGAGATTGTGTTTTAGCATCTGAGGTGGAGTGCCACCCCTACCATCAGCAACTCACTTTATACTTGCCACTTCTTTTTGCCCAAATTTGTTTGGTTTTTTATACTTAACTTTTCTTGCAGACAAAGGTAGTATGGATTATTTAGAGATCTGCACACATTTGAAAACAGATTTTTTTATTTGTCCTGTGTTCCTCTGTGCATACCTCTCTGCCTTAAAAGTAATAAAGAATTCATCATTCGCATCTGATGATTGGAAAGACTAGACATTTGCTCTAGGCTTCCTGAAATAGGCTATAAAGCTAAAAATCTAAATCTTCTGTTATATTTTATATATATATATATATATATATATAATATGAGAAGTAAATACACAAGCGATGTGTTTTGATATGGCTTTTTTTTAGCCAACAATTTTTGGGAGAATATATGCTTAATTGAAGTCGTACCTAATTTTGAAAGTAAATTATTAATTAATTAATTAATTAGGCAGGCATACCTATTTAAATGTAAAGCTAAACAAATCGAGAAAAATCTGTATGTGCATTTCGGCCTATTAGGCCTCATCAGCAGCTGATGAGGCCTAATAGGCTGAAATGCACATACAGAGATTGATTTTTCTCGATTTGTTTAGCTTTACATTTAAATAGGTATGCCCGCCTAATTAATTAATTATTTATTAATTAACTTTCAAAATTAGGTACAACTTCAATTAAGCACATATTTTCTCCAATATATATATATATATATATATATATATATATATATATATATAAAGTAAACCCTTATTGATATATCAGGTAATGAATTTATTTCAACTTTATAGTCACATCAAACCCGAAACAGAATAAATAAAACTCAAGCCAGACAACATAGACTAAAAAAGTAATTTTTTCAAAAAAAAAAATTATATTAATTTTTCAAATAAATCGTTAGGGGGGAACAGGAAATGTCAAATTTTAAGTTATACAAAAATTGCAACATATAAGCAATTTGTAAATGCTTTAATTGACAAGGAAATAATATCTCTGGGAATATTAGAATTACTATATCTATAGGAAAATGGTTTTAAAATTAAAACCAATTTACCAACCCCTCTGCATGAGTAGGATGTGACACATGGTCAATTTTTTAAGTGGAGTTTAACAGATTTAAATTCAGGGTTTTCATTTTCCTAGACTGATTGCCGAACCAAGATTAAAGAGCATAGTTTGCCATACTATTTACCCATATCTGGAGGGAGAATAATTGGAATCATACTTTCTCACTGGTATTAGCATTTTATAGTTATCCCCATTTATATTGACAATTTGAGAGGCTCCCTTTGATCAATCTGGTCACATCAAGCCCTAGTACCTATATGATAGTCCTGACCATATTGCTCTTATGGCAAACCCCCAACACTTTTTATCATATATGTGCTATGTATAGTTTATCATAGCTATATATGTTTATCATATATATATGTGTTTAAAATCTCTCTCTCTCCCTCTCTCTCCCTCTCTCTCTCTCTCTCTCTCTCTCTCTCTCTCTCTCTCTCTCTGCCAACCATCATATGCCCAAAAAAAATATTGGAGATTTAAATTTTCCAGCAAACCCTTAAGAATTTCTTGCCAATAATCCCAATTCTTTGACTAATTCTTTGTTCTTTTGCATTTCAGGTGGAGACTGGGATATCGTTCCTCTCCATAATGCATTCTTGCCCGGCACTGTAAAGTTACCAAAACGATTTCAGCGTTTCATTAAACGTACCAATTCCTATCGAGACCTCGAAGACATGCAGTTAACCAATGCATCAACGTGTAACGGAACTGAAAACCAAGAAAGTCGAATGGCTGATTTACAACAGGCAATTCTTTGGTTAAGGCATGAACTGGTAAGTACTTTAAGCAAAAGATTTTTATAAACTTATAGAGGGGGAAAATAGATATTTGCTTCAACAAGTTCCTGCTGAGGGGGGGGACCAAAAAGAAGCGAGTTCACTGTCTTCTCGCAGGCCAAACTTTCTTTTGGTCAACACAGTCTTCGGCCAGCAGCTGAAAATCCGTTGACGTCGTCAAAATAATATTTTCTCACTGCCGTCTCACGTAAGCCGAAAGTTTCTCTGCTTGTCACACCACGCTCCACTCGCTTTGGTTATTTTATGGGCATATTACTCAAACATCCGGGCACATCAGTTGAACCTCACGTCCGTCCAGTTCCTAAATCGCATTTGTTTTCGCATGCAGGAGGACGCGGGTTCAATCCCGGGAGGCAAGACAATGTCTTGCTCTTTTTCCTTTCTTGTTCTCCATCATAAAACTCTAATGTTATATTCATGATCTCTGCTCAACTCTTTACTTATAAAAGTGCTGATAAAATGACAACAGAGCCAGTTTAGCTCAATTGGTAAAGTATTCACCTAGGAATCAAAAGGTTCCAGGTTTGAGATTGGTACTCACCAAATCAGCGCATGAGTAGCACTGCTTGGATAATCTGATCTGTACAGTAAAGCATCTGGGAGCTGATGGGAGGTGTGGCATTCCACCTCAGCAGAAACAATCACCTTGGTCTAGTGCTATTGAAAAGGAGATAGACTCTGTCACTGTTCAGCTTATACCAACAATAGGCTACTCTGCCAATTTTAGTTTTATAGAATTACAAATAGTAAATTATAGTATAAAAGTCTTGAGACTGCTGGTAAAAGAGGAAAGTATAAACACTTACATATTGAACGTATTCTTATGTGGCATGCAAGATAAAATGCTGGGGAAATGAAACCCCCTTGTCGACAACTGGTATATGTTAACTCTGATAAGGCTGGAGGGTAAAAGAGTATTTGACTTTAGCACTTCCACTTTTGTACTGTTGCTCGCTATGCCACCTAGTGCCTACTGGTAGACACAGATGTAATCCCAACAGTATCAACCTGGCTTATGGTTTAGACAATGTCAGAGGTCAGTGCTTAAATCTTGCTAAAAGCCAAGACTTCAAATGCAGACAGGCCCTCCCTAACAGTTGATTGGTGTAACAAAATCTTTTTTTCCCCATGGCCATGTACCATACTTAGCCCCAATCATTTTTATCACATGGGTGCTAGAAGCGGGGTGGCTGAGGATCTTCATGTCCTGGGTATGATGTTAAACTGATGGTGAGGTTCCAGTTCTAGAGATCTGGGAATGTGGAACACCCTTTCATCACCATTGCTCCTAAGTCCACTCTGACCCGGAGTGGTAGAACCTGTTAGGGTCCCATCTATGGGTTAAATAGAAAATTTGTTCCCCCCCCCAAAAATGAATTAAAAAAAAGTTTCTTCCAAACTATCGCTACAAAACTTTCAAAACTTTGCTAGCATGGTTAATATAGAGGGGGGGGAATATATGGGGCGAAATAGACCTTCGAATCAACAAGCTCCCGCCAGGGGGAACCAAAAACAAGCGAGTTCTCCATCTTCTCACAAGCTGTTGGTCAACACATTCTTCGTCTAGCAGCTGGAAAATCCATAATATTTAGCAGTACAAAATCACATTTCCTATTTAGTTTTGTTTCTGTTCGACTAAAATCCATTTCTTTACTGAAAAGCGCTTCGTCGTCGACTGTTGCTGCTGACTGCCCAGCGCTCGACTCACTTGTTATTTTATGGGCATATTAGCCAAACATCCGGGCACATCAGTCGAACCTCACGTCCGTCCAGTGCCCAAAACGCATTTGTTTTTGCATGCGGGAGGACACGAGTTCGATCCCGGCAGGCAAGACAATGTTTTGCTCTTTTTCCCTTCCCGCTCTCCGCCACAGTTAATATGCCATAAAACAAAACAAACAAAGAAACAAAATCTTCATTTTCCCCATTTGGCCTTGTGCCATACTTAGCTACACTTAGTCAAATATCAATATTAAAATATAATGATATATCTCTATTGGTTTTAGTTTCAATCTCTTTAGTGTTGCAAAATGTAATTAGTCTAAATGCTAAATGTTATAATTTTCTAGAAATTGAAGTAACAAGAAAACTACCCGATATCCACCACTTGCAACAAAGAGACATTATACTTATGATATTGTTAAACAGTTTTGAACTTGCTTTAATAACCTGTTCTTATTTAATTGATGTGTAATTATAGCAGATCTAATTTCTAATTATAACACTAAACAATTAAAATATAATGAGATTTTAGTGATTAGGAAAGGATTGGAAAGTCTACATATTCTGATGATGATGATGAAGAAGAAGAAGAAAAAGGAAAGGAAAAGGAAGGAAGAAGAAAAAGGAAGGAAGAAGAAGAGAAAAAGGAACGGAAAACGAAGGAAAGAAGAGAAAAAAGGAAGGGAAAACGAAGGAAGAAGAGAAAAGGGAAGGGAAAACGAATGAAGAAGAGAAAAGAAGAAAAAAAAGGAAGGAAGAGGGGAAAAGGAAGAAAGAAGGGAAAGGGAAAAAGGAAGGAAGAAGAAACGAAGGAGGAAAGGAAAAGAAAAAAGAAGAAAGAGAAGAAAAGGGAAAAGGAAGAAGAAGAAGAAAAAAGGAAGGAAGAAGAAGAAAAAAGAAGGAAGAAAGAAGGGAAAGGGAAGAAGAAGGGAAAAGGAAAAGAAGGAAAAAAGGAAGAAGAAGAAAAAAAGGAAGAAGGAAGGGAAAGGAAGAAGAAGAAAAGAAGAAAAAGGAAGAAGGAAGAAGAAGAAAAAAAGGAAGAAAGAAGAAGAAAAAGGGAAAGGAAGGAGAAGAAGAAAAAAGGAAGAAAGAAGAAGAAAAAGGGAAAAGGAAGAAGAAGAAAAAAAGGGAAAGGAAGAAGAAGAAAAAAGAAGGAAGAAAGAAGGGAAAAGGGGAAAAAGGAAGGAAGAAGGGAAAAGGAAGAAGAAAAAAAGGAAGAAGGAAGAAGAAAAGAAGAAGAAGAAGAAGGAAGAAGAAGGGAAAAGGAAGGAAGAAAAAGGAAGGAAGAAAAAAAAGAAAGAAGGAAGAAGAAGAAGGAAGGAAGAAGAAGAAAAAAGGAAGAAAGAAGAAGGAAAGGAAGGAAAAAAGGAAGAAGAAGAAGAAAAAAAAGGAAAAAGGAAGGAGGAAGGGAAAAAAGGAAGGAAGAAGAAGAAGAAAAGAAAAAGGAAGCACAAATGGTTAACTACAACATTTCCAGATAATTTCAAACAATTTCTTCACAAATGTGTATGGGGGGGGGGTGACATCTGTTTGTATTTACCTAACCCTTTCACCACAAGTTGGATGTGACACAGCAGTGTGGCCTATTCCCAGTATCAGCTGGACAGCGAAGTAGTCTATCTTCTTTTCACTAGTGCTAGACCAGGGATATTGTTTTTGCACCACACCTACCATCAGCTCCACACTTTACCACACAGATTCAAGCTGTGCTACTCATGTGCTGAGTTGGTGAGGGCCCATATTGAACCTGGAAGCTGGTGATTCTGAGGCGGATGTTCTATCAACTGAGCTAAATCAATATTGAAAGATCAATATTATGTATTTACCAGCACCTCCACATGAGCAGAATGGGGCACAAGGCCATTTTTTCATTCTTCTAGACCAGTTGCTATACCAAAGTTAAAGAGCCCATTCTGCCCTACTATTTACCCATCAATGGATGGAAAATAGAGGTATACCTTTCTCAAGGGTTATTAGTCAGTGATGCTGATAGCTTTTTGATTTAGTGCATCCCAGAATGCATATATTTGCTTTCAATGAATCCTTGGGAAAATTTATGGGTTCCAACTAAAGCCGTCTAACTCCTACCTTGTAACCTATCAAATGTAATTCATTTCTAAGAAACTATTGAAATGTATATACAATTGGCTTGAAATGGTAAGGGAAGAAAAAAGAAAAACTCTGGGACGCATGGATCTAATTTCACTGCATCCTTTCAGATTTTTGTGCGTCAGGGACGCAGGACGCATACCTATCAGCATCACTTTTAGTGCTATGTTAAATGCAACCGGACTAATCCAGGATTTGAACTCATGTCACCATCCCCATTTCCAACAACAATTACACCATGGGAACCTTTTTTCTTTTAAAGATTTATATATAATATTAATGCTCCTTAAAAGTACAACTATTATCATCTTGTAACACCCTCCTGTTAAAAAGCGTCCAAATCATCCAAGATGAAATACAAAAATGTAAATCTTGATTATATGGTGTTGCTTATCCTCTGAATTATTATTTCTTACAACTGTCATCCCCTCAGCTAGATAATGGACCATTCCATTTTATTATAAAGAAAGGGAAGAAAAGGGACTTGCTACACAGAAAAAATATAATAAGAAAGAAAGAGAGTAGGGGAAAGATAGACAAGGGTGAACATGTGGAAGCAATAATGCTAATCTGTTTCAATTGAACATAATGAAAAGATGAAAGGAAGGAAAGAAAGAAAAAAAAAAAAGAGCGTGAGAGAGAATTAAATCAAGATTATTATACTTTTTACATATTGAAGCTCTCAAGTAAATATATCAAATGTAATAATTAAATTATCATACTGTGATATATCCACAGGTCTTGTTAATATTAGTGCAGATTATCTTTTATATTAGCACTATATGAAATGCAACCAGCCTCGTCCAGGATTTGAACCCGTGTCAGCATGTCCATTTCACACAATGATAACCATGGGAAGCTTTTTTTTCTTTTAAGCTTAATATTAGTGCAGATTTTTGCTTCTTTCATTATTATTCTTTCAATGTTAGCCTCGTCCAGGGTTTGAACTCATGTCACCATGTCCATTTCCTATGATGATAACAATTACATCATGGGAACCATTTTATCTTTTTTAAGATTAATATTAGCACAAATTTTTTCTTCTTTCGTTATTATTCTTTCTATATTCGTGCTATGTGAAATGCAACCAGCCTCATCCAGGATTTGAACTCATGTCACTATATCCAATTTGTATAATGATAACCACTACGCCATGTGAACCTTTTTTCTTTTAAAGATTAATATCAATGCAGATTTTGCCTTCTTTCCTTATTCTTTCTATATTAGCCTTATGTGAAATGCAACCTAGCCTCATCCAGGATTTGAACTAATGTCACCATGTCATTTCACACAATGATGACCATTGCACCAAGAAAACCCTTTTTTTTAAAGATTAATATTAGCTCAGATTTTTGCTTCATTCTCTATTATTCTTTATATATTAGCCTTGGCCAGGATTTGAACTCCTGTCACCATATCCATTTCTTTTTGATGACAACCATTACACCATGGGAACCTTTTTTCTATTAAAGATTAATATTAGCACAGATTTTTTCTTCTTTCCTTATTATTCTTTCAATATTAGGGCTATGTGAAATGCAATCAGCTTCGTCCAGGATTTGAACTCATGTTTCCTTGTCTATTTCTTACAACACTAACCATTACACCATGGGAACCTTTCTTTTTTTTTTTAAAGATTAATATTAGCTTCTTTCATGTGAAAGGCAGCCAGCCTTGTCCAGGATTTGAACTCATATCACCATGCCCATTTCCTTTCGATGATAATCATTACACCATGGGAAACTTTTTTTCTATTAAAGATTAATATTATTGGAGATATTTACTTTTTTTCCTTTATTTCATCTTTAAAAAAAAAAATTTCTTTTTACTTATTCTTCCTATTGATTTAATCTGAGCTGGATTTCTTCCCACTTTACGATATTTCATGCCATTAATCTATGCTACAAATTTGCCAATTCTTAACCAGCTCGTCTGCTTCTCTACACACGTCTGTAATGCCCAGCAACTTTTTTCTTTTTTATCTTAGACGCAAAAAAAAAATAACTTAAGTCCACTGAGAGATACCAGAGTTATTTTTGAAATAGCAACCTTATCTTGGATAAATCTCAGCATCGAATAGCAGTGAAGAGTTGAATGAAGTTTATATCAGACATCTGCGTGTTTAACATTTTCTATGGACACGTATCAAATGACCTGTAAGCGGTACTGATTTTTCCAATATTTGGCATTTATTTTAAAAGCACAAAAAAATGTTTCTGAATAATGTACAAAAATGCTGTTGGCTTGATGTTCTCCAAAACTTATTTGCCATCTATTAATAACTAGAAGTGGCTACCCAGCATTGCCTGGGTCGAAGTTGAGGAAAAACCCAGTGTATTGATTTGTTTACGTTTTGAGATTTACTAATGCTGGACATTTTGAAGTAGAATTTCAATGCTATTTCTATGTATATTCTAATTTTTAAATATCTTCGAATATAAATCCAATCTTCATAATTTTTGCACATAAAGCAAGAATCTGGGATATTTAATATGTATATAAATTTACTTTGTCATTAATTGTTATTTCCATAGTTTAATCCGGATATACATGCATACATACACACCAACTGTCCTTTAATACATATATAAAGATGGAGATTCAGTTTCAATTTGTCTGTAACCGTAACTATGTCACATTACCCAAAATCGTCAATACATAAACTTTTTCGAATATTTTTTTCCAATTTCTAATTTTTCCAATATTTGGCATTTATTCTAAAAGCTTAAAAAATATTTCTAAATAACATGCAAAAATGCTGTTGGCTTGATGTTCTATAAAACTTATTTGCCAACTATCAATAATGGAGATTTGGTCTCTATTTGTCTGTAACCAAAACTGTGCCACTGCTTGTTACAGTTTTATGGACCATTGTTTAGGCTTTAAGCTTTAAGCTTGTCCAGCGGAAATCCTTGGTAAAGAATCCTTTGGTTGTAAGTTTCTTTCCTTCGTCAATGATTGCAAATGGACTATGGAAAGTATCAGTGATTAAGTAGTCAATCAGCCACGCATTATGGCTGTTGATTGGTGGAGGAATAAACCACGTGACCCCGACTATCTATAAATTTAGGTGGGGAACTGTAGCACACCTTATATACACCAATATATTCTAACACTGCTTACGTCACATACCCAAAAGCGTCAATACATAGAATAAAGAACAACCTTGTTTTATATACATGGAAAATTTGAGTATGCAACCTTAGACAGTCATCATTGTTGTTCAAAACAAGTTTTAATAAATATATACCCGGTATTATATGTGTATATATATAGTTTGTTTTATTCTAATATATATTTAAAGTTATCAGAACTAAGTTTCCATTTTAAATTGTTTTATTTTTTTTACTCCTTTGATAAATTTGATGATTTTACTTACTTATGGTACAAACTCTCTGGCATTGAATTTTTCAAAAAATAATTTTTACACTGCCCGAAGGGTGTTTTGTTTTTTGTTTGTTTGTTTTTTTTTTTGCTAGTTTCTCTAAGTTTTTATATAAGTAAAGTCAGTGGAGTGGCCTATTGTCAATATCAACAATATCAGCCAATAAAATTTCTAATGTATTCAGATCTTTATTAAATTCCCCTTGTGGTCAACGCACTTCTTCCATTGTTAATATCTATCGGTTATATAAACGGAGACAGACAGAATAGAATGATGAGATGAGGGTCCTTACTTGTTTCTCTTGCTTCTTCTTCATCTTCTAACTTGTCAGCTGCCATATTCTCTTGTTGAGCTCTTTTCTCGGGCTGATCTTTTTAGGTTGATTCCTCATTTCTTCGGTTGGTCATTTCTTGTTTAAATAAATCAACAAGACATAGTTGTTTTTCTTAAGTCTTTTATTTAAAACAACCCGGCCTATAAAGATTCGAGAGTGACATCTCAAGAGCTATCTGCTCTCGGCAAATGACTAGTTGCATCTAAACTAAAACTATCTCACACCTGCAATCACATGCATCCAGAGGGGTCAGGTCAGGGTCTTCATAAACCCATCATAACCCTAACAGTTATAGAAATTCCCCACTTAACTCTGTAAAGTTTTTAAGGGCCATCCTTGGCCAGTTGAAATAGGGCTTAAAGAAAGTCCTATGTTATGGAATCCTTTGGTAATCGTTTGGTAATCGTAGAAGTCCTATCCTGCATATTGGTAAAAGTCCAGTGATTTAATCCTATGTCCTTCATCCAAGAATGCTGCAGTAATTATGACCAGTAGGGTGGTTTAAGTATTGTATCAGCCTCAGAATACTGCCAGTGATTGGCGAAGGAATAGATCACATGATCTCGCTTAGTCTATAAGTATGGGCGAGGATCTAGCACACACCTTATATACCAAAAATCTCAACAAACTCCCTCTGATTTTAAATCTAATGAATTGTTATTTAAGATATTCTTACTACAGTACGTACACAATTCATAAGCTGCCTATGAATTGTGTAACACCATTGGTGTTGCAGTGCTTTATGATATCATACGAACTTTTCAGCCCATCCTCTTAGTTTCTGTGGAAATAAATTGGAGGCATTACTTTCAGAGCGCACCTCATATATTAAAAGATTAATGCTAAAAGTAAAGTCTGCAGAGTGGCTTATTGTTGGTATCAGCTAGACAGCAAAGGAGTCTATCCCCTTTTCACTAACACTAGACCAGGGAGATCATTTTTGCATCTGAGATGAAGCGCCAAACCTAACTTCAGCTCCCCACTTTACCTCACAGATCCAAGCTATGCTACTCATACACTGAGTTGGCGAGGACCAGTATTGAACCCTAGACAGATGCTCTACTGACTGAGCTAAACTGGCCCCTTTATATATAAGCTATAATTAAAGTGCCCATGGTATAATAGTTATTGTTGTAGGTAATTGTTGTACCGGCCGTTCCTACAGTGGAGAACATGCACCGGTTCTCACTATAAATAGTGAGACACCGAGTGGAAAGGTACTACTGTTCCCGTTAATGACAAGCTAGTCGTACATGTACCATGATTGTAAATACACTTGTCTTATTTTACCCTATCTCGACTTGACTTCTTTTTACTGTTGGGACTAACATCACAACAGTAATGGACATGGCAAACCAAATTCAAATCCTGGACAAGGCTGTTTGCATTTCTCATAGTGCTAATATCCTTGGAAAGTTATGAATCCAATTAATCTTGCTCCAATTATGGGTAAATAGTAGTGCAGACTGAACTCTTTAATCTTGGTATGGAAACCAGTCTAGGAGAAGGAAAACATATAAAATGCTGTTGGCTTGCTGTTCTACAAAACTTATTTGCCATTTCTTTAAATTTTTATATACAAGCTCAGTGATGCTGATAGCTTTTTGATTTAGTGCATCCTGGGACGCACATATTTACTTTGAATGAGTCCCCAGGAAAGTTTATGGGTCCCAACTAAAGCCATCTAACTCCAACTTGGTAACCTATCCTGTGTAATACATTTCTAAGAAACTATTGAAATGTATTTACAGTTAGCTTGAAATGGTGAAGGAAGAAAAAAGAAAAACACTGGGACACATGGATACGATTTTACTGAGTCCTTTTAGATTTTTGTGCACCAGAGATGCAGGACGCGTACCTATCAGTATATCTGCAAGCTATAGGAGGTGTTTGTGGTGTAATGGTTATCATCATAAGAAATGGACATGACAAACTGAGTTTAAATCCTGGACTAGGCTGTTTGTATTTCACATACCGCTAATATCCTTGGGAAAGGTATGAACCTTTAAATAGTGGGATAGACTGGGCTCTTTGATCTTGGTATGGCAACCAGTCTAGGAGAAGAAAAACTTAAGTTTAAACATGTTAAACTCTGGTTAAAAGTTGACCATGTGTCATATCCTACTTGTAGTGGAGGGGTTGGTAAATACAAACAGATGCCAAGCCCCCATATACACACTTCTTCTTTTTCTTAAAATCCTGGACAAGATTGTTTACATTTCAATACCCTTGAATCTAATTATACTCCCTCCAGCTATGGGTAAATAGTAGAGCAGATTGGGTTCTTCAACCTAAGTTAGGCAAACTTTGAATCCAAACCTGTTAAGCTCCGCATAAGAAGTTGACCTTGTGTCACATCCTACTCGTGCAGAAGGGTTGAAAAATATGTATAAATAATAAATAAAATCTGATGTTAGTTGTCTCTCATCAGCAATTTTAGAAGCATAGATGCTATAATTATTATATCTGATTTTTGTTCCATGCTCAACAGAATAGACCAGAACAGACTGGGCTGTGTAGCCTTGATTGGTAACTAGTTTAGGAAAAAAGCAACTCTCAAATCAAAGCCCTGTGGTACTGGAGACATCACTCAAGCAAAATTCCCACGATTGTCTCCTACACATGTTCAGGAAGTCAACTAACCTTTCCAAAAAGTTGAATTTCTCTTTACAGAATAAGTTCCCAATCATTTTTTCTGGGGTGAGGCCGTTTGATGAAACGAATCCCTGTGTTCTTACTCCAGTTCTTTTATACCATGTTATCATCACAATGTAAGAGGATACATACATTTATTACAGATAATGAAGCCCTGTGGTTTTTGTCTATTAGACTAGAGTCAGTCTGGCTATCTTTTATAACTTAATTCAAAACTAAAAGGAGCAGATGGTTTTTATTTATTAAAACTTTTCAGAGATTTTAAGTACAAAATAGAAACTAAATTTCATGAAAAAATTTAATAATTGAAAGGATTATTATTAAATATGAATAGGGCCGGGTTAGCTCAGTCGGTAGAGCATTCGGCTAGAAACCACAAGGTTCCTAGTTCGATACCACCCCACGCCAACTCAGCGTATGAGTAGCACAGGGATCTGTGTGGTAAAGTAAGGAGCTGACGGTAGGTGTGGCGCTCCACCTCAGACGCAAAAACTATCTCCTTGGTCTAGTGCTAGTGAAAAGGGGATAGACTCCCTTGCTGTCTGGCTGATACCGACATTAGGCCGCCCCGACGACGAGTTACTTGAAACTATATAATTGCTTGATAAAACAAACTTTGCCATTAGATAACCCAACAAGGGTTGATATGCCATAAAAGCAACCAACCTAACTCAATTTCAATCAGATTTGCTCTGTAATAATGTTTGACTCATTAATCTCATGCATTTATACCTTGACTTACAAGTTTAATTCGTTCCTCTTGTAACTCAATTTCCTTGTATATCAATCAATTTTACCTATTGAAATAAACTGAAATGCCAGTAATCCATTCCAGACCCACCCCACAAAAACACCCTAACTTTTTTTTTTGTCAGTTTTCTTTTAATAAAATGTCAGTGTATTGTATAAAACCTGTTTTAATGTTTATTTTTTATAAGTAGTATTTTCTTTGGCAAAATAAATTTGGAAATTTAAATGTTTTTAGTGAAACTTATTAATATAAGCGTATCTGAAACTCACTCTTACCTCAAATTTTAGCTCTCAACATAAATTGACCAAGTGACAGATCATGACTTGGAAAACTCATTAGTTGGGGCACTCATAAAGGAAGGTACCACTATATATATATATAGTTGTAAAAGAAGTTGTTTCCCACCGCGGTTTTGGTGTTATTCCAACACCTTCATCATGGGGATTGAGTGTAATTTTTTTTCTGGTTACTTTATATGGCTAGACTGATATCCTTCTATTTCTTCCTGGAGATAATCTAAGTAGGCTGCTAGTTTGTAGTGGGGGTTCAATTCCTCCTATTTTGACCTATTTGGGTAGTAGTGCGCTGTAACATTATACTTTTATTACCCCTTACCGCTATCTTCAACTTACTCTATTGACCTTTGTGGGGTCAGTTAGTTTGGTGTATGGCTAAGTTTTTTTAATTTATTTCTTTATTTCTTCTAGTAATTTTTCTTTGTCACTGCTGTATCTTGATTTACTGTATTATGCCCTTATTGATTAATTATATCCTATTGGTATTCTAATGCATTGCGTAATCTATGCATACATTTTCCTAGGAACTCATCCTTTTTATTAATTAAGTCATTTTTATTTGGGAATCTAATTATTTCTAATTTTTCCTGTAGACACAAGAAGCATGGGTATATATATATATATATATATATATATATATAATACTCATATTAATGATATAGTGAAGTAATTGATAATTTTTAGATAAGTGTGTACAGGAAACAAGCTTTTGACTGAAGGTCTAAAAAAAAAAAACAGAAGTACTTTTGATACTCTTTGGTGTATTAAATTTGGAAACTTAAATGTTTTTAGTTTTCTTATTAACATAAAGTGTATTTAAGGCTTGTTCGTACCTCAAATTTTAGCTCTCAATATAAAACAAAAAAATCGACTGAGTGACAGTTCATAACTCAGAAAACTCATAAGTTGGTGTACTCATACGTTAAGGTATGACTATACAACCCACGGACTATATCAACCATATTCAAAATTTGAATCTAGCTTGGAACAATGCCTCTAAAGGATTTAAAGTAAAAATAAAAGTAAACAACAGTTAAACACATTAATTTCCTGTATGTTTTTTTTTTTTCCCACTAAACTACCATTGCTTAGTATTTATTCTACCATGTTTTCTCTCTTCCCTATTTTTTTTCTTTTTTTTCTCTATGTTTTGACTGTGTATGTTGATAAGAAGCTGCATGTTCATATCATGTTACTGTGTGACTCAAAAATGACATGATTTAACAGATGTTTCAAATGATCTCAGATGTTCTTGGAGAAAATTTAAACCAAAATTCTAATCCATCTTTAACGTTTTTCCTGCCGTTCTGCAATACTAAACTCTTTTCCATTCATAGAAAAATACTTAGCAGTTTTAATCTATATAAAGGCTTTTCTTTATTTTAATAATAACCTAAACTCCCCTCCCGTATATGTCATTAATGATCCCATAATACCAAACACTCCAACCGAGTTCTTCATATGGACTTCAATATTGATAAAAACATAGTATCATAGATATCTGTGAAGATTTTTCCATTCATAGAAAAATTCATTGCAGTTTTAATCCATATAAAGCCTTTTTTTAATAATAAACATTGTAAACTTTATTCTAAAGTCATGTATTAACATCAGTTTACTTAAATGGGTGGTCAGAGAGGGCCTCTCTGATCAATCTGCTGGTCATGTCCAGCCTTAGCACCTATATAATTTTCCCAACCCTATTGCCCTTATGGCAACCCCCAACCCTTTTTATCATATGCTAGAAGCTGAGGGTCTTATTGTCCTGAGTATGACCTTAAATTCTATCTGATGGTGAAGTTCCAGTTCTGGGGGTCTGGGGAATGTGGAGTACCCCTTCATCACCATTACTCCCATATCCACTCTGACCCGCAGTGGTAGTACCTGTTAAGGTCCCATCTATGGATTAAATAGAAAAATGTGTTTATAAAAAAATTGAGTACCTATCAAGAATGAATTTATTTCAAAACTTTGTTGGCATTAAATGACCCACCGAGGTTGATGTGCCATAAAACGAAACAAACAAAACAAAAAACATCACAGTTCTCAATAGTGACTAATGTGCTGGAGTGGGACACCATGTTGCATACCTCATATTATTTCTTCTACTTTATCTTAACTTTTTCTGTTTCTGCTAAATCTTCTAGCTATCCAGGCTGAGTCTTCTTTGGTCTTCTCTTTATCTTGGATTGACTTGGGTTGGTTTGGGTGCTGTTGGGATTGCTAAATCCCTGTGTCTATTTCTTCAGTTCTTATTAATGAACACAAAGACGGCTTATTTTCAACATCTTTTATTTGCCCAAGACCCATGATTCTAACGCACGGAAAGGAACTTCTTGGATGGACACCATTCACGCCTGTCCCAGTCGATCACCTAGGTTCACTCTAAACTCCCCTTAGCTTTTCCTGCAGATCTCAGTCACGTGATATTCTAAACAAATCAGAACATTATGTCCAGGTCAATAATGGGTTAAAAGCTGTCAATCAACTACTGGTTATTTTCCATAACTACTTGCAAATTAACAGTTAAGTTTTGAATTCAAATATTTCTACATTAACTTTTTATGTAACAATCGTAGTAAGTGAGTTACAAGCCCAGTTGAGCTATTACATTCACTTTTGGACTAATACCCTTGGGAAAGGTATGAACCACCTCATCCCCCTAGCTATGGGTTAAATTCATATCTGATAGAAATACTTGATGCCATGTAACTGTAAATTATTTGTATTAAAATTGGTTTGTTTTGTTTTACGGCATATCAACCTCAGTGGGTCATTTAATGCCGATAAAGTTTTGAAATAAATCAATTCTTAATGGATAATACAATTTTTTTATAAATACATTTTTCTATTTAACCCATAGATGGGACCCTAACAGGTACTACCACTCTGGGTCAGAGTGGACCAGGGAGCAATGGTGATGAAGGGGTGCTCCACATTCCCCAAACTTCCAAAACTGGAACCTCACCATCAGATAGAGTTTAACGTCATTCCCAGGACATGTAGACCCGCAGCCACCGCCTTCTAGCACCCATATGATAAAAAGGGGTTGGGGCTTGCCATAATTGTATTAAGAATAGTTACTTAAAGTATTATCTGCGTTATTTGGACTATTGTCCCCATCTTCATTGTTATTTGTACAACATTTCGGCCGATATGCCCTCCGGCCTTCTTCAGGTATTTCTTGTCGGACTCGGGAACCTTCTCGGAGGGCATATCAGCCGAAACATTGTACTTTTTCATCCCTTTCTTTCTTTATAATAAAAATGGAATGGTCCATTATTTAGCAGAGGTGACAACTCTCATAGGAAATAAGAATTTGGTGGATAAGCAACACCAGATAATTAGGATTTATATATATATATATATATATAGATATGCCCTCCGGCCTTCTTCAGGTATTTCTTGTCGGACTCGGGAACCTTCTCGGAGGGCATATCAGCCGAAACATTGTACAAATAACAATGAATATGGGGACAATAGTCCGAATAATGCAGATAATACTAATCTTCAAGCCTCATCTCAAACATTCAGAGAAATAGTTACTTAAAGCTATTGTTGTTTACTAAGGATTATTATAAATTACTTGAAACCATATAACTGTATAAACAAATGATTATTATTAAATAGAAAAAATTATTTGAAACCATATAATTAATCGTATTAGATAGGAATACTTGATACCTTATAACTGTGTGAAAAAACTTTTAAGAACAACTACACAAAAAATATAAACATAAAATGTACTCAATTTCCTAAGTACTAGGTATAAAATAACCCTACACAGACTGACATAAGTTTATGAGGTCCCAAGGTGATTACTTTGAATAGGACTAAGACACAATTTCCCTAGGTAGCCTTTTTTTCCATTAATATTAAATGACTTGCAGGACTTGTGGATAAATTAATCATTACAACGTTTGACATGTTTACTTAAGAGCTATTGCA
Source organism: Doryteuthis pealeii (assembly GCA_023376005.1). Lineage (NCBI taxonomy): Eukaryota > Metazoa > Mollusca > Cephalopoda > Myopsida > Loliginidae > Doryteuthis > Doryteuthis pealeii. The sequence continues at coordinate 55,559,182 of CM042137.1, read as the reverse complement.
AAATAGTTCAATATGTAAAAAGTATAATAATCTTGATTTCTCTCTCACTCTTTTTTTTTTTGTCTTTCCTTCTTTTCATTATGTTCATTATAAGAAATAAGAATTTGGCAGATGAGCAACATCAGATAATCTGGATTTACAATTTTGCATTTTAACTTGGATGATTTAGATGGTCTCATTTTTAAGCAGAGGTTGTTGCAAGATGATAACGGTCGGAAGATTAAGGGACAAGAGTATTAATATATAGATACTTTCTTGACAAACCTTAAATAAAATAAAAATATTTTACTATAAACTAACATAGGGTTTGAAATTTGACTGTGAAACCTATCTATATATCAATACTAATGTTCCTTAAAAGTATGACCCTTTTGTTAAAAATGAGACTGTCCAAATACTCTAAGATGAAATGCAAAAATATAAATCCTAATTATCTGGTGTTGCTTATCCACCAAATTCTTATTTCCTATGAGAGTTTTCACCTCTGCTAAATAATGGACCATTCCATTTTTATTATAAAGAAAGAAAGGGATGAAAAAGGACATGCTACACAGAAAAAATATAGAAAGAAAGAAATAAAGTAGGGAAAAGATAGAGATAGCGGGGAGTACACAGAAGTGATAATTCTAATCTGTTTCAATTGAACATAATGAAAAGATGAAAAGAAGGATAGAAAGAGAAAAAAAGAGTGAGAGAGAGTTAAATCAAGATTATTATTCTTTTTACATATTGAACTATTTAGCAATAGCTCTTAAGTATACATATCAAACATTATAATAACAAAATCATCATACGACGATGATGTCACTTTTTGTTGTTCATCAGTTGTGGACCCTCTGTTGTATACTCTCTTTACTTCTATTATTCTTCTGCTCATCTTTGGTATCTTACATTTTTCTTCTAGCGTCTGGACTTCGTCTTGGGGACTTCGTGTTTGGTCTTCCATTGGGGATTTCTCTTTATCAGAAGCCCTGTGTCATTGGTAGTTTTTAGATAATAACCCAAGACTTCGATTTGCTTTAGATCATATTTTATTCCGAAATCCCCACCAGACTAACTGCGCAGCTTGAGTCGGCAGTGCGCTTAACACGACTTATCACCTTCGTGGTTTGGCTGATACTGAACTAAACTCTCTTTCTAATCTAAACCGGAAGAGGGTCTTCTCCACCGATTCTCACGGTATCCCCCAGAAGGAGGATCAGACTGAGGTCAAGCCGAGTCACTCAATCCTTCAAGGCCGCCGGCTGCAAATTATAACAGCCATTTTGGTTTCTACATTAATGGTACACAAGTGTTAGGAATCTAATAATTATGTAACATCTCTGGTGGCTAGTTAGTCCAATTCTGGACTTGCAGATGTGGTCACACACATTGCAAGGGAAATTTCCATTTGTATTTCGTGGTTCCTGACGACAAAGACGTCGCCGCTCTGCCGCCCTGTTAATCTCGATATTGAGCTGCTTAGCTCCTGTGCGGAACATATTTCACCAACCCTGTCTGTTGGAGGCCAAATCTTCCCGGCTTGAAGATATGATAGTGCATTTTCAGCATTGTCTTCATATGGTCTTTGAACCGTTTTTTTTGGGGGGGTGGGGGGGGGGGCTCCTGTCCTTAGCATGCCTTATTTTATTATAAACTAGCATAAGGTTTGCAATTTGACTGTAAGACTTATTTAATTTATTTTTCTTATCATCCAAATGATTTCTGTTATTTTTCTTTTGTTTTCTTTTTTAGATTGATCTTCGGCAACATGATGTCTTGTTAAGACGACAGTTCCTGAATATTCAGAACACAGTAGAAACCATGAAACAAAGACGAAAATCTGGAGAACTACCAGAAGAGGAGGAGGAAGATGATGATGACGAAGATGAGGATTTGGATAGTGAGCTTGATCCACCTCCTCCTCCCTTTCCATGTCTGATGAGAAACAGGAGTCTGATTATTCGAACACCTGTAAATGAGGCCACAATCAATTCATTTGATACAGAACAAGAGTTTCGGCCACGGACATCTTCCACACTAACTGCCCGAGACTTGGCAGCCAAAGCCAGGCGAAGAGACAGCAAAGAACTTTGTTTATAGTGACAAAAATAATAATAATTATAATAATAATAATAATAATAGACTTAGAATGCAAGAATGTAATGATTCCATTAAGATACATTCTGGTCTTTCCTTAGAATCATGGATGAACAAAAAAAACAACAAAAAAACAGGGAACTTGTGTAAATAATTCAGAGAAACAAAGGGAATGAAGAAATCAGAATTTTGGTTGTTAAAAAAAAAAGATATTTACGATTTTTTTTTTTTTTTTTATTCAAAGAAAATAATTTGAATTTGGGGAGAAATTGACTTCTAGGTTTAAAAAAAAAAAAAAAAAAAAAAAAAAAAAAATTATTTTCTGTAAATTTATTTACAGTGATTTTTATGTACATTTATTTGTGTCCCAAAACTTCCCCAAATAAAACAGATCAACCATTTAAAAACAGAAAAAAAACAACAAAATTATTTTTCAAAACTATTCAAAGGAAAATGTGTTTAAATCAGCATTTTCTGCTTTCTATCGTTTTTATGGTAAAATCAAAAATTAATAAATTCAGGGAATATTTACAAATATTTAAGAAACCAAAACTGACAAAAACAACACTCTTCCCAAAAGCAATTGTATGTATAACAGAATTATTCAGAATTAAAATATGTTTTTCTTTTATGTTTTCAATGATGGAGATTATCTTTTGGCGGCCATTTTGAATATAGGACTTTGTTTTCACTTTTGTGTCATCATTTTGTTGTTTTGCTTGTATCAGGAATGAACCAGTATCCATATATTAATACAATTGTAACTACCTACCTATCTTTGTTCTAGGAGACAGAGAGAGAAAGGATGAATCTATTTGTAATAGAAATCATTATCATCATCAGATCACGCTGGCAGAATAGATATCTATGACACCCTCTCTCCAACCATCCCTATCAATCATCGCCCCTAATCTACCATACCCACCCACTTATGTATATACTACATGGGGGCATCCTGTCATGGTGTAATGGTTTGCAAGTTAGTCTCACAGATCCATTGCTATTGAATAGTATGTTTGATCCTCAATAGGGCTCCATACTTGTGACCTTGTATCACATCCTACCCATGACAAACAGGTTGGGTAAATACTTTCAATCCTTACTGGGTGCCCCATAATTGCAACCTTTTGTCACATCCTATCCATCTGGAATGGGTTGGGATCTTTTCTGGATGCCCCATACTTGCAACCTTGTGTCACATCCTACCCATATCGAATGGGTTGGGTAAATACATTTGATCTTTGCTGGATGCCCCATAATAGTAACCTTGTGTCACATCCTACCTGTGACAAACAAGTTGGGTAAATCCCTACTACATGGGTCAGCAGATGAATTGGGTTAAGAAATTAATTTTTAAACACACCAGCTTTCCCTGTGAGAACATTACTCTGAAACTTATCCTGGCTAATACTATATACTGCATCTTTCATAGCAGTATCTGAATTATAGCTAACAATTTTTTTTTTCATAATTTCATAGAATTTAACTCTACTTAAAAACCAAACATGCACATATCAAATTTCCATGACGAAATGTCACATTGATGCACTTAAAGATGGTGGAATGTAGTCGCTGTCTCTAAATACTTATTATCAAGTGCTCAAGATTTTCAATTGTTTTAATGCCAAAAATTATTTTTTGTTTATATATTTGCCAATCCCTCTGCATGAGCAGGATTTGACACAAGGTCAATTTCTTAAGTGGAGTTTAACAGATGGGTAATTCCATGTCAAATCATCCAGACCATGTCAACCACTTCCTTCAATTTTTCTGAAATTGGACACACCCCAAAATGCTGGTAGCCTGGGCAAACAATGGTGTTTTCCTTGACCCCCTCCCCCTCCCCTGATAACACCTAGGTCTACGGCTTTTGATTTAGTACCACTGTATATTAGTAAACATTTACCTCTTTGCGTCATGAATACAAAGTGATTTTAATTAATGAGAGATTCAAAAACTTATTTATTTCACACCATCTGCATCATGGCAGACGTCAAAATAGACATATTTCATTTATAAAGACTGGGTGACAGCTGAAAGGTAAGGGAATGGGCTTTCACAATTTTGAATATCTAATAACATTCTTGAATATATATAGGGTCATCCACAGACACATGTTTCGACTTATCAAGTCTCTTCAGTGTGGCTAGACATTTTGTAAGCTACCTACAGCCGGAATTGAACTCTGGTCGGTTGGGTGTCAGTCCAGCACCTTAACCATTAGGCTGTCTTCACTTACAGAATGGGAAGGGGATTTTAACTGTTTTAAAACACACATCGCTTTGTGTGTAAAGGCCGTCACAGAGTGCTCCATTCCTTATAGAGAAGAGCGTTGCATTTACGCTTGAGTTGGCAGCCGTCAGCGAGATCCCCCCCAGAGTGCTCAACCCTAGGGGATGGGGAGCATATATATATATATATATATATATATATATATATAATTTATTTATTTACCAACCCCTTCGCACGAGCTGGATGCAACACAAGTTCAATTTCTTAAGCGGAGTTTAACAGGTTTGAATTCAGTTTTCCTTTTCCTAGACTGGTTACCTAGCCACGGTTAAAGAGTCCAGTCTGCCCTACTATTTACCCATAGTGGAGGGAGAGTAGTTGGATGCATACCATTCCCAAGAGCATTAGTACTAGATGAAATGCAAACAGCCTCATCCATTTGAACTCTGGTAGACAAGTCCATTTCCTATGACTCTAATCCTCCTATGACTAACCATTACACCACACACATCTCCATAGGCATTCTTGAATATATATATTTACCAACACCTCCGCACGAGCAGGATGTGACACAAGGTCAATTTCTTAAGCGGAGTTTAACAGGTTTGAATTCAGAGTTTTCCTTCTCCTAGACCGGTTGCCTAACGAGCTTAGTCTGCCCTACTATTTACCCATAGCTGGAGGGAGAGTAGAATTCATACCTTTCCCAAGGGTATTAGCGCTAAGTGAAATGCAATTACCACGTCCAGGATTTGAACTTGGGGCGACGAGTCCATTTCCTATGACTTTAACTATTACACCACGCGCTTTCTTGAATATATGTCCTGTAAAAAGCTTAGGATGAGCTTTTTTGCAGGGGTTGCATAAAATTTCTGTAAAAATAGTTAAAGTATGCATGGTGTAATGGTTATCATCATAAGAAATGGACATGGCAAACCAAGTTCAAATCCTAGTTGATGCTGTTTGCATTTTAAATAGTGCTAATACCCTTGGGAAAGGTATGCATCTAACTGTCCCCCCCTCCAGCAATGGGTAAACGATAGAGAAGACTGGACTTTCTAACCTTTGTAAGGCAACCAGTCTAGGAGAGGGAAAAATCTCAAATCAAACTTGTCAAACTCTGCTCAAGAAATTGACCTTGTGTCATATCCTTACTCATGCAGAGGGGTTGTATAGTAATTAAAGCTTAGAATTTCCATGGGTTCAGTCAATTAAAATTTATTTAATAAAAATAACCAGGCTGTTTGCATTTCACATAGCACTAATACCCTTGGAAAAAGTTTGATTGCATCAATTCTTATTCTTTCTCCAGCTATGGGTAAATAGTAGGGCAGATCTCTTTAACCTTGGTATATAACCAGTCTAGTAGAAGGAAAACTGTAAATTCAAACCTGTTAAACTCTGCTTAAGAAATTGACCTTGTGTCACATCCATACTTGTGTGGAGGGGTTAGTAGATATATACATGGAAAAATAAAGCTCATTTGGTCACATTACATAAGAGTATCTTGGTGAGCTTTTGAACTTTTCAGCCAACCCTTGATTAATTAATTGAATCTACAATGTCTTACTGAAAACAATAATAAATAATGGTCTGCTCATTTTAAACTACAATTGGCTGAGTATTTCATAGTCTATTTATTATCAAGGCAAGTTGGATTTTCTTTTCCTTGTTCTGTGTTGAAAAGATTCTGCTCTTTTTAAGGGCAGCTTAAATTGCTATTAATAACAAAGTAAATTATTTCTATTTAAAAACTCATTATATTATTACTGTTTTTACATTTACATAATGAACATATTTATAACTGTCAATGTCACAGAGTTTGGCTGTACAACTGAGGTTATGAGAACTTAAAAGCTTTTCTAGGCATCATTAGCATCATCATGCTAATGTTTTCTTCTTCTATAATTCATTATATTTATTATACAGGATGTTTAAAGAATGGACTGAAAAATCTTTGGTTTTACAGTAATGGGGTAGGCATATATTTTTAATTTGAACTTAAGTTATAATTTTGTGATTTAATTTCATTTTGATAAGATAAAACGACAACATTCCCTGGTTTAAATATTGAAATTGTTAGATTTTCTGATCAATTTTTTGAGCAAATTTTGCAAAGCCAAGGATTTTTCAGTGCATTTTTGTCTATGATCTTTGATGCCATTTCCTCAAAAATTGGTACATTTTATATATATATATATATATATATATATATATATATATATATATATATATATATATACAGGATGTTTGGGATAAATTTGACATATTTATATTTGGTTATTTTTCTCCATAGGTTGGAGGTATTGACACACATCACGCATTATTTAAAAGCTTGGACCCTTCATTCATACACGTAATGACAGATAGAATGAATGACTGGAATGCACCAGAATCATGGAAGAGAATAACTTGTATCATGATGATCTGTGCTGGCCATCAAAATAAGGAGATTATGGTTGCTGCCCAATGTTCCCTGAACACTGTAAAAACAATCAGGCATAAACTGGAGAATTGCAATGGAGATTATGAGGTGGTGGCTAGAAGAAAGCAACATAACAGACCATCTGATTGCGTTAATACAGCAGAATTCCTCAAAAATCTGCAGAAAAAAGTGTTGGAGGACCCTCAGATGCTTACATGGAGTTACTAAACACTGTAGTCAAGCCCTGGATAACAAGGGTAGCCAATGGTAGGCCATATGTATGGCAGCAGGATTTTGTCCCCTGCCACACCTCTGGGAAAAGTCAAAAATGGTTGTTGGCAAATTTTTACGATTACACCAGTCCAATGTTTGGCCTCTGAACTCCCCAGATCTTAACCCCATGGATTATTATGCATGTGGTGCTGTTGAGAAAGACACAATCGCCGTACCAGTACTACAAAAGCCCAGTTAATTGACAGAATTAAGGTAATTTTTGAGACCCTTCCCAGGGAAACTGTAACATCAACTTGTTCCGGAGCAGGATTGAGGTTGTGATCGACGCTAATGGCAGTTATTTTGAGTTAAACTTGTTGACAGTAGTGTAATTTCTTTACAATCCATTAAATTTTGTAGTTACTAAGCACTTTTTCTTTTTCCTTATGAAACTCTCAAATTTCTCCCAAACACCCTATATATATATATATATATATATATATATATATATATATATAATATATATAATCAATGAGGTAGGTGTGTGTTATAATGGTTAGAGTCATGAGAAATGGACTTGTTAACCCAAATTCAAATCCTGGACGAGGCTGTTTGTATTTCACATAGCACTAATGCACTTGGAAAAGGTATGCATCCAATTACTCTCCCTCCAGCTATGGGTAAATAGTAGTGTGTATATATATATATATATATATATATATATATGAAGTAAATGGAAGTTAATCCGACAGTATGAATTTAACATTTTTAGAAAAAACAAAAGATGTTATTAGTTTGTTATTTATTCCGTCTTTCATTCATATGTTGCTCTTGATGAAGACCGCTCTATTAAAAGGTCGAAACAGATTCTGTCAGCAAACTAATAACATCTTTTGTTTTTCCTAAAAATGTTAAATTCATATATTCACTTTATAAAATAAAAAGACTCTTATATTAAAATAAGCTGGTAATAAACTGGTATGATGTGTCAATAAGATTCAAATGCTAAAGATTAGAAATATTTAAAAAGATTTTTTAATGACACACTTTTATTTTGTCAAAGAATCTATAATCTTGAAAAGCTACAAAATAAAAGATGAGGAAGCTATTTAAGTTGCATTTTGTATATCGATACTTCTCAAAAGCTTCAAGTATAAAAAGATTTGTTGTTCTCAGAAAAGATCTCAATATTCCAGAAAGGTGTATCAGGTTGCCAATCACCAAACCCAATATTCAAGTAGGTGACCTACTTCTAGCAAGGTGTATCAGAAGTACTTCCGTTTTTTGAGACCTTCAGTCTAAAGCTTGTTTCCTGTACACACCTATCTAAAAACTATCAATTACTTCACTATATCATTAATATGAGTATTATATATGTATGTATATATATATATTTATATATATATATAAGTTAAAAGAAAGGAAATGAATCCGACAGTATGAGTATGAAAAAGTGAAATGAAAACATCACACAATGCTGTTAAAGAGAAAACAATTTATAATATAATCATAGCTGATATTGATCAATATTTCGATTTTACAAAAATCATCATCAGAGCTCATTTACTCCGTGGTGTTTTGACATTTATCTCCGACCCAAACACCACGGAGTAAATGAGCTCTGATGATGATTTTTGTAAAATCGAAATATTGATCAATATCAGCTATGATTATATTATAAATTGTTTTCTCTTTAACAGCATTGTGTGATGTTTTTATTTTACCTTTTCATACTCATATATATATAAAGGTGAAAGAATCCTACTGTCTGGTATGTAGAGGATGATTCTATTTGGGATCATCAATATCTCCTGTACATCTACAATGCATGCTCATGTTAATGCAAACTTATAGATTTATACAAGAATTTTTACAAATCCCTAAGAGAACTCAATTTACTATAACCAATAAATTAATTATATACAGAGCAATATTCATACTTTCAAAGAAAGAAAAACTTAACAAACCGTCATTTGGCTATTATAGATTTATTTTGACCAGATGTAATTAGCTATCTGATGAGACTATCTGGTTGAAATTTATAATAGCCAAATGACGGTCCTAAGGAAGGTGTACCTTGAACACCGAAAAACCATGGTAGAGAGAAAAAACTTTTTCTACAACTGTATATATGTATATATATATATATATATATATATATATATATATATATATAACCACAATGTTTGGTTAATATTAACTGACTTGATGAGACAATAGTAAGCCAATATATACAGAATTATTAGGAGAGTGCTCAATATCTGTGATAGAGTAATAATAATGAATAAATGTATACTATTTTTTTGTATATATTTAATTGCATGGAAACTTATTTGCTACTATATTGGTTTCATACTCTTTTAAACTTGTTTGTTTAAACAGAGCAATCTCCAAGCTGTGAAAGATTTTGAAAAAGGGAAAAAATATGGACAAAAGGGATTGTTTATTGGTGATTTGAAATTGTGTAACTATGCACGAGACATTTGGTTATTTACATGTTTGATATATAAATGTGGATGCACCTGTTCCATGCATACACATGCATATGTTGCCATGCACACACACATAAACATTATATATATATATATATATATATATATATATATATATATATATATAATGTAAACAGTCTTTTAACGGATATCTTTCTTCCCGTCTATGTCGCTCGTTGATGAAGACCAACTTATCGATTTGGTCGAAACAGATCTGTCAGCAATTACATAACAAACATCATATGTTTTTTCAAAATGTTAAATTTCATACTTGTCGGATTAATTTCCATCTATTTTTCATATATATATATATATATATATATATAAGTAAAGAAATAACAAAAGATTTAGATTTAGTCTATTTCCGGGAGCTTAGACAAAGTGTCTAACTCTCCCGACTCATCAGATACGAAGCTCCCTGAAATAGACTATAATGCTAAATCTCTAAGTCTTTTGTTATTTTACTTATATATTTGCTCTGTGACTCTAATATTAAGAGTACACATTGAGCTCTCAAACTGCAACAGGTTTTTTTAAATAAAATTCTTGTGTTGTAAGGAAGATTTCTTCTCTGGACTTTTGGATTATATATATATATATATATATAACACACAGTGCCGTAACTTATGAGTTTTCTGAGTTACAAGCTGTCATTCAGTCGATTTTTTTGTTTTGTGTTGAGAGCTAAAATTTAAGGTAGGAGCGAGCTTCAGATACCTAATGTTAATAAGTTCAATAAAAACATTTAAGATTCCAAATTTATTACACCAAAGAAAAATATTAATTATAAAAGAAAATGCATTAAAACATATTACAGCACATAATTCGTTACATTCTATTTCATTAGGTTTTTATAGAATACAGTTTCTTTTTTTTTTTTTATTGAATAACCATGAAAATAATCAGAGGCTGGAACAGACTAACAGCATTTCTGTTTATATCAATGGGAAAAATCAATTTGATATAAGACGAAACTGAGTTATGAGCAGAATTAATTAAACTTGTAAGTCAATGTATCACTATATATATATATATGTCACAGTATGAGAACTCAATGTGTGCTCTTAATGTTAAAATTAAAAAAAATAAAAATCTGTTTTCAAATGCCTTTAAAGTAATAAAGAATTCATCATTCACATCTGATGAGTTGGGAGAGTTAGACACTTTGTCTAAGCTCGCTGAAATAGACTCTAATGCTAAATCTCTAAGTCTTTTGTTATTTCTTTACTTATATATATATATATATATATATATTTGGGAGAATATGTGCTTAAATGAAGTCGAACCTATTTTTTTTTTTTTTGAAATTTAATTCATTAATAATTAATAGGCGGGATTAAACTATTTAAATGTAAGGCTAAACAAATCGAGAAAAATCAATCTCTGTATGTACATTTCGGCCTATTAGGCCTCATCAGCAGAGCTATAGATACGAAGACCGCCCCGTGTGTGATTCGAAACCTGTCTGTCAAATTAGCAGGCAAGTGTCTTACCTCCACACCAAACGGACCTAGCAGAATTTTCTTCGCTTTGTTAAGTAGTAGTATTTTATATTCCTCTTAAGTGACCTCTACACGAACTTACGAAACGTAATATATAATATATATATATATATATATATATATAAAAGTCGTCGGGCGGCCTAAAGTTGGTATCAGCCAGTCAGCGAGGGAGTCTATCCCCTTTTTCAATAGCGCTAGACCAAGGACATTGTTTTTAGCATCTGAGGCAGAGCGCCACACCTACCATATATATATATATTATATATAATATATATATATATATATGAGGATCATTCAATAGATAGGATTTTTTTTTTTAAAAAGCAAAATAAATTTCTTTTTCATAATTTTTACCTGTAAATGGTTTGGAATTGGTCTATAGAAAAAATTATTTTAATCTTGCTAAAATAGTTGTTTTCAAGCCTGGTGCATATTGTTTTATTTGCTGCCATTTTAAATAGCCCCTATTTAAAATGACAGCAAATAAAACTACCAGGCTTGAACAGAGGTCTTAGTTTTTTAAAAAAGTGTTTACAAATGGTCTAAACATTGGTTTGCTACTATGAGTCTGAGTTGAAAACACAGTTTATAGAGTGGAAACTCAGTGACTCTCCAGTAAAGAAAAATTTCCAGGCACAGCAGACAGTAAAGAAAGTCATGCTGCTAGTCTTCTAGAACACAAGGGTAGAGAGACGGGTGGCAAATTGTCTCAGCAGGGACCCTGGCTAGTTTGTATGCTTTGGCTGGTTGTCCAACCATGTATTGGATGAAAATGTGTGTTTGCTTTTATGTGGATTCAGCCTCTTTGTCTTGACAGAATCACTAAAGGCACATTAATCATATAAGTTCTGCTTGATCACTATACTTTTCCAGTGCTGACACCAATCATATTACATATACTTATGATACACTCCAATACATTCATGCCTATGTAAATGAGGCCTGAGTAGGTAAATAAATAAACAAATGGTAAATGAAGAAACAGGAATAAATAAAATGTATACAAATAAATTGGCTTTTAATCTGATTAAAAATATGGTTATAATGATTGAAACTTGAAAAGAATGAGACAAAATAATTTATCAATACGCTCTACTTCTTTTGGAGAACTCATAACTCAACTGTTCTTGCCATTGTTTCCAGTCACTTCTTTTCTATTATTGAATTATGAGCAACTTAATGAGACATAACAAATATACATATATATATATATATATATATATATATATAAAGTAATCGGCAGACTAATAAACTATATATATATATATATATATAGACTAATAAACTATATATATATATATATATATTAGACTAATAAACTATATATATATATATATTAGACTAATAAACTATATATATATATATATATATATATATATATATATATGATTTAAGGTAGCAAAGACATGAAGTCAACAGAGCTTGGTAACTGACATTTTCTCGCCTATGTAATTTTCAAACCAAGTTGGTTTGAAAATCGCATAGGCGAGAAAATGTCATTTACCATATCATGGCTACCCTAACTTAGATAAACATGCTCTATCAATGATATTGAACACTCTTTACCTATAAATACAGCAAACTATATCATCAATATATATATATATATATATATATATATATATATGTAAAAATGGAAAAGGAATTGAATCCGACAATATGAGGAAAAATGAGTAAAGAAAAGAAATGTAAATAGATAAAATGAATTTAATCGATATCACATTAATCGATATCACTTACACATGTGTTTCGGTCAGTTTATGTGTGTGAAAATATTTCGCACACATAGAAGAATCGACCTTCATCAGAGTGAATATTTGTTTTGAATGAAAAAAAATTCGTTGGGAAAAACAACAGAGATTTTTGGAAATATTCGATTTTCGAATATTTCCAAAAATCTCTGTTGTTTTTCCCAACGAATTTTTTCATTCAAAATAAATGTTCACTCTGATGAAGGTCGATTCTTCTATGTGTGCGAAATATTTTCACACACACAAACTGACCGAAACACATGTGTAAGTGATATCGATTAATGTGATATCGATTAAATTCATTTTATCTATTTACATTTCTTTTCTTTACTCATTTTTCCTCATATATATATATATACGAAGGTCATTCAATGATAAAAGGAATCTTTTCGAAAAAAAAAAAGCAAAATAAATTTTTTCAAAATTTTTTTACACAAATGTAAACTCTGCATTGTTTGGAATTGGTTTATAGCAAAAATTATTCTAATCTCGCAGAAATATTTGTTTTGAGGCTATTCAAAATGCTGGCAAGTCAAACAGAGTGCTCCAGGCTGTTTGATTGTTTTGTTTTATGGCATATCAATCATGGTGACTCATTTAAAGCTGACAAAGTTTTGAAATAAATTAATTCTTGATGGTGTGGTGAGAGAAATCAGGCACGTGGTACCTCAAAGCATGCACGACTATGTCTGGCGTGTAAAATGAGATCTGGGGGGAGTGTAACAGGCGGTTAGGGAGATTGAACTCACATCCTCCTGATCGTGAGTCGTGGCTTGACGTCGGACTACCTCGTTGGTGTGCATGTAAATTGCTACACTGTGCGATTGATTCGATGTGGGATTTTAGTATTATTTAAAGCCTGCTTTAACTCACCGGGGAATTGTGTTCCAGTCTTGCTGACAAGGGCAGTGATGTACGACAAGGAACAAGAGGTGAGTGAGCTTTGGTGCTGGACTGCTAGATAAGATTGTTGCAGGCGAAAAGGACTTGGTCATGAGAAGCTGGGAGAACGTCTGTTTTCGGTGGAGAGATCCGGCTATCCAACCCGACAGATTTTTCATTCTTTTAATATAGATGGATACTCAGTTGTTTTTTATAAATACATTTTTTCTATTTAACCTATAGATAGGACCCTAACAGGTACTACCACTCCGGGTCAGAGTGGACCTGGGAGTAATGGTGATGAAGGGGTACTCCACATTCCCCAAGATCCAGAACTGGAACCTCAACATCAGATAGAATTTAACATCATACCCAGGAAAATAAGACCCTCAGCCACCCCCTCCTATATAATAAAAAGGGTTGGTGGGTGCCATAAGGACCATAGGGTTGGGACAATTATATAGGTGCTAGGGCTTGACATGACCACCCATCTAGCCTAAGTACTCAGGCTGTGATGTGTACAGAGAAGCATGTTTTAGTAAAAAAATCTTTACAAATGGGCTATGACATCATACAAACTTTTCAACCTATGAACTTTTCAGCCCACATTCTTAAATTATAAAAACAAATTTTTATTTATAGAGTTATAGATAGGTTATCAGCCCTATGGAAATCCGATCACTCTGATGAAATAAAGCAGGAATTCTTCCAAACTTTAGCGGTGTCAGTACAACTGTATGGCTGCACCACTTGAAATCTAACAAAACACTTGGAAAAAAAGCTAGATGGAAACTACTCGAGGATGATATATGCTGCATTGAACAACTGCTGGAAGTAGCACCCTACTAAACAACAGCTGGACGGCCACTTATCTCCCATCTCACAAGTTAGACAAACAAGATGTGCTGGTCACTGCTGGAGAAGTAAGGATAAACTCATTATAAACATTCCCTTATGGACTCTTACACATTGACAAACCAGTGTTGACTGACCAGCAAAAACTTACATTTATCAGCTTTGTGTGTACAGCAGGTGTCATTCATCTTACTTGGATGGTATGTTTAATAGGTGGCAAGTGGCCATACAACTGCTTTTTTGTGGGGTGATACTTCAAGATTTGTTCAAGACAGCACATAGCTCTCATCTAGCTTTTTCTCTAAGTGCTTCGTTAGATTCTAAGTGCTACAACTGTGAAGTAGCACTGATATGGTTATGGCTTGGAAGAATTTTTGCTTTATCTTATCAGTGAGATCAGTTTTCCATACAGTTATTTACTAAGCTTAGCTTAGATGTGGCACAGGGCCAGAAGTATGGGTCGCCCAGTGAGAATTGAACCTACTAACAATGGTCTGTGAATCTAGCTTAATAACCATTACACCCTGTGAGGTGCCCAAATAATATAATCTGTCAATAGTAGTCCGTGCCTTTCCAATGTGTATATTGACATCACTTTCAGTAGATTTATTTTCACTGAGTGCCCCATAATTCTATCCTTGTGCCAAACTAACCTACGCTTAAAAAAACCTATGTTATTTAGGTGGCTTTGATTTCAATAGAATGTAAATAACAGGGTGTAAGATATCTTACTTGGATGGTTTTTATGATAGGTGGAAAGTGGCCATACAGCTGCTTTCTTGTGGGGTGCTGTTTCCAAGATTTGTTCAAAACAACATGAGGCATCCTTGTCTAGCTTTTTCTCAAAGTGCTTCATTAGAGTCCAAGTGGTGCAGCCGTACAGTTGCACTGATACGGCTACGGCTTGGAAGAATGTTCACTTTATCTGGTCAGTGAGATTAAATTTCCATATGATTGATAATCCATCTGTAGTAGTCTATATCTTTCCTATGCATACATTGACATCACTTTCTGTTGTGGACTTGCCTATTTTACATTTTCTTAGAGAGTAAATGAACTGGTCCAAGACTAATTGTGTACAGCTGTTTAAAACAGTCAGAGAACCTTAAGGAGATCATTACAAGAACCATCTACTTATGACCTCAATTCTTTACACTCTGTTGGAAAGTACTTTATTGGTAGCACAAATTCGTCTCTGCCGTTCCTAGACTCTCTGCCTTTTCTTCCAAAACTGTTTTTTTATAATCTCCTAAACATCTTAATTATTCATCAACTCACCCCAAATCAGTTTTGCACATGTCAGCATTTCCCAAAATATCAGCTGATTATTAGTGACATAGATACCACCATTACATCCTTGGATATTTGCATTATTTGGTATTTCTCATTTGTAAACAATCCGTTGACACTCGGATTGTTTACATTCCAAAAAATATTACATTCCAAAAGACTTTCTCTAAAGATATTTCTCTAAAATCATTTTTCTTTCTTTTCTCTTTCCTTCCGAATCCAAACCCCAAATCATAAATTACAAACTTCTAAATAATTGCTTTAGATCCCTAATTATTTTACACTAGTTTACCAAACATTCTATGTTCCAGTATACAACACTTTCTGTAGGTGAATTTTCACTTAGAGAGTAAATGAACTGGTCTAGCAGTTGGAAAATCTTATGGAGATCATTATGAGAACCATCTACTTATGACCTCAATTCTTAGCATTCTGTTGTGAAGTGCTTTATTGTTAGCACAAACCATTATTTGGATGTACTAGTATACTGGACATTCTATGTTCCAGTATACAACACTTTCTGTAGATGAATTTTCACTGAGTGCCCCATAATTCTGGCCTTATGCCAAACTAAGCTAAGCTTGAAAACTGACTACCTATGTTATTTAGGTGGCTTTGATTTCAATAGAATGTAAATAACAGGGTTTAAGATATCTTGTCTGCTTTTATAGGCTAGAGGCCATATCTAACAATGTCTTGAAGGCTTTAAAATATCTTACAGCTTATATATATTATATTCATGTTTTAAGCAAAGACATTTAACATAATTGAAAATACTATAATTTAAATTGTTTCTGGAAGATTTTTGTCATGTGAGAGGATTTTTGATTTAGACAAAAACATTTTCTTTTATATTTTCTTAATCTTTTGTGCCCAAAGCGTAAATATAAACAACCACCTAATGTATATTCTGCAAACTTGTGTGTGTGTATTTCAAGTCCTTTACACTAAAACACTTATCATAAAAAAAACAATATATATATATATATATATATATATATATATATGGGGGTAAAATATGGAAATGAATCCAACAATGTATAGAAATAGGAAAAACAAAGTGTTTAAAAAAAGATGAATTTATTAAGATGTTTATGTCAACATTTAAACGTTTCAGTTCATGTAAAACCTTCTTCAGGACAATATGATAAAGGAAGAGAAAAAATATTTTTTGTCGTTCAAAAGGTGATGGATGTTTTTGAATTAAAAAACATGCATCACCTTTTGAACAACAAGAAATATTTTTTCTCTATTCTACTGTCCCACTTGAAAGGGTTGTGACAGGGCATCTGTAAAAAATGGACACTAGTTCAAGACTGATATTCAATACAGCCAAAATAAATAAACAGATAAATAATTACGATGTTTCAGACAGTTGTCCTCATCTTTATAAACAAAACGTTCAGACCACTGCAACCTCGGGCACAGTTTTAAGGTGTTTTTTATTTATCATTTTAATTACCTTAAAAAAAGACATCTTCAGAATTCAAATGCAGTTTTGGAGTTTATTCGTTACTGCTCACTCAAGGGCACTCCAAGCAGCATAAATGCCACCAGACTTATTGACAAAATTGTGATTAGATATAGAAAATTAAATGGAAGAATTACTTATTCTAAAAACTGAAATTTCAAAATATCATAAAGAATGTTATTTACCTAACTACTTATCTGAACATAAAATGAGAAGGTTCACAAAATGCAACAATATTATTTTAATTACCTTAAAATAAGTCATCTTCAGACAATCACCCATGAATTCAAACAGTTTCAGAGCTTAATCATTACTGTTCTTTCAAGCACTCCAAGCAGCATAAATGCCACCAGACTTATGACAAAATTGTGATTAGATACAGAACAATTAAATGGAAGAAGTTACTTATTCTAAAAACTGAAATTTCAAAATATAATAAAGAATGTTATCATTTATCTAACCACCTTACTCTGACCAAGAACATGAAATGAGAAGGTCCCAAAATGCTGCATTGCATCTCACTACCGCCTGCTAAGACCATTCCATGAACGCTAGCCATTAAAATTCTTAAGTAAATAGGTTTGAAAATTTAAACTAAACTGTTGATTGAACAGATATTTAGTGTTTATAAAAATAAATAGATATAAGAATTTGTTTTGATAAATACACATACAAATAGATAAAGGATTGTTTTTATTTATCTATTTATCTATGTATTTATTTATTTATTTTCTGTCTCTTGTTTCAAACCAGTAAGCATCTATATAATTGTATTAGTACAGCAATCATTTGTCTCAGGTTCCATTAAGTTCTCTTCACATTCTCTTTATATAAGTAGAAGATTCCAAAGATTACTGGACATGTTTGAAAAATGATCTTGTTCTATGGGTTTCTAATGTTCATTTGTAAGACATCAACAACAATAACAATAACAACAAGGACAACTTTAATAGTAGGGTGTTATGTTACATTACTTGTCACTTGTTGGCACACTGTATGAGTTACACTTCACCAATCATGAAACTAAAAGATTTCTTTTCATTTACCACAGAGTAAAAATAAAGACAAATGCCAATAACAATTGATGGTCCAAAGTATCAAATAACAAATATTCAGTCTTATTTCTCAGATGTTGAAAGATTTTAGCATTCTTTTTGTTCAGTTATTTAAATCTATACTTATTAGGTTTCCAGGAATGAATGACAATAAATCAATGAAGTAATGAAACAGAAGAAAAAGAGGAAAACAATTCAAATAAATTAAAGAAACCAATGTAGGAATTATTTTTGTAAATAAAAAGTGTAAATGTTCTGTGTTTCGGACTTGGGATTGAGAATTGCTATGAAATTTAGATCATGTTCAATTGAAACAGATTAGCATTATCGCTTCTGCGTGCTCAGCCCCTCTCTATATATTTTCCCTAATCTCTTTCTTTCTTATATTTTTTCTGTGTAGCATGTCCTTTTTCTTCCCTTTCTTTCTTTATAATAAAAACGGAATAGTCCATTATTTAGCTGAGGTGACGATACTGATAAAAAATAATAATTCGGTGGCTAAGTAACATCAGATGATCAGGATTTACATTTTTGCATTTAATCTTGGATGATTTGGACCATCTCGTTTTTAATCAGAGGGTTTTGCAAGATGATAATGGACATACTTTTAAAAAAACACAAGTATCAATATATTGATCATGTATCAAAAATAGAACATTTTAACATTCCTAATTTCAACAAATTTTACACAATATAAGCAAAATTAATGTCATTTTTATCTTTCTAAGTTTCAAAATTAATGTCTGTTTTAATGTTTCTAAGGTTCAAAAATTTTTTTTTTTTGTTTTTATGGCATATTAACTTCATGGATTATTTAATGCCAAATCCATCCTTGTAGAAGAATAGTAAAAAGTAAAGTCGTTGGAGCGTCCTAATGTCGGTATCAGCCATGCAGCTAGCGCTAAACCAAGGAGATTATTTTAACGTCTGAGGTTGAGCGCCACACCTACCATCAGCTCCTTACTTTACCGCATAGATCCCTGTTCTACTCATAACACTGAGTTGGCGAGGGCGGGTATCGAACTAGGAACCTTGTGGTTTCTAGCCGAACGCTCTACTGACCAGCTAACCCGGCCCTAGCCCATAGTTGGGGGGAGGATAAAGGAGTTCATACCTTTCCAAAGGATATTAGTCTGAAAGTAAACATAATATCACAACTGGAGTTTGAACTTACCATGATGTCACAGACCAGCATGTTAACCATTATACCACAAGTACTCCTTCCCACCCCTCACCAACTACTTTTTTTTTTTTTTTTTTAGATTGGCTTGGTTTGTTTTGTGGCATATCAACCTCAGTGGGTCATTTAATGCCGATAAAGTTTTGAAATAAATCAATTCTTAATGGATAATACAATTTTTTTTATTAAAACATTTTTCTATTTAACCCATAGATGGGACCCTAACAGGTACTACCACTCCGGGTTAGAGTGGACCAGGGAGCAATGGTGATAAAGGGGGTTCCACATTCCCCAAACCTCCAAAACTGGAACCTCACCATCAGATAGAGTTTAACGTCATTCCCAGGACATGTAGACCCGCAGCCACCGCCTTCTAGCACCCATATGATAAAAAGAGGTTGGGACTTACCATAAGGGCAATAGGGTTGGGAAAATCATATAGGTGCTAGGGCTTGACGTGACCAGCCGAGGGGTCCTCTCAGACCGCCCGTCTAGCCCAAGATAGGGCCAAAGTGGAGTATTGCATGTCATGAACTGCTCATCCACCTGGGCTCTATCCTTAAGCATCACGGGTCGCCACCCATGGCCAACAGGTGGCCCCATTGGGGGAGTCTTACCTCTATGCAGAGGTGCAGTCGGTGCATTCTAACACCCCAACCAACAGGGCGGTCACCAACTACTGAATTCTACTTGGATTGAACACTATTTTCAGGCACTGAGAGGAAATACATAAGAATCTTTGCTACAAGACAGGCCAATATGAGTTGAATATCATTTGTATGTACTATAGTATTTTGAATATTCCTTTTAATTGATGTAAAAAGTATTGGTAAATGAACAAAAGCCTGGCCTGTTTATGTTGTGACTGAGTTTATCAATAAATAACATTGAATCCAGAAAAGGTTAACAAATAGGTTTATTACCTTTTGGTACAAAGGGATATAAATAAACTGAGTAAAACACACAGTAATGAATACTCTGTAAACAAGACTAGCAACTACTAGACGAATACCCTCATGTAGTCCATATCTTTTATGCATTTCGTTGGACGAGTCCAACTTTCTTGTAGGGGAAATATCCTCCCTTACAACAGTTTAACAAAACGTTTCTCATTCCTTAATGACACCTGCATTGGAAGAATAAGGTCTAAAAGATGCTTGGCTTCTGGTTACCCTTACCATGCTTTTAAAGTGGACTAATATGGGACAGAAGTTATGATATATCTTAACCTACTGATATTTTGAATAGTAGGGCAGACTGGGCTCTTTAACCTTGGTACTTTGAAGTAAGAGTATTTACGGTTTCGAAGGAGCTCTTATTTCTCCATTGTTGTTGGCAAATTGTCGGACAAAGAAGAAACAAACACGAAAGTAAATGTAAACACTTGTATTGACAAAAATTACATAAAATTGTTGCAAATTTTAATGGTATTTGCTACATGACTTATCTGAGGAGGAATTTTCTTGTAGTAATGGTGATGACAGGGTTTTCTAGGAAATGTTGTTAAGACGCTTCGTCTTGGTAGTTTCTCGTCCTTCAGTAAGTGTGCATTAGTACTGCCCTTTATGCAGTATGCAGATACAATGCCTTGGAGGGAGCTGGTTGTAAAGTTCTGTGATAAGTGGGCCCTGTTTTGGGGCTTGGTAATGAGAGCTTGGTGTTTTTACTTCTCTCCTTCAGTACTGCTTTTCGATAAGTAAGCCCTGGTTTGGGCTAAGTGATGAATGAAGTGTGGGGACCGCTGTTTACGCAACTACACTCAGTGGATGCTCCGTGATAAGTAGGCCCTGTTTTTGGGCTAAGTAATGAGAGCATTTCTTTTTACGTCTCTCTCCAGTAACTGCTTTGCGATAGTGAAGTTTTGGTATTTGGCACCAACATACAATGTTAGCATTTGCCCCCTGGCAGGGGGAGATAATTAGCTATGGAATTTCCAACAGAAGATATTAAGAACTTGAAACAGAAATTAAATGACCTGAAAAGGGTTCATATGCTGTAAAACAAAACAACCAAACCAATCCACTAACCTTGGTATGGCAACTGATCTAGGAGAAGGAAAACCCTGAATTAAAACCTGTTAAACTCTGCTTAAGAAATTGACCTTGTGTTGCATCCTGCTCGGGATTAGGTGTTGTTAAATACATAATGATATTTTAAAGGGGTTAAAGTTAAAGTTGGTGGAGAGACCTAGTTGTTCGTATCAGCTTGACAGTGAGGGTCTATCCCCCTTTGTGCTAGTGCTAGACCAGGGGATTGTTTTTTGCTGAGTTGGAGTGCCACACCTATCATCAGCTCCCTATTTTACCACACAGATCAGATTACCCAATCTGTGCTACTCATGTGCTAGGTTGTGGGGACTGGTATCAAACCATGAACCTTGAGGTGTTCTACCAACTGAGCTAAACCAGCCACTATTTTCTTATAGATTTAATATTTCTTATTATTTGCATGTTTGTCTTCTGTAAACTCATAAAAACTATAAAATCATGTTTTTTTTTTTAAAGCATGATTTGATATTAACTAATAAACTGACTTTATCTAATCATCAAAATTTATTCAGTAAAATTTTTGAAAAAAATTTCATAACTGAAAATAAAACATCTCCATAGTAAATAAAAGCCTTTAGCAAAATTGTTTTCATTCAGAATTGTTAATTTTTTTTATTTTTTAAATTCACTGAATAATTATACAGGGAAATAATATCAGCCTTAAGCTAAACTGGAGAGATTTATTTTTCTTTAATACAAAATAATGTTAAGATTTTTATTTAAATGTCAAGGAAAATTAATTCCATAGAATTGAAAAGCGTTATATCTTCAAGGGTATTTTCTGAATTCAATTAAGATGGAGTGTTAGATAATTCAAAATTTTCTATCCAATACATTATCAGCTGATATATCTACAAGGAGCCAGCTTAGCTCAGTTGGTAGAGCACCTGCCTAGGAATCTCAAGGTTCTGAGTTTGATACCAGTCTCCACCAACTCAGCATATGAGTAGCTTAAATTGGGTAATCTGATCTGTGCAGTAAAGTGGGGAGGTGACAGTAGATGTGGTGCTCCACCTCAACAAAAACAATCTCTCTGGTCTAGCACTAGAAAAAACGGGATGTTTGGTTTGGTTTGGTTTTACAGCATATCAACCTCAGTGGGTCATTTAATGCCGATAAAGTTTTGAAATGAATCAATTCTTAATGGATAATACAATTTTTTTATAAATACATTTTTCTATTTAACCCATAGATGGGACCCTAACAGGTACTACCACTCCGGGTCAGAGTGGACCAGGGAGCAATGGTGATGAAGGGGTGCTCCACATTTCCCAAACCTCTAAAACAACCATCAGATAGAGTTTAACATCATTCTCAGGACATGTAGACCCTCAGTCACTGCCTTCTAGCACCCATATGATAAAAAGGGGTTGGGGCTTGCCATAAGGGCATTAGGGTTGGGAAAATCATATAGGTGCTAGGGCTTGATGTGACCAGCCGATTGATCGGAGGGGGCCTCTCCGACCGCCCGTCTAGCCCAAGAAAGGGCCAAAGTGAAGTTTAGCAAGTCATGGACTATTCATCCACCTGGGTTCTATCCTTAAGCATCACAGGTCGCCACCCACGGCCAACAGAGTCTTACACCTCTGCAGAGGTGCAGTCGGTGCATTCTAACGCCCCAGCCGAAGGGGCGGAGAAAAACGGGATAGTCTCCCTCGCTGTCCGGCTGATACTGACAATAGGCCACTCCAGGAACTTTACTTTTATATTATCAACTGATATATCTACAAGGACAAATACAAGAAAATATGTTTAGTTTGGTTTTATTTCTTTAATGGCATATCAATCTCAGTGGGTTATCTAATGTCAAAGCCATCCTTGTAGAACAGAAGATCCCTCCGTTGCATGATAGCTAACATGTTGGACTGCAGTATTGATGTGAGTGAGTTCAAACTCCAGTTGTGCTATCAACTTCACTTTCAGACTACTCTTATGTAAGGTATGAACCCCTTCATTCTCCCAGCTATGGATTAAATAATACCACTAATGTTCTTCTACAAGGGTGGCTTTGGCATTGAATAACCCACAAAGGTTGATATGCAAAGAAACTAAACTTGTAAAAAAGCAGTAGTGGTATTATTTAACCCATAGCTGGGGGGAATGAGGTAGTTCATACCTTTCCCAAAGAGTATTAGTCCAAAAGTGAATTTCGAACTCGCTTACTACGATGTCATAGTCTAGCATGTTAGCCACGGGAATTCCCTCCAATCAACAAAGAAAATAAAAAGCTTATGTTACTGCCGGTCTTGAAAAAGTAAAATAAAAAAAAATAAAAAAAATATAATCAAAATTTGAAATTCCATTTTTTACCTGTGTTTGAACTAGCACAGGTGTGGGAATCTCATGTGGGGTAAAGGTTAACAAGCTAGACTAGCAAACCATTGTTAGTGAGTTGGATTCTCACATGGTGCCCCACATTTGTAGCCTTGTGTCAAACTAAGCTCAACTTAGTAAATAGTAATCATTAATGCAGGTCGAAAAAACACAAGCACCTCACTTACAAAGAAACTTAAAACCATTGACTTCATCTCTAATAATAAATGCAAATGTCAGTATGCTAGTGTGTCACACTTTTTCATCTTTACTCCTAGAGGCTGTAGCCCAACATATCCTACCATTTTGAAATCAGGCTGACTCCATGAGCAAATTTAAAACATTCCAGACAGAATCCAGACCTGCAATCCTGAAATTCTGGATTTCCAAGTTTTAATTACTGCAATTGTTTTCGATGATTTTTTTGTATGATAATTTAAAGATTTGTATATGTACTCAATGCATGAAGTGTCATTGTTGGGCAAAATGCTTCTAAGTTACTAACAATAAATACAGCAAAATTTCAGTACAACACCCCCCTAAACTTTTATTAAAAAAAAAACTTTTATAAAAAAAAAAAAAGAAAAGCATAAAATTGTAAATTGTCACTTATATTTTTGGGGTATATTCGCGGAGTTCCGTCCCTGCCTCCTGCCCCAAAAACCGCTAGCCAGTGGCTGCTGAAAAAAAAAAACACCAGCTACAATTGAAGTCCGTAGCCGAAGTGGTGTCACTTGAAAATAAACTAGGTTTAGGGTTAGGGTTGGGGTTTAGGGTTAGTTTAATCGGAAAAGAAAGAAATAATTTGGGCTCTGTTTTTTCTGGATCACCCTGTATACAGGATTTCCCAGAAAAACCTGAACCCACAAATTTTGTAATTAGGGTTAGGTTGGGTTTTCGGGTAAAACTAAGTTGGTTGTTTTTTGTTTTTTTCAAGTGACACCGCTTCGCCTATGGATTTCAATCGTAGCTGGTGTTTTTTTTTCAGCAGCCACCGGCTAGCGGTTTTTGAGGCTAGACGGAACTCCGCGAAGAATACCTATTTTTTTCCCTCAAAGCAGAGCAAAAACTTACAAATAATTTTCTTTCATATAAGTTACTTAATTATAACAATGAAATAAACATTTATATAAATCAATTACACAACTTGGCTATGGTATAAATTTGAAATTTGAAATTATAAAATACTCCTGAATCTTTCCTCTTCATAAAACTACAAAAATTATGTTAAATATCATTCTTTTTTTCTGAATTTTGTAGAAATTTAATTCGGGTAGGGGTGGGGGTGTAAAAACGTGGAATTTTGGGCATGCCTTATTTTACAATATCTGAAAAAATGAAGGGAGGTAACTAATAAATATTCATCTCTTAAGATTTTTTTTTTTTTTCAATGGTGATTATTGAGTGAGTAAGAGCACATTAAGCAACCAAACAAATAGGGTGCTCCATACTTCTGGCCTTGTGCCAAACTTGTCTAAGTGTAGTTAATGACTACTGAGGATTTTCAACATTTCATTGAGTTTGTTCAGGCTTTATTTATATTCACATTTACCTAACCTATCTGTATGAGAAGGATGCAACACAAGATCAATTTTTTTTTAGCAAAGTTTAACGTTTCCTTCTCCTAGACCAGTTGCCATACCAAGGTTGAAGAGTCCAGTCTGCCCTACTATTTAGCCATAGCTGGCAGGATGCATATCTTTCCCAAAAGTATAAATGCTATGTGAAATACAAACAGCCTTGTTCAGGATTTGAACTCTGGCTGCCGCGTCTATTACCTACAATAATACAACAGGCACCTCCATATATAACGTATGAAACTGAACTTTTAAAATTGTGTATAAATGTGATGTTTTAGTGCTCTTATAACAGAAAGAGCCCTTGAATTTTTTCATTAAAAAAAAAAAAAAAATGGAGGTACCCATGGTGTTATTGTTATTGGAAATGGATACAGTGGCACGAGTTCAAATCCTGGATGAGGTTGGTTGTATTTCATATAGTGCTAATATCCTTGGGAAAGGTAAGCATCCAATTATTCTTGCTCCAGTTATGGATAAATAGTAGGGCAGACTGGGCTCTTTAACTTGGTATGGCAACCAATCTAGGAGAAATAAAACTCTGAATTCAAACCTGTTAAACTCACTTAAAAATAGACCTTGTGTTATATCCTGTTCGTGTGGAAGGGTTGGTAAATAAAAAAAACAAACTGTATCTTATTACAGGACTACTACTGTAGCTACAACCAATAGGGATGGGTGGCAAGAGAGAATTATGGGAATCCTTGCTGTCAGCACAACCTGACGATGATTGTAGCTAGACACACTAAAATAAATGCATATGCAGTGCAGCTTTTTTTCTCCAAGTTAAACAATGAAGGACCTTTGTGTGAAATTCTGTTTTAATCAGAAGAAACTTTTACAGTTTTTTTAACGTCGCAACAGGCAGACGATTGTTTGGGCAGTACCCAATGTCATGAGGGACACAAATGCCCATATGTATCTATCTAAGCCTGGCAATTATCTGTCTAGCTATTGAGCCATATTCAAACCTTGCAGTTAAAATTAGAATGGCTATGGCATATCTTAAAAGAAAATATGTGAATGCTATGATAACCACGAATACAACTAATTGTCAACACATTCTTGGTTGTCAAAAAGATAAAAACCAAAAACTATAATGTTTAATATATATATATATATATAATAATAATATATTAATGATTTGAAGGCAATTACAATGCGTATAAAAAATAAAAACAAAAAGGTTATTTTTGTCTTATCGATTTCAAAGTAGAAACTTCATCTTCAGAGGTGAATATTTCTGATGACTTTTTGTTTTTATTTTTTATACGCATTGTAATTGCCTTCAAATCATTAATATATTATAACATACTTAACAATGCTTCAAGCAAATTACCAATTACTTAATATATATATATATATATATATAAACTATTATAAATCAACTTTCACTGCCAGCATAAAGCAATGATCGTCTGTTGTTTACAGACTGGATCTCTCTGGTGATCGTAAAATATATAAACAAATGTATGTATTTAATAGTCTAAACACCACCCCTTCACAGCAGCTGTCAAATGGACAAGAGGTTAACAAATCGGACTGAGGAAACACTGAAGAGATGTGAAACGTCAAAACACAGTGTCTGTGGATGACCTATCTTATTATAATGGAGATTGTGTGTTTTCTGTCTGTAACCGAAACTATATTACTATCAAGTCACAATTCCCTTAGTTATTTACGTCACATTCTCCAGGATTTATTTTTATTTAAACCTCAATTAATAATAAAATTGTTTACATTATTAATACTTTTGACTTTACTAATACTAATAACATGCAATTGTATTTATATATACAACAAAATACAGTTTTCAGTGTAACAGGAAAGCTAATTTGCATATTGATATTAAAAAATTTTAATAAATATGTGCTTGTATTATTGATTTCTAATTGTTTGTTTTTTCTTAATGAATATGAGTAAAAATCTCTTCATAAATCTTAAAAGAAATTCTTTAACAAAAGAAATAACAGTAATTTTATTCTTTACTTCTATTTAACTAAATAGTTAAATTAGGAAAATTTAGCAATTGAAAAGGAAGTGATGAAAAATGAGGAAGTTAGTTTCAGTTGTTCTATTTTCGATTATACCCCCTCCGTTTCAAATATTTTATTTGATTTTTTATTTAGTTTCAAAAGTATTTCAAATTT
This sequence comes from Doryteuthis pealeii, assembly GCA_023376005.1. Lineage (NCBI taxonomy): Eukaryota > Metazoa > Mollusca > Cephalopoda > Myopsida > Loliginidae > Doryteuthis > Doryteuthis pealeii. The sequence continues at coordinate 55,531,667 of CM042137.1, read as the reverse complement.
AACATATTTCATTACATTAAAATTAAATACTTGCACCCGGAGGGTGCATATATTTGCTAGTACATATAATGATTCAACTTGGGAAAACAAAAACATACTTCCAAATCTGGCTAACCTTCCATATCAATGGACAATGGAGAATTTTGGGCAAAGCACAAGATAACTTTCATCTCCCTTCTCTCCTGATTTGCCCCCCCCCCCCCCAGCTGAAATCTATTCTGAGGGATTCAGATCATAGAAGAGATAGAAGGACGCAGTCATGATGTAATGGTTATCATCATAAGAAATTGGAAATGGAATCGGTGATGAGTTCAAATCCTGTACGAGGCTGTTTGCATTTTACATTGCACTAATAATACTCTTAGGAAAGGTAGGACATCTCATCATAGTGTAATGGTTACCAAGCTAGTCTCACAGATCCATTACTACTGAAAGATGAGTTTAATCCTCACTGGATGCACCATATTTGCAGCCTTATGTCAAATCCAATCCGTGGCAGACAAGTTGAGTAAATACCTACCCTTGGGAAAGGTATGCAACTATTTTCCCCTCTAGCTATGAATAAATAGTAGGGCAGACTAGGCTCTTTACTTTGGTATGGCAACCATTATAGAAGAAGCAAAACGAAATTCTAACCTGGCAATTACAGCTTCAAAATATGAAGGGGTACTCCACATTCCCCAGAGCTCCAGAATTGGAACCTCACCACCAGATGTTTTTTAAGGTCATACTCAGGACACTAAAACTCTTAGCCACAACCTTCAAGCACATATATGATAAAAAGGGTTGGAGGTTTGCTATAAGAGCAATAGTTTAACATCATAACCAGGACACTGTTGTATTGCAGGTTATTGTTGTCAGCTTCTGAAGTGTAGAGCTATATAGGGTCCTGTGCTTAGACTTGTGCTGAGAGCAAATATTTACTTGTTTTCTAGCCCTGTTGGTGGTGCTTAGAACATTATGTGGAGGTTCCTGTGTTGTAATGTTTATCATTGTAGGAAATTCCTATCTAATACTAATAATTTCCAAACAAATCTCTTTGCCTACCAAATTCTCTTGGTCTTTTTTACCAGTTTGATAGGATATTTCAAAGTTCACTATCTATTCACCTCAGGACTTGTTCTGTTTAAATAAATCCCTATCATTATTGTAATCAGAGTCCCTTCTGCTCAATTCTAATGAACTAAACCTAATTTTTTGTACTTTGTTTTGGTGTGGTATGCAGTGATAGGATAACTGCTGTGGCCGGCTTTAAGTAGGCAAAGAGTTAAAAAATTGACCTTATATCGCATTCTGCTCATACAGAGAGGGGTTGATAAATACATACAATAGAAGAGAATATGCTATGAGACCTGCAAGCAATCTCCCAAAACAACTTCGAGAATGCATTTCAAAAATCTTTTACTTGGACTTTAATGAAATGCTTCAAGAAAAATCTAGATGGGAAGTACACAAAGTAGATGTTAATAAAAAATTTTAAAAAGAAAAAAAAAAATTTTAAGATGCTTAAACAGCTTCAAAATATTGATTGATTGATTTTAATCCATCCAGGGTTATTTTATGCCAAGCGTTAGGTTGTAAGGGATGGTCAAATTTATTGTTATGCTAAGTGGATTGGAAATCAGTTTAAGGGATAAGTTTATAGGGTAATGTTCATGTTTGTTATAAGCGATAGTCTGGTAAAAAAATTTTTATAAACAATTCTTTTTCTATTTAACCTATGGGACCCTAAAAAGGTACTACCATTCCGGGTCAGAGTGGACCTTAGAGCAATGGTGATAAAGGGGTGCTCCAGAACTGGAACCTCACCATCAGATAAAGTTTAACGTTATTCCCAGGACATGAAGACCCTCAGCCACAGCCTTCTAGCACATATATGATAAAAAGGATTGGGGCTTGCCATAAGGGCAATAAGGTTGGAGCAATCATGTAGGTTCTAGGGCTTGATGTGACCAGCTGATTGATTCAAAATATTGAAATAAGACTTATCTGGTTCTTGTATTTGTTGCATTAATATCTATCTTTGGTTAAAATTCTATCAATCTTGAATTGGTGTGATATACTATTTCTTGAATGTTTGAGATGAGGCTTGAAGATTAGTATTATCTGCGTTATTCGGACTATTGTCCCCATCTTCATTGTTACTTGTACAACGTTTTGGCCGATATGCCCTCCGGCCTTCTTCAGGTATTTCTTGTCGGACTCAGGAATCTTCTCGACTCGGGAACCTTCTTTTCTAACTCCAGCTATGGTTCTAATGAGAACAGGAACCCGTGGACTAAATAAAGGGTTAGGTTCAAAGTTCCGTGATGGCTCCCGAATACGACAAGAAAGTTCCAGAGTTCAAAAAGAAGGTTCCCGAGTCCGACAAGAAATACCTGAAGATAAGCCGGAGGGCATATCGGCCGAAACGTTGTACAAGTAACAATCAAGATGGGGACAATAGTCCGAATAACGCAGATAATACTGGTGTGATATAATAAGGTGGAATAAACTAAAAAGTTACGTGTAGATAATAGGGGAAAGATTTTTTGAATGAATCAATACAACACTACCTGATGATTTCTTATTGGTCGATAGATGTCACAAGGTGAAGTGTGAAAGAGGAGGTAGTGAGAGGAGAGAATACAAGAGGAATTTTGGGTGAAGCTGTGTAAGGGAACAGATGCAAGATGTGCGTCTGTTCCCCAAGGCATTTTGACTTGGGGATAAAATAAATCAGCTCATAAGAAAAAACAAGAACATTTTGTGTTGTTACTAAAAACTATAAACGGCACAAGACAAGATATCCTCAAGTGATTCCCAAGTTGTTCCAGACTCAAACAGCAAGAATGCCATCCAGACCAAGAGAACAGGATAAGATGATAAGTATATTATGATTACTATTAACACATCATCATTCCTTTCAATCGAGCTCCACTATGTTACATTGGTAGACAAAGATTTTTGCAGTGTATTAGCAACCTGGTCTCACCACTGAGTAACAAGAAATTCTACTGTTACAATAACAAGAAATACTTTCATTTTGATGGGATCGAGTTATATCTTTGTTACAATTTTTGTGACCATTTTTAGGCTGCAGGTGAGAGCACTTTACAGTGGAGATCCTTTGTGTTCCTTAGTGTTAGGTAGAATCCTTTGGTTGTTCCTTAGTGAAGAATCGTTGGTTTTTCCTCGGTGTTAGGTAGAATCCTTTGGTTGCAGTTCCGTTCGCCCATGTCGAATACATGCAAATGAACGGCTTTCAAGATCGGCGATTAAATAGTTAACTAACCACGTATTTGAGCAGATTGGCTGGCTTTAATCCACATGCTCACGCAGAGTCTATAAGTTTAAGTGGTGGCTACAGCACCCTTATATCACAAAAATATTCCAACAATCTTGTGTTACCGTAACAACATTTCTCTGTAGTGAGAAAGACCAGATTACATAACCAATAAGTCTTACTTTATTTTTAAGTAGATAATATTGAAAAACATGGGGGGGGGCAATATTTACAAACACAGAATGAAAAAAAAAAAAAAAAAAAATTCAACACAAAAGTAAAACATTATATAATTTCGGTTTTATTGCAGGATGAAAATTTTTCTGGAAAATGTTGCACGGATCAAATTTCCCATTGGGAAAATTATCTTTTCAAAAAGAGAAAAATCTGCCTTGACATTTGAAGAGGACACAGTTGATTAGGTGGATTAAATTATTGTTACCATGGTGGTGACATTGGTTGAGGATTCTGTAGATAAGACATCACCACAGCTGATATTGACAACCTGCAAGAAAAGAAGGAATAAATGAATAAAATCAGTTTTAAGAGTATGCAATACTAATTTATTTGAACAAACATATTTGAATGCTTTCTTTAGAAGCATTATGAGTTTTATTCAACATTGTTATATTAAGAATTTATTGGGAAATATTAGAAGCATTTTGGTTTCTTATTCATGATTGAATTTCTTTAGTTATTCTTTTTGAATTCAATAAATTTTTATTTCATTCTCTTTTGCTCTGATTATTTTATAAAGTTATTGTGTCTATATAATCTTATCTTTATATATTGATACTCGTGTTCCTTAATTGTATGACCATTATCATCTGGGTTAAAAAATGAGGCCATCCAAATCATCCAAAATGAAATGCAAAAATGTAAATCCTGATTTTCTGGTTTTGCTTATCAGCCGAATTTTTATTTCTTGAGTGTTATCCCCTCAGCTAAATAATGAACCATTCCCTTTTTACTATAAGAAAGGGAAGAAAAAGGACATGCTACAAAGAAAAAATATAAGAAAGAAAGAGTGGAGGAAAAGAGAGGGGGGGTGAGCATATGGAAGCAATAATGCTAATCTGCTTCAATCAAACATAATGAAAAGATGAAAAGAAGGAAAAAAAAGAGTGAGAGAGACTTAAATCAAGATTTTTATACTTTTTACATATTGAACTATTTTGCAATAGCTCTTAAGTAAACATATCAAATGTAATTAAATCATCCTACTGTGTCTTGCAAGTATTTGATTATTATAGGTTTGGTTTCTTTGTTTAATGCCATTCTAACCTCTTTGGATTATTAATGCCAAAACTATCCTTGTAGAAGAACAGTAATGGTACTATTTAGCATATATATATATATATATATATATATATATATATATATATATATATATATATACCAACCCCTCTGCATGAGTAAGATTTGACACAAGATCAATTTCTTAAGTGGAGTCTTAACAGGTTTGAATTCAGAGTTTTCCTTCTCTTATACTGTCTAACTAAGGTTAAAGTGCCCAGTCTGCCCTACTATTTATCCATAGCTGGAGGGAGAATAGTTGGATTCATACCTTTCCCAAGGGTATTAACACTGTGAAATGCAAACAGCCTTGTCCAGGATTTGTCACTGTGTCTATTTCCTATGATGATAACCATTACACCATGCACTTCCATATTTAGCATAAGCAGCAGGGACAAAGGGGTTCATACCTTTCACAAGGTATTAGTCTAAAAGGAACATAATAACATGACTGGATTTCAAACTCTCTTACCACGATGTTGCAGTCCAGTATGTTAGACACTATGCTACTTAATTATTATAGGAGAGTCCTGTGGTGCAGTGTCTAACGTGCTGGACTGTAACATTGTAGTAAATGAGTTCAAACTCCAGTCTTGATATTACATTCACTTTTGGATTAATTTCCTTGGAAAAGGCATGAACTCCTTTGTCTCCCTAGCTATAGGTTAATTCGTACCACTATTGTTCTTTGACAAAAGGTAGCTGTGGCATTGAATAACCCACTAGGTTTGATATGCCATTAAACAAAGAAGTCAAATCAAACTTGATTATTATATCAATAACTAGCAGAGCTACCCGGCATTGTCCGGGATTTAAAAAGTTAAAAATAAATCTCTTATCTATATTTATATATAGATTAATAAAAATTACTTTTTTTTATATATTCGTCTATCTTTTATTCTTTATATATTCTTGTTTTTAAGTTCTTTTTTTAAATTATTATTCTTGTTTGTATTTTTTTATTTGCTTCTGCCTTTATTAATTTGTTTTATTTCTTTAATTATTTTTTTAATATATCATCAATTTATACCTTATATTTTTATTTAGCTTTTCTGATGGAAAACAATGTGTAAAGAGTTTTCAACCTCCATTTGGACAAAAATAGTTGAATTTATGAATCAAAGGAAAAGTCTTTTTGTGCTCAGGTATAAATTGTAATAAATCACGTGAAGGTCATTCAATAAATAAGGTGAATTTTGCGCAAAAAGTTGGCAAGAGGAAGCAAGTATTGAACCGGTATTGAGTTCCAGATTTTATTCTGTCTACATCTTGAAGGTACCTGTGGTGTAATGGTTATCATTGTAGGAAATGGATACAGCAAACAGTTCAAATCCTGGATGAGGTTGGTTGCATTTCACATAGCATTATGGTACGAATCCAACTATTTTCACTCCAGTTATGGGTAAATAGAAGGCAGACTGGGCTCTTCAATCTTTGTTAGGCATCCAGTTTAGGAGAAGGAAAACTGAATTCAGACCTGTTAAACTCCACTTAAGAAATTAACCTTGTGTCACATCCTACTCATGTGAAGACTTAGTAAATAAATATGTACTCTTGAAGTATTTCCCATGAGCAGGAATGATAATAGAGAAGGAGAGATTTATATTCTCTTAGATTGGTTTCCAAACACAGCTAGATATCCCAGTCTGCACCAATTAATATCAATAAATACACTAATAAACAACATTTATGAAACCTTTTATCAATTTAAAACTATTTTCCAAACTATTTTGTTAAATTATTTTTTCTTTAAATATAAGTTCATTTTTTAACAATAAAAATGCTGCACACAGTTTGTTTTTAATAATTTGTTGTGGTTCTAAAAAAAAATTTTAAAAAAAAAAAAAAATTAAAAAAATTCAAGTTTCATAATCAACACCCTAAGTCAATATAATCATATAGAAAAGCTTCTCTTAATCTAAGGGACATAACTAAGTAATACATTTATATTTTTCATTCTGTCTTTTAAGTAGAGGGTGGCCCGAAAGTCTACATATTGTTTAAACTTTCATTATTTTTGTTTTAATGATATAATATATAAGTTATGTAATTATTTTAACTCAAAAAGGGAAAAAGAACTTCAAAAATTAATTCTTTTCTAATTTAGGGTTGTGTTCAATGTAATCATTTTACCTCTTAAAATAATATGTATGGTTGACAAGACTTTTAGACCATCCTGTACATCCCAGTGGAATTATAGATACAAAGCTAATCATTCAGGCCATTTTGCAGTAATGAGTGCTCTACATTTATGAACTTATTCTATTCTAAGCTAAACTTATTAAATGATTGTAAACGAAATCATGTAGTTAAATTATTAAAGTTTTAAAAAATTATTCATTACTGATAATTTTTTATTTCCTTTAAGAGGCAAAAAAAAAAAAAGTCTGTACTAAATAGAAAGGAGAATTAGTGATATTTTGATGAAATGTAACCAGACTTTTCTGGTCAATAGCAGCCATCTCTAAAATTCATTATTTCAGGAATTATTTAAAACAGTAACTTTACTTTTTTATTAAAAAAAAAACAACAGGGAGGCAAAATATTTTATGCAAAAAATAAATAGAACTAACAACCATATTTGTCACTGATCCAAAGTTTCTTACAAGGATCAAAATGTACCCACCTTTTCCTTTTATTTTTTAATAAACCTATGACAAATAATGTTATCTAATTCAGATTAAAAGCCTGGCAATTGAAGATAAACGTTTTTAGACCTTATTTTCCCAAGTATCATTAGGGAACGAGAAAAGTTTTGGTAAATGGTCAAGGTTTTGGCCCATTTAGCAAAACTTTTCTTGTCCCCAATGATACCTGCATTGGAAAAATAAGTTCTAAATAATTTTAACTTTGGGTTGTTGTTGTTGTGACAGCATTCACCCAGGATTGGTTAAGCCGGCTCCATCCAATGAATTCACCATATCCCGAGTGAACCCATTGAAAAGAGTTACAAGGGAATAGGAAATTTACAAGCAGTGCCCAAAACCAGCATGCATATCCGGGTCAGGGGAAGGAGATGCCCTTATTTGCCAAAGATCTTCCACAGAGACAGTGACAAGTACATCAAAATCCATTGATTCCTAATGATAATGGAGACATCCTTTAGATTTTCACTAGAGGAGGGATTGGACTATGCACAGGTTCCTTAAGATATGAAAATTATTTCTATCATTACTATGGTCTAAAAAGAGTTGAGAAAGGCTAGTTGAGACTGCTTGCTAAGAGTTAAATACTGTTTTATGAACTAAATAATCTTTATCTTATTGGCTTGGTTTAATTTTGCCAGGATGATTCAGAAAATGCTGCAAGTCTTAGCATTAAATTAGGTACGAGTGGGTATCTGAGGTCTGTATTGGAATGTGGGTTATGTCACAGAAACATGTTGACTTGTCATTTAACTTTGGGTTACACTTAATGCACTTTTAACCTGGATTAATCTCATCTATATTCAAAGTAACTGAAATAATACTGAACTAATATACATATATACGTGTTGTATTTTAGGGGTCTCCGTATGCTTCTCTCGGTATATATTTTTATGCTGAAGTTGGCCATTATTATGAAGCATTTAAAAATAAATGAAGGAACTCAATGTTATGGAGTACTGGATTCACTTATTTTTTATTATTATAAATTTTCTAACAATCCCAAAAATTTATGATAACAAATAATATAAAAATAAGTGAATCCAGTACTCCATAACATTGAGTTCCTTCATTTTTCATTAAAAAAAAACATATAATATATATATATATATATATATATATTATTATTTTTATATATTTTTTTTTTTTTAAGTACAAGGTGGTCTGAAACCCAACATATTCTTTTGACTTTTTTTTTTGTTTTAATAATATGTATAAGTTATTAAGTTATGCAATTATTTTACCTAAAAAAAAAAATTTTTTTTTTAAAATAACTTGTAGGTGGTAATAAGACTTTTGGACTAGTCTGTATTTCATATATTCAATTAATAAACTTAGCGTAATGCAAGAAATATAAATAATGATCTCTAAAAATATATTCTCAATGGCAATTAGAAGTAAAAAAAAAAATTATAATGAAATCTTTATAAAGTTATATAAATGCTAGAACAATGCATAATGATGATAATATTTGTATTTTAATGAAAAACAAAAGTTTTCAATCCATTCAAAAATTTCCAGTGTTTTTTTATGACAAAACAATAAAATAATCATCACATGAAAAAGAACCAAACATATCTCTAGAGTCATGGGAAATTTTGTATAAGATTTTACTCCCACATTATTTGTATTTACTTAACCCCTTCACACAAGCAGGATGCAACATAAGGTTTGAATTGAGAGTTTCCCTTCTCTAAGACTGGTTGCCATAGTTAAAGGGCCCAATCTGTTCTATTTTACCCATAGCCGGAGGGAGAATAACTGAATTCATAACTTTTGTAAGGGTATTAGCAATATGTGAACAGTCTCGCTCAGGATTTGAATTCGGGTTGTCGTATCCATTTTCTACAACAATAACCATTACACCTCCCAAGAATTATAACAAAATTCATACTCTGAGGGTGGGCTGAAAAATTCATACTCTGAGAGTGGGCTGAAAAATTCATACTCTGAGGGTGGGCTCAAAAATTCATACTCTGAGGGTGGGCTCAAAAATTCATACTCTGAGGGTGGCTGAAAAATTCATATGATGACTTCATATATGCTCTTGATGAAATTTTTTTACCAATTAGATCAAAGCACTGCAAAACTGATGAAAGAAGTGTGTGAACCACAAAGTGGATTATGTTGAAAAATAAACCTCATTTGGTCACATTTCATGAGCGTATCTTAGTCAGCCCATGAACTTTTCAGCCAGCCCTAGTATTCTAATAGTCAAAGAGAAAATATTAAAAAGACTTACATGAAGCTACTCAACATCTGTTTGGTGTCTTCCGAAGATCGAGAATTGGCAAAACTGATAAAGGAACAATAAACTGCTGCCCAAGCGCACCATTTTAACTGCAACAAGAAAAGATTCCAGTTAGATAAACATTTCTAATTTAGATATCCTGCAAGCAAAATTAAAAACAAAAATGTTACAGAAAGTGACAAAAGCATTTTTAGTTCATATAAGTCATAATTTAAATAAATGCTGTAAATAAACAAATACATAATTTACAAACATATGGCAAAATATAAAATTAAAAAGAATCAATGATTACTAGTGGGACCTGTGCATATACCTAAGTACATTAATTTAATTATTACGTTTGGTATGTTTACTTAAGAGCTTGTGCAAAATAATTCAATATATAAAAAGTATAATAATCTTGATTTAACTCTCTCATACTTTCTTTTTTTTTTTTTATAGAATTAAAACAAACTAGCAGGACCTGTGGATAATGTCACATACTTAATTTCTGAGTATATATGATACAGGGTTGTTCTTTATTAATATAAAAATTAATGATTGTGTTGTATATAAAATTTTTGCCACTTTACAAGTAAAACTTTCAAAAATCTTTTTTGCACAGCCTTTAGAATTAGAATACAGCCAATGACTAACGTTTTTTTTTTTTTAAACTCTTTGCCTACTTTAGCCGCTCATAGTGGCTCTCCCACCACTATGCATACCACACCTAAGCAAAGTACAAAAACTAATGATTAGTTCATTATAATTAAGCAGAAGGACCCAGATTACAATAATGATAGGACTTTATTTGGATAGAATGAGTTCTGAGGTGAATAGATAGGGTAATTCCATGTCAAATCATCCAGAAAAAAGTAAAATTGTCACCACCCATTCAATTTTTCTTAAATTTTTTCCATGTGTGGACTATGTTAACATTAGATAATCCCAACCATTTGAGCTTCCAATTCCAAAAATTGGCAGAGTTATTCTTATAATATTAAAAAAAAAAAAAAATTTTTGCATAACTTTTAAAAGTATTTGAATTATTTGGATTATTCAGACTATTGTCCTCATCTTTATTGTTATCTACACAATGTTTTGGCCGATGTGACCTCAGGCCCTTTTCAGGTATTTCTTATCAGACTCAGGAACCCCCTCCTCAAACTTGAGAACCTTCTTGTCAAATCGTAATCAAGAGCCTTCACGGAACTTCAAACCTAACCCTTTATCCAATGAAAGTTCTGTGAAGGTTCCCGAGTTCAAGAAAAAATACCTAAAGAAGGCTGGAGGGCATATCAGCTGAAACGTTGAGTAGATAACAATAAGGATGAGGACAATAGTCCAAATAATACAAATTATCAAGCCTCATCTCAAAAATTCAGAGAAATAGTATTTTAAAAGTATATTATAAGATAGAAAAAAAAAAAACCCATCAAAAATCTTCTTTTATAACCCTTTTTAAAATAACACTGAACAATTTTAATTTCATCATTCAGTAAAAGAAAAGAAAACAAGAAAATGGAGATTTTTTTTTTCTTACATCTTTCTAGCTTGTCCAAAGCAGTGCTCATTTTTCATTTCATCTCTTCTTCTTTGTAAGGCATTAACAATTATAATACAATCTTAAGGGATATTTAATATTTGTTGAATTTTCACTAATAATATAAATTATCAAAATCCTAATTATCCCATAAACTCCATCTTTGTTCAGTCTATAACCATAATGAAACAATATTTGTAAATTTATGTATCAAAATAAAAGAAAACTTATAAAAAGTAGAATTTCCGAGAGAAATGGGATTAAAATTTAGACAATAGTTTTCATTCATATTAAATGAGAAGTAATATTTCCAATTGAACTAACAAAAATAGTTTACTTCTATCACCAGAATTTCTTTAATTATACAGATTTCTTTGTTTAATGGCATATCAACCTTTGTAGATTATTTAATACCAAAACCATTCTCATATATATTTACCAACTCCACCGCACGAGCAAGATGTGACACAAGGCCAAATTTTTAAGCGGAGTTTACCAGGTTTGAATTAAGAGTTTTCCTTCCCCAAGACCAGTTGCCTTACCAAGGTTGAAGAGCCTAGTCCACCCAACTATTTACCAATAGTTGAAGGGAGAATAGTTGGATTCATACTTTTCCCAATGGTATTAGTGCTATATGAAATGCAACTAGCCTTGTCCAGGATCTGAACTCGTGTCACAGTGTCCATTTCCTTTGATGACAACCATTACACCACGGGCACCTCTCCAAGGCCATTCTTATAGAACAGTAGTGGTATTATTTAACTAGTATTCCCAGTTGATTCTTTTTATTTGAGGTTATTGTTATTTAATCACATTGGTTATATAGAGCTGTGTAAATGGAATTCAAAACTGTTTGAATTATGCAAATATCCCCAGTGATTCAAAAGTTATGAAAATTGAAAACCCAAAATTGGGGACTACAAAAGTGGACAGGATTTTGTTAAAAAAAAAAGTCAAATCACAAACCAATTCAGAACAAGAAATTCAGTCATTTCTTTACCATTTCTTTATTTTTTTAAGCAATTTTGATAAAACTTTGCATTCTTATGTAATATTGTATGCTCTTTCTAATTCTGCACTCAAGTTATATATACCTCTGTGCTGTAACCCATTACTTAGAGAATAATAGGTACAGATAGCAGCTTTTTTAAAAAAAATTTTTTAAGTTTACCACAAGATTATTCAACATTTTCATTCTAATACTGCATATATACACATATATATTATTAATTTAATTTTTGAATACTGATGTTGAATTACATACAAGAAATAGAATACCTATCTACATATATTTTTAAACAAAACCAGTTCGGTGTGTGTGCTGAGTTTTGTTTATGTTTCTTATAATTTTAAGTTGTTTTTTTCCAAAATTGAAAATTTGCCGAAAAAACCCGATGGTACAGCATCATTAATATTTCCCACATTATATATGAAAATAATTCTGAGACTTATCTTCTATTAATGATATAGTGTTCTTTTTTTTTTCTGATCTGATACTTTTTGAAAAAAAAAGTCCCTCAACTTTTGTCTATCATATTTTTGTTTCCAAAGGTCAGAAAAGAAAAAAACAAGTTCCTGCTTGTATTTTAAGGTGTATTATAATTAAGTGTAAAATTTCAAGAATATTGATAAAGATTAGCCACTTTGATTTTACAAAAGAAATTAACATGTAATATTTAGTCTCGGGCGGAAAAAAACTCATATTACGCATTTTTGGCTGTTTGAAGCAAAATACCATTTTAACTCAACATAAAAAAATAATTTAATGGATAAAAACACATAAAAATAACATATCTAGAAAGATTATTTTCTTTTCTTTCCAACCATATAAATATTTTTAAGCTTGGAAAAGAAATACGTGAGAAATTGTGATTTATACCAATTAAGGTCAGAATTTGTCAATGTCCACCAAAATCAACGAAAATTCAGGGGTTGCTATTTTAACCCATAGCTAGAACAATTCATTGTTAAAAAAAAAAAAAAAAAAAACACAAATTAGGGGAATCAATACTCACTTTCATCATCAATCCACACATGCTAAATATCATTCCTAGTAAGTTCATATAATCTGGTGTTGGATCTTCAACCGGGCCACCACTTGGAGGAGGTTTGTACCTATGGAAGTGGAAAACAAAACATTCATATATATGCATATAGAGAAAAATGTAAATAAATCAGTATACAAATTAACCACACCATATATTATGTAAACCTTTAATTCTTAGTGATATATAAGATACATTGCAGGATTTTAAATGCACTAATAACATGGGCTGTTTTGAGACAAATCTAACTCAGATTTTCAATAGACACTGTTAATAAATAAGATTTATTCTATGTATTAATGTTTTGAAATACTCATTGATAAACTTACACAATTCTTGAGGGTATTGTGATGTAAGCAGAAACGTAGTGTCAGTTACAGACAGACACTGAATCTCCATTATAATAAGATGATTATATGCCAATGTCTTTTTTTTTTGACCATCTATAGAGTGTTTGATAGATGCTAAAATACTTTATCCAAAAAATTTTTAAAATATTTTCAAATAAAAAATTCATTTGAAAATATTTTTGTAATCATATTTTCAATATTCCATTATTTTTTTAAAATTGCACTGAAAAAAAAAAAAAAAATAGTTCTATTTAAAAGCTACAACCACTCCAGGTCAATGTGTATCTGGGAGAAATAGTGGTATTATCGCATAAATGCATCCTGGCCTCCTGCCCTAAAAACGCTAAGTGTTGCCTGCTGAAAAATGCCTGCGCTACTATTGAACTCCCTGGCTGTTTGAAGGCGTTTTTCCCAAAAAGTTAATGCAATATGAAAGCGATATTTTAAACCCCCCCCCCTCTTTTCTCAACAAGTAAATGTAAATATTTTACCACTCCCTCTTTAAAATATTTTTTTAGCAGTTTGAAGGTGTTTTTATCAACAAATAACTTTTTTTAGTGGTTTGAAGGCGTTAAAAGTAAGCCGCCACCCAGGATTTTTAATGAGAAGTAAATGTAAATATCTTAAACTTCCCCCCTATTTAAAATATCTTTCTTTTTTCAGTATTTTCATTTTATTTTAATTTGAAACAACTGTCACAAATTTCTAAATAAATACGACAAAGTTTTGAAAATAAAAACAATCAATACATTATTAAACAAATACAAATAAATAAAAAAAATTCAAAATATTTAGATATTCTTTTTTATTTTAAAAATAAGATATCACTTTCATATCACATTAACATTTCAGGGAAAAATGCCTATAAGCTAGGGAGTTCAATAGTAGTTTGGGTTAGATTTTCAGCAGACACCGCTTAGTGTTTTTTAGGGCAGGAGGCCAGGACGCATTTATGCGATATGCACCAAAATTTTAATAATATAATGAACCAACAGTATAGAAATACAGAAGATTTTTTTTTTTTTTTTTAAGAAATAATCAGTAGCTGAAAATTTCTATTAAAGTATTTAAATTTACTTATTTCAGCATGGAAAGGAAAAATAATGTAGTGGCTGCTAATGTGATTTGTTTAAAAATAGCCCCGGGTAATGCACATTAAAATATGCTAAGATTTTTAAAACATACTTTGCCGACAAATTACAAATGCGAAAAATTGAATAAGATTTGGTTTGTTTAATGGCATACCAATCTTCATGGGTTATCTAATGCCAAAGCCATCCTTGTAGAAGAATAGTAGTGATACTATTTAGTCCATAACTGGAAGGGATGAGGAAGTTCATACTTTCCAAAGAGTATTAGCACAAACGTGAATGTAATAGTGTGACTGGAGGTTTGAACTCGCTTACTACGGTTTCACAGTCTAGTGCATTAGCCACTACACCTCGGGACTCTCCCCGTAAATTGAATTAGAAAAATCCCAGAAATAGGTGTGTATTCTCTTTAAAAGATTTTAACCAGACACATTAAAAGAAAGTGAAACTTGCTCACATGTGTAAATAAATGATTGGTTTTAATGGCATGTCAACCCATCTTAGGTTATTTTATGCCTAGAGGTTAGGGAATTGCATTGATTGTACATTTATATTTTTTGTGTAGTTTGAGAGTTTTTTTGCAGATAGTTATGATTTCAAGTATTTTTATCAAATCCTAATAATTTATACAGAATTATATGGTTTCAAGTAACTATCTAACCCATAGATAGGTACCCTAACAGGTACTACTAATTGGGGTCAGAATGGACCTGTAAGTAATAGCAATGAATTGGCACTTCAGACTCCTCAAAAATCTAGAACTGGAGCCTCACCATCAGATGCAGTTTAGTGTCATACCCAGAACATCCCCCCTTTTTGGGGGGGGGGTAACTCTTTGTAGGTTTGGTTTCCCTTTTTAATGGTATATTAACCTAATGGGTTATTTAATGGCAAAACCAATCTTGTAAAAGAACAGTAGTGGTACTATTTAACCCATAGGTGAGGGATGAGGTTCATACCTTTCCCAAGTATTTTAGTCCAAAAGTGAAAGTTGGTTGGTTGGATTTTACGGCATGTCAATCCTTGTTGGGCTATTTTATGCCAAATACATTTTGTTTTATTCATTCTTGATAGGTACTCAATCTTCTTTTTCAACTCATTTTTTTAATTCTTTGTACGAGTTAAACTCATTTTTTTCTATTTAACCTATAGGTCAGACCCTAACAGGTACTACCACTCCGGGTCAGAGTGGACTTGGGAGTAATGGTGATCCAGAGCTCCAGAATTGGAACTACACCATCAGATAGAGTTTAACATCATACCCAAGATATTAAGACCCGTCTAGCACATATATGATTTTAAAAAAAGGTTGGGGCAATTATATAGGTGCTAGGGGTTGACGTGACCAGTCCGAAAGTGAAAGTAAGACCGGAGTTCGGAGTATGATATAGTCCAGCACATTAGCCACTACTCCATAGTGACCCCCCCCCTTCCTCTGCAGGGGATACGTATTCTAAGACCAGCTGACAGGACGGTTTCTTTTAAAGATTTTAGCCAGACACATTAAAAGAAAGTGAAACTAGCCTGCACACGTGTGAATAAGATTAGTAGGTATTTACCGAACCCGTTCACCACCGTAGGACGTGACACAAGGTCACAAATATGGGGCGATTGCGAATAAAATTAGTATTGGTTTGTTATACTAAATTAAAATTATGATTGTCAGCAGTTTGGCCCAAATATTTGTTTGTTCTATTTCTTCTAGCACCCCCCCCCCCGAGATATGTTGCGCATTTATTTTTAAATTATGGTGTCTAAGCATTAAGTAAATAAATAAAACAATGCCAGAATTCAAACTTTACTACGTGATCATAAACAAAAGACAAAATGAATAAATGAAATTTGGAACAGTTCCAGTAAGGATCGATCTTTAAACAGAACACTGGTGAGTTTAGAATTAGCTTGGAAATACGAGGCAAGCTTAATAATCATCACTCTTAATTTGGTAGTAAATGAAAATATTGTATTATTTAGGGATAATAGTCGATGATGTAGGGACCCTACACCATCGTATCATATTACAGGAGGACTTAACCGTTAATGATGATGATAATAATTAATCCGACTTTTATCGATCTTAAATCCATCCGATTTGGGCTGACCTGTCACACCCTAAGAAAAGGGTATTAAATAAATAAGTATTAACTTGAAGATGGTATTTTCAGGATTTTAAAAATAAAGAAAGCATGCCAATTTAGGGTTTGTATAATGGAATGCATAATAAAGAATTTGTAGATACTAATGCATGATAGTTGGTAAATATGAGAAAAAAAAAGCAAACTTTACTATCTTAAAAAATAAAAATACACTCTGTACGTACATGCACACTGTATTAAAAACTATTTTCTTTTATAAGTTATATTATTTTAAAGAGAACAAATTATTTCTATGATAAAAAATATATAAAAATGTAATACTATTATCCCCCAACTAGATGTGTAAATTTCAGTCATTTGTTTTGTTTTTCTGAACAATTAAGTCCAAAAAATTATGTATCAACTATTAAAAAAAAAAAAACTCGATTTACAAGTGATTGCGTATATATAATTTTTAGGACATAAATAGGGAGCAAAAAAAAAGTAAAAAAGCAAATGACCGAAATTTACTCTGGGTGGTGAATGTAAGTATTACATTTGAACATCTTTTCTTTCATTTTTTTTTTTTTTTTTTTTGTACATTACCGAAAAAATATTGGAAAATATCTTTATTGAACTGTTCTACAATCACCTAAAGGACAACAAAACATACAATGAATACATACAAATGTTTTTGACTTAAAAAGAAGTTTACAGTAGTCGTAAAATTTGACGTAAAACAGCTGATGAAGAACAGGAATTATTATTCTAAAAAGATGTGTAAGTTTTTTTTCTTACCTGGTAACTTTGTTTGGTCTTCTAGGATCATGGGCATTGTTAATAGATGGGGTGGCTGGAGTCGCAGCACCAGCCGCCGCAGCATCAGGTGGATTTTGGTTATTGGACATTTTTCAATGTCGTTTTTGAAAAAAAAGGGAATGGTTTTGTCCACCTCGCTTGTTGCTGCGATGGCGTGTCCCTCCCGGCGCAACAACGGAAGCGGAAGTTGAATTATACTCTAGAAACAAATTTGAAAATTCTCAATATATTGATTAATTTTTTTTTACGTTAATTTTTACTAAATTAAACAAAATCAGACTTTATATTTACAATGATATAAATAAATTAAGTCAAATAATAAAAATGAATGGTTGTATAATGTGTGTATGTTTTTAATGCATGCGTGTGTGTTGTTTGACGGCACACCACACACATAGGCATTTAGCATGGCTGACTCGGATGCTAAGGAAGTTGTGGAGGAGGATTCCAGTGATGTAAGTTTTGTTTTCAGTTACCAACCGTTGATTTTCTAGTGTGATATATTAACGATTTGACAGATTCTTCTTTATGTTTATTCGCGCTCTCGACAGCACTGTAGAATCGATATGATGTGCAGTTCTTTCTCTCTTGACTTGTTGACTGAAGGTGGTTGTATTATCAAATCGATATTATCATCTGCTACTGAAGAAGAGAATGAATGACGGACGAGCTACGTCAAAAAATCACGTATACATATTTCTTTTTAATGATAACAATCATATTTTCATACAATGGGGAAATGGTTTTATCACTTTTATTTATAGCATTGGTTTGTTAAATCTGTTTATTTGTTGATAAAGTGAATAAAATATTAATTTCTTTTCTTTTTCCCTCCGTTTCACCAATGTCATTTTTTTATAAGATTTCATCAATTTATTCGTGATAAAAAAAACATGCTCTTTGAATTTAAATTTGTCTGTAAATACCATTTTTTTAAATTAATTGAATTATTGATAATCACTGTAAATGTTTTTTTTTTTTTTAATTTCTTTTTTTGAGAAAATTACAATTTGTATTCTACTACACTCTACAGTAACCTATAACGTAAAACTAAAACCAATATTTTCCATATCTGATATCAAAATCAATAGTGATAAATCATTAAAGAACTTATTTTCTTTTGTTTTTGATGTTTCAAAAAAGAAATAAAATTTCAATTTCAAATAAATAAACATCTATTTATTATTATATCTTGTATTTTTAACCAAAAAAAGTGAGATATATTTGAATTAATAGAATTTAATATTTAATTGCTTTACTTATACTATTTCTACGACAACTGAAAACCACTCGACAAATCGATGAAAGCAAAGAAATTTTTTCCTGCTTTATCAATAATCACATGAAACCGTTTGATCGCCATCAGATCACAAAGATATCGAATATTGATTATTAATTATGAGTTTTTATTAAACGATTTTCTTATTTTAATTGATTAATTCCACTGCTAGCAGACGATTATTTTTATACTGATGATTTTATTAAATGGGTGATAATCTGATCATGACGACCAGAGTCACATTTATTTAATCTTATCCTCAAGCAATTTACCACATTTCTTCTTCTTTATATAAATAAATTACCTGTCAGTTGTCAACTGTTCAGTTTTCCACGTTTCATTTTTCTATCATTTGTTTAGATGGACATATTTTTTCTCATTGAAGGAAATACAAACATTTTTTTATTTTCTGGGAAAATAAGTAACAAATGATGTAATTGTGTAAAAACACCTTTTTAGATGAATCAAAAAATATACTAAATCGAATTATATAACGATGTTTTGAATCAGATGACCAAAGAAGTTGTAAATAAGATAAATAAATGAATACGGTAGAATTTGTTTTAAATTATTAAAAAAAACAGATTAAGTTTCTTGTGCGCAAAATGAGGTATTTTAATTTATTTAAGAAAAGAAAAAGACTTAAATTTCTTGGTTAACCAAAAAGCAAACCTTAAATTTTAGTGATATTTTAAAACGCAAAATACACCTGTATGGAAGAAGTCGATTATTATTATTATTTTCTCTTCTTTCTTTTCAAATGTCTCAAGTTTATAAAGCTATTTTCTCTTTTTCTTTTCTTCTTGACCTTGATCAAGTCTTTCAATTCCATAGCTTGGTGGGAAGCAAAAAAAAAAAAAATTGCATACCTTTAGTTTACATTTGCATATCCACTTATCAGTTTAAAAATAAATATATTCAAATTTGCCTTTTATGTGAACAATTTATTACGTCAAAAAGTAAAATCACAAATGGTAAGAAGTCTTTATTGAATTGTCAAAAAGCATAGAAAATAAATTAAAAAATTTCTATGGAAAACAAAAGAAAAGGCAGTCTAGTTGATTTTTTTTAACGATGTTTTTATAAAATGAGACAAGTAAACTAAAACTTTAGATTTTAAATTCAAAATTAAAGTTGAAGAAAGTGTTGTTGTTTTTGGTTTTTTTTATCAAACACTAACTGATTTAGTAATACTTATATTGAATGCGAATACACCTGTGGTGATCGAAGATTTGATAAGATTAGGTGATTTTTTTTTTAATTTCCTGCTTGATGACATCGAATAGGACAGCATTGCCATTGTTGAATTCCTTTTTCAACCCCATGAAGTGAAGTTAATGGAAATTATTTATACCAATTTGAAGATATTAACAACTTGAAACATAGAAACTTCTATCAAAATGACTTGTTTCGGCATTAAATAACTCCAAAAGGGTTGATACATAGTAAAACAAACAAACCTAACCAACCCATTATGCCCCCCCCCCCAATGAAATAATTTAAAAAAATAAACAAAATAAAATAACAGTAGTTCTGCTAATCTTGTGTTGTGCATTTTGTGCTTACACAAATATTTGTATAAGAAAAAATAGAACAGTAACAGTCACATAGAGAAATAAGCTTACTGAAGTGTGTCAATCCGTTCATGGTTTTTTATTTTTTATTTGTGTTTACTATTTATAATACACTCATTGAAATTAGTTAATGTTTTTATTCATCACACAGTATATACATCCTATATACTCAAACAAGAACAACAACCACAGTGTGAAACATGTCAAACACCTTTGACTGTTAAACACTTGCTCATAGAATGCAGGGTTTTTGCTCACATCAGAGACCGTTATTTTAATGCAAACAATATGAAAGATCTATTTGAAAATGTCAACATAGAAGACATTCTGTCCTTTTTTAAGGAAATAAAATTATACCATAGAATATAGACATGAACCTAATCAATAACATACAACATAATCCCCAATGATGCTAACACAAAAGTGTAAATATAGATACACAACATATATTACTTCCTAACTGCTCGGCATGACATAACCCCATATGGGTTGATATGCCGTTAAAATAAATCAACCGGCCAAGTATATACATCCTGTTCATAATATTTTACAAGAATAATCTTGTCAATTAGAATTTGACACGATAAAGATCACCGACTATTTTTTAAATTTTATTTTTACTTTATTTTTAGAATTTATTTTCATTTTATTTTTAAACACACACACACACACACACATTGTGCAAAGCACATAAATCAATATCTATCATTACTTATTTATTTTTATTCAAATTTGAAACAATTAATTCACTCACTCGTGTGTGTGTTGATCTAAATGTTAGGCCAGTAGAAAAATACTTAAAAATGGCAAAAGGTCAAAATAATTGCAACTGATTTTTTCCTTTCACAATAAATTTCTACGAAGTTTCTATTTTAACATATTAAAAGTCTACATAAATCAATCCTTGGCAAATATGAAAATTTTACACTTGCCAATAGGTATCTTGTATTTTTAGAATGTACGTAATCTACTCTACATACCAAAACTGAGGTATGATCTGAAGTGCATCTATAAAAATTAGGATATCAAATGAAATATATTGAATTCTTCTTTCATTTCATAGCAAAAAAGAAACTCTATTTGAAAATGTATTTTGGAGTAAAAACCAAATATAATGAGAAAATTTGACATTAAAATACAGTATTATGCCTGTTTTTGTTTTCGCTTGAATAAGTAGTTGAAAACCTCTTTGTCTTCCATAGATTGGAAAATCTCATAGCCAACTTCTTTTGCTTGATCCAAATAGTTGTTAGAAAGCTCAATCCTCTCTGGCCTTGTGCCACAACTAAGCAAAGCTTAGTATATATATATATATATATATATATATATATATATATATAAGTAGCATAAGGTATTATTATTGAGAATCTGCAATCCAAGCTCAAATCCTAAATGAGGCTGTTTGCATTTCACATCATGCTAATACCCTTAGGAAAAGTATGGATCCAGCTATTCTCCCTCCAGCTTTGGGTAAACTGTAGGGCAGTCTGTGTTCTTTAACCTTGGCATGGCAACTCATCAAGGAAAAGGAAAACTGAATTCAAACCTGTTAAACTTAGCTTAAAAATTGACATTGTGTCACATCCTGTTCGTATGGAGGGGTTGGGTAAATGCATACAAATTTAACCAATCTTGATAAATAAACAATAAAATATTTATTCAAGTAGCAAATGATAGACAAACTGTTGATCCATGCATTAAAATTGTCCCTTATAGCCAGTAATCTCAGGCATTGAAACAGTGCTTGTGGGTAAATGTTCACTGCTTCTTTGTTAATATCCACAATTGTTTTTAATCCCAGAGTAACTACCTGTTTTTTGTTTTTTTTCTCAAATGAGTAGTTGAAAATCTCTTTGCCTTCCATAGATTGGAAAATCTTATAGCCAACTTCTTCATAAGTTCAGTGGAAAAGCCTGCCTAATATCTATTGATATGGCTAACAATATGTAAAGCCAGTTTTTCTGCTAGCATTGTACAAGACGGGTGGCGCATTAGTTTGATCATCTCTAATGGGGTCTAACTGGCGAGGTGGGGGTATTATGTTGAAAGACCCGAAACCCTCCCCCAATGAACCAGTTAATAACATAACTGACACCGCCACCCAGCACTGTTTAGTAGCACAGGCATATCTCAAACATTAATAAACCATTCTTAAAAAGAGGATACAACTCCTGATGGTCTAAGGAGAGTTTCCACAATGTAGTGTCTAACACCCTAGACTGTGACATTGTAGTAAGCGAGTTCAAACTCCAGTCATGCTATTATGTTTACTTTCAGACTTAGGAAATGTATGAACCTTCTCATCCCCCCAGCTATAGGTTAAATAGTACCACTACTGTTTTTTTACAAGGATGGCTTTGGCAAAGTTTGATATGCCATTAAACAAAGTAGTCAAGTCATAATGGTCTCTTGAAAAAGTAGCCATTTGTTGTAGATAAACATATTGTCTTCACTTACAATTTGTGACATGGTAGCATGTCCTACAATTAGCTATGATAGTTTGAGTCTTACACCATAATGGCTGGATTAAAGTCAAGTCACACTGAAAGCACCGGTTCCTGCTAGATCACCAATGTTAGGCTGCAACGAACCTGTTCAATACTCAACTGTGTAACCACTTAAGCAACTTCAGGTACTGTAAGCAACCTGAGTCCTTTGTTTATCAAAAACTAGAAGCGGCTACCCAGCATCAACTGGGCAGAGGGGGGAACTCTAGTGTATTGATTTATTTACTTTTGAGATTTATAAATGCTGGACATTTTTAAGTAGAATTTCAATGCTATTTCTATGTATATTTTAATTTTTAGATAATATAAATAATATAAATCAAATCTTCATAATTTTTGCTCAAAAAGCAGGAACCATTAATATGGTGTGTATATATATTTACTTTGTCGTTAATTGTTTTATTTTCGTAGTTTCATCCAGACATACATACACACCAACTGCCCTTTATATATGTATAGATAGATAGATGACTTGATTCAGCATTAAATGATCTGAAAAGAGTTGTTATGCTGTAAAATGATCAACCAATCATAATGGCTGGTTGAAGGTGATAACGAGCGTTGTGGTTTATGGTTTATTTACTCAACCAGAAATATCAATATAGAAAAAATGCATGACATATCTGATAGATTTAGGTCAATGATAGGCTGAAACACTATAGTTGCCCTCCTTGGGTGTTTTCCTTTGTTTACCATTTAGATGAATCCTGACCAATCTGGACATGGTCATTGCAGATATGGGGAAATTGTCCAAAAGATATCTTTTAGATATGGTGATACTATATAAAAACATTTTATTATTTATTTTTTTAAGTCATTAGATATTTAGGTGCCATTATAGTATGTGGCCTACCCAGTTTGAATGTGTCCTACCTCAGTACGAGTATATTTATAGATATAAGTAGTAGGCAATTTATTGAAACTAATTATTTTTTACATATATTCAATTTCAAGAAATGCAATTCGGTCATAAGCTGTATATAGTAATTAAGAATAATTAAAAAAGAATTTATACATAATTTACATGAATCAGATCTATTTAATTCTGAAATAGGGTTAGGGTTAGCAGTTATTATTATAACCTTATAATATGCTTTTTATGGTAGGCCACATATTATAAGAGAGACCTGATTTCGTAGGCCACATTCTATAATGGTACCGATAGTTATTCATATTGATTGAACAGATTTTTTGTCAATGTAATTTTCAAAAAAATTTTTTTTTTTCACCTCTGTTATTGTTTTATTTTCAAACGTATCAAAAGAAATCCTTTGTATATTTTTATATAGAAATTAATTAAAATAAAATTAAACTATTTCATATTATTTTCTATCCCCAATCAGCAATTACCTGATCCTTCACTCTCTTTCATCAGTGAAAATGGGAATTATTATATGCAAAGATAAAATGTCAACTACAAAAGCAAATGAGAATTGGTTTATTTAAGATCCTTTCAGCTCAATATGGATTCTATTTTCATCTGAGTAAAAAATGAAAGTTTCCCAGACATAAAATATCTGAACAATACATTAATTTTTATTTCTCTTTTTGGTTTGATTATACAGATGCTCCTTTCTTCACTTAGGTTGGTTTCTTTTGTTTAATGGCATATCAACCTTTATGAGTTATTTAATGCCCAAGCCATCTTTGTAGAAGAACACTAGTGGTACTATTCAACGCATAGCTGGTGGGATGAGGAGGTTCATACCTTTCCCAAGGGTATTAGTCCAAAAGTAAGCATACTAGCATGACTGGTGTTTGAACTTGCATATTAGCCATTAAGACTTAGGATTTTTCAACTTTGCACTTCTATTCAATAGTTATTCAACTTTTAAATTCTTATTTTTCACTGGTGGTTGATACCATGTTGGCATTGTGATCGCCTTCATCAAAGTGTACTGACATAATTGATTCCTTTGACTCTCTTTTGCCATCTGTCCCTATCAGCTATTGCTCTTGGTAAATTTTTTAGACAGCATCTATTTTCTGCACAGAGCTGATGAATATAAGTTTTTACTGGTCAGCCTACACTAATAATACAATAATTATAGATTTTCAAAAATGTACAAAAGGTTTGCTCCTATAATTTTTTGGTAGTGATAGAGATATATATATATATATATATATATATATAATTGGTAAAGAAAGGGCTTAAAAATCGGCCATTTTGCAGTTATAATACATTTCTGCCCATCTATTGTTAATCATCTCTCTCTCTCTCTCTCTCTCTCTCTCTCTCTCTCTCTCTCTCTCTCTCTCTCTCTCTCTCTCTCTCTCTCTCTCTATATATATATATATATATATATATATATATATATATATATATATATATATTACCAACCCTTCTGCATGATCAGGATGTGACATTAGGTCAATTTATTAAATGGAGTTTAACAGGTTTGAATTCAGAGTTTTCCTTCTCCTGGACCAGTTGCTATACCAAGGTTAAAGAGCCAGTCTAACCTACTTTTTAACCATAGCTGGCTGGAGAATAATTTGATTAATACCTTTCTAAATGCAAACAGCCCTATTTAAGATTTGAACTCTGGATTCTGAGTCCATTTCCTATGACGATAACCGCTACACCACAAGTGCCTTTTCCATATAGATCAGTTCCTGTTTTTAATAAAAAATAGTTTCATTTGCAAAGATTTTCTTTAATTTTTAAATTTCTAAGCAGGAACTACTTGTATAATATTTACTGTGTTGCTGTGCTTTTCCTTTTTTTTGTCAATTTGGGGAAATAGTCCAAGTTAAAAGTGCAGTAAGGTTAACTCAAAGCCAAACTTTTTTTTAGATCTTATTTTTCTGATGCAGGTATCATTGGGGAATGAGAAAAGTTTTGGTAAACAGGCTTGGCTTTGGCCCATCTACCAAAGCTTTTAACCAATGTTAGTTCCAAAGATAATCTAAAATGTCTCTCAGTGGTGTGGCTTTGATCCTCATGGGTAAAAATGATTAGGAAAGCTATTTGTTGGTGGGTTGGTGGTTTTTAACAGCATATCAACCTGTCTGGGGTTATTTCATACCAAGAGGTAAGGAAATAATATATGTTGTATATCTATATTCATACTTTTGTTGTTAACGCTTTTAATGATATGTTAGCCTCCGTGGGGATTGTACTGAGGGATTAGTTTTGTATGGTATTGATCAGGTTGATGTTTATATTTTTTGGTATAATTTTATTTCCCTCAAAAAGGACAGATGTTGTTTTTTTTTTTTTTTTCAAATAGATCTTTCATATTATTTGCAATAAAAAATTGGTTTCTGGTGTGAGCAAAAATCCTAAAGCTATTTGTGATCATTTGGTTTCAAATTCCAAAAGTCTTGAAAGGCTCCCTGCTCTGCATAAACAATAATGTTGCTCTTGTGTTCACAAAAAAATTATAGTGATTATAATTTAATTAGAGAATTAGGCAAATATGAAATTTAGAAATACTAATAAGAAGTAGTAAAAAGTTTGACTTTGAAATAAAAATTATTCTATAAACTTTATTTAAATAGTTTGACCAATTAGTGTATCTTTTATAAAGCAAATCAATAGAGTAATTACAATTTTCCACCTATAAAATTAAGTGTGATGATCTTTTGAGAAATTTTCCAAATTCATTTTAATTAGTAAAGTCTGTAGAGTAGCCAGTTGTATCAAGAAAGCTATTTGTTGGTCCATTTTCTATGACCCATAATAAATAAGACAAAATATCCATTCAGAGAAAGAATTAAAGACTTGAAGTTTTCATGTTTATAGATGATTTTTCTTTTGTCTTTTTTATCCTGAACTAGAAATACTAAAACTTGAATTTTACTCAATATTTTTATTACTCAGCAATCATTTGAGATATAAAAAAAAATTCTGTTTGCATAATCATTCCAAATAACTTCAAAAGATAAGAATCAAATGAGAGAGAATTTTTTTATGAGTGTTATTTTTTTTTATTAATATCTATATTTTCCTGAACTGTTGTTTTTGTAGGAGTTGTCATACAACTCTCTAAAAAAAAAAATCATGGAAGACACTCATCCAACAACTCTCTTTTTTTTCTTTTTTTTTTTCTTTTTTTTTTTTTCTTTTTTTTTTTCAAATTTTTCTTTATTCATTTTTTGTTTTGTTTTGTTTTTCTCACTTCCCAAAACAACTTTTGTGCTTTTTATAGAAACTAGAGAAAAAAGATATATTGTATTGAATGTCACGGTTTCCTTTCTACAATGTTTGTGTGGCCCTATAATTTTTTTTTGTTTTGTTTTTTTGTTATTTCACAATGAATGACAAATATTTTTTTCAAGGCTTATAATTTCCTGAGAAATTTGAGATTTATTTTTCTTTATAAAAAAAAAGAATAATTGAATCCATCCACATATAATGAAAGGTTTCTCATAAAATAATTATACTACCCCTGGAAAAACTCATGGAATATGTTCACCTTGGCTTTTTATTTAGCAGTGAATAAACTAATAATAGATCAGATGCAACATATTTTTTTTTCCATGGCTTGGGAAAAAGTTATACCATTAATTTGGGAAAAAGATATAATTAATTTAAATAATCTAATCTAGTTTGTTTAAAGAATATTTTAAGAAGCCAGAATGTTCAGCTATTAAAGAAAAAATGCTTTGTGTCTTATCTGTTATTAGTTCATTTACTGCTAAATAAAAAAAACCTAAGTGAACATCTTCTAAGTGTCCTAGTTGATACGTTTTGCTTTATATGTTTACTGAATTACAATAAGAACATTTATTTATTTATTTCTAATTTGTCTTTAAAAGGTCTAACTCTGTCAGCATGGCTTAAAAAATGCTGACTGTATCCCCCGCAGAGGGGTAAGACCCCCCCCCCAAAAAAAATGTCCTGGGTATGACACTAAAACTGCATCTGATGGTGATGCTCTAATTCTGGAAAGTGTGGGGTACTTCTTGATTGCCATTACTCTCAGGTTCACTCTGACCCTGGAGTGTAGTACCTGTTAGGATCCCATCTATGGATCAAATCGATCTGCTTAAAATTTATTCATATTTGATAGGACCACGTGAAAAAACATCTTAAGAAACAACTATACAAACAATGTAAATATGAATATACAATGAATGCAATTCCCTAACCTTTAGGCATAAAATAACCGCAGATGATTTGACATGCCATTCAGTCACTTAAAATGTCATCAAAATATGTTTGCATTCATAATATAAGTACATTAGATAAAGAATAATTTGTCAGTTTTCTAATAATGTTCTTATAAGATCTGTATGCAGTGCAAAGTACAAAAATAAGAACTTTTCAGTATATTTTTGTTTGGTTGGAATTTATTCCCATAAAACATTTCTAAGTTATTAACTCCACCCATTTGAATATTAGCCAAAAAAAAGTATAATAAATAAATAAGAAAAATGTAATTACAATTTAAGAGAAAGAAGCATCTAATTTCATAGCTTGACTTTTTTTTTCATTTAACGAAAGTATAACATATTTTGTGAGTTAATGATTGCAAAATGCTACTTTAAGAATTATCTTTAGGACAAAGTTACATCAGATTATTGACACAGAGGAAATTGTTTTTGTTGATGTACAGGCTGCAAATTGTTGGAGATTCTTAAATCTTCTACTGGGAATACTGATCATTATCAGTTCTACTTTAATGTCTGTGTCTGTGTGTCTAAAGCTTTAAGTTAGGGTCTATAAGATATAAAAAACTAGTTTCTTTGTAGCTTTTTAAATCTTAGTTTAATAGAGATTATGTGTCTGTATATATATATATATAGCTCTGTATTTAATCTAAATTATAGATTATTATACATTGTGCTCTCTCTAGGGATTTATAAAAATCCTTGTATTTGCACCTACTAAAACCTGCAATAATTATTCAGTGTGATTTTGAATATCCCATGTAGAATCATCCCTTACTACCAGTTTTGGATACCTTACACACACATACACACACACACACACAGATATATATATATATATATATATATATATATATATATATATATATAAAGAACAAATATAATCTCTGTCACCACACATTATGCATTTACTGTTTTGTGTCTTATCAATTGTTTTTTATTCCCATTTTTGTTTTATTATTATTGTTAATATTATCCTTTGAATTAATAGAATTTATGTTTGATTTTCCTTCATAATATTATCAAAATATCTTAAGAGTTTAGGTTAGAGCTCTGAATTATATATATAATTAAAGAAAACAGAAACATAATAACATTAATACACATACACCAATAAGACTGTAACTGAAACTATGTCACCTCCGATGTCACTATTCATATTAGTTACTTACATTATATTCTCAATGATTATGAAATAGTCATTATTTAATCTTAATTTGCATCTTATTTATTAACAATGTCTCTATTAAAGTCTAGCTGAGTTAGATTTGCCTTAAAATAGCTCATGTTATTAATGCATTAAGATTAAATGAGAAAAATGTAAATCCTGATTATCTAGTGTTGCTAGTGAATTCTTATTTCTTATGAGTTTCATCACCTCAGATAAATAATGGACCATTCCCTTTTTATTATAAAGAAAGGGAAGAAAAAGGACATGCTACATAGAAAAATATAAGAATGAAAGAAAGAGAATAGGTGAAAGATAGAGAGAGGGGGTGAGCATGTGGAAGTGATAACTCTAATCTGTTTCAATAAAACAGTGAAAAGATGATAAGGAAATAAAAGAAAGAGTGAGAGAGAGAGAGTTAAATCAAGATTATTATACTTTTTACATATCAAACTATATAGCAATAGCTCTTAAGTAAACATCAAATGTTGTAATAATTAAATTATCATACTGTGGCAGAGATGCTGATAGCTTTTTGATTTAGTGTATCCTGGGACACACATCTTTGCTTTGAATGAGTTCCCGGGAAATTTGATGGGTCCCAATTAAAGTTTCTTAATAAATTGTAGGGTTTTTATTTATGATCTGGGTAAACAACTAAAACTGTCTAACTCCTACTTTGTAACCTACCCTGTGTAATTTGTTTCTAAGAAAATATTGAAATGTATTTACAGTTAGCTTGGAATGGTGAGGGAAGAAAAAAGAAAAACACTGGGACGCATGGATACGATTTTACTGTATCCTTTTAGATTTTTATGCATCAGGGACACAGGATGCATACCTATCAGCATCTCTGCTGTGGTATATCCACAGATCCTGCTAATATCTTATTATTTCTTCAAATTAAACCTGAAATATTAAATCAAAAGATTAAAGAATTTATGTTTAGTTTAATTTTTCAGCTTCAGCTTTAACTTAAACTTATCTAGCAGCAAAATTGTATCAGCAACAAATATCACACAAAGAAAATAAAATTTTGATGAAAGAAATTATTTGTTTATTGTAATTATTTGTGAATAACATGCACTCCTAACTTTTATTTCTTCCAGCCCTGTTAATAGGGCTTAAAATAAACTGACTGTATCTCCTGCAAATGATGAAGCTCTAATTTTGGGGAATATGGTGTACCCCCTTCTTTGTCATTATTCCCAGGTCTGCTGGTAGCATTTCACATAACACTAATATCCTTGGGAAAGGTATGGGTAAATAGTAGCTGCACAAGAATGCTGTGTGCGATCTTAAACAACTCATGGAAACAACACTCCACAAGGAAGCAGCTGTATGGCCACTTGCCCCTGATCACACAAACCATCCGAGTGAGGTGAACAAGACATGCTGGACACTGCTGGAGAAGCAAGGATGAACTCGTAAGTAACGTCCTCCTGTGGAAACCAGCACATGGACACACCACTTTAGCAAAGACCTACATTGACAAGCTCTGCATGGATATTAGATGCTGTGCAGAAGACCTTCCGAGGGCTATGAATGATAGGGATGGTTGGCAAGAGATTGTCATGGATATCTGTGCTACTAGCGCAACATGATGATGATGATGATGATGATGATGAGTAGGGCAGACTTGAGTTCTTTAACCTTGGTGTAGCAACCAGTCTTGGAGAAAGAAAAACTCTGAATTCAAACATGTTAAACTCCACTTAAAAACAGACCTTATGTCACATCTTTCTTGTGTGGAAGGGTTGGTAAATACATACAGAGGTTCAGATAGCATATTCTACAGCCCCAGCTAACAGGGCGGCAAAGACTAAGTGCTTAAATAGTATCTTTCTTTTTTTTCTTTTTTTCTTTTCTTTTTTGAGATTCAATAGAAATAGTCAACGATTGTTAAAATGCTCTGAATTAAATGACTTAATAATACGTTGACTTTTGAAAGTATAGTTATAAAAAGAAGAAAATGTTTCCTAACCACAAGAAATCCACTGTCCTCTTAATAATAACAGAGAAAATTATAACATTAAATGGACAAAAGCCAATTTGAGACAAATTCTTGACTTTGGTAAAAAAAGACATTTCTATTGATTGTTCATAAATTTGATACAAAACCAATTCTTCCTTTTGTTTGTTTAAGTTTTCTTTTACTTTCACTGATAACTATAATTGTGGTTTTCTAAATTGACTGGCATTTAGTTCTTTCCTTCTAAAATGAAAACAATTTGTACAAAACTCTTGGAAATCTCAAGCAGTAGTATGCATTTACCCAGCCCCTTTGTCATGGTAAAATATGCCACAAGGTCAATTTTTAAGCAGTTTTGAATTCAGAGTTTTCCTCTCCTCAATTGTTAGCCAACCTAAACAAAGCTAAAGAACCGGTCAGCTCTACTATTTACTTTTATAGAAGTGCCTGTGGTGTAATGCTTATCATCATAGAGAATGAACACAGCAACTTGAGTTCAAATCCCAGATGAGACTGTTTGCATTTCATATAGTGCTAATACCCTTAGGAAAGGTATGCACCAAACTATTCTCCCTAAAGCTATTGGGAAATATTAAGGCAGACTGGGCTCTTTAAGCTTGGTTAGTCAACTGGTCTAAGAGAAGGAAAACTTTGAATTAAAACATGTTAAACTCTGCTTAAGAATTGACTTTGTGTCACATCATATAAGGGGTTGGTAAATACATAATAATTACCTATAGTTGTGGGAGAACAGATGGATTCATGCCTTTACCAAGGTCATTAGTGCAAAGTAAAAACACAGACATCCTTGATCAGGATTTGAACTCTGGACACCAATTCCATTTACTATAATGTTATACTAAGCACTTGATCAGTTGTAATTAGAACAAACAGTTTAAAGAAATGCAGTAACACACACATTTTATATCTTAAATATTTATCGCTTGTATTAATACTGTAAATTTGTACTTAGAGTCTTGCTGATCCAGTAACCTGGTTTGGTTGGTGGGGTTGGGTTTTACAGCATGTCAACCCTTGTTGGGTTATTTTATGCCGAAGATGTTTGTTTTATTCATTCTTCATGGGTACACAATTTTTTTTTAAACTCAATTTTTTTTTAAACATATTTTTCTAGAACTCATTTTGTTCTATAGATGGGATCCTAACAGGTACTTCCCACTGCAGACCTGGGAGCAATGGTGATGAAGAGGTGCTCCACATTCCTCAGACCTCCAGAACTCGAACCTCACCATCAGTTAGAGTTTAATGTCATACCCAGGACATGAAGACCTACAGCTACCGCCTTCTAACACCCATATGATAAAAAGGGCTGGGGCTTGCCATAAGGGCAATAGGGTTTGGACAATCATATAGATGCTAGGCCTCTCCCACCACCCATCTAGCCTAAGTAAGGGCCAAAGTGGGGGTGTTGCATGTCATGGACTGTTCATCCACCAAAATTCTGTCCTTAGGCATCACAGGTCGCCACCCACAGCCAACTGGTAGCCCTGTTTGTGTGTGGGGGGGTCTTACCCCTCTGCAGAAGTGCAGTCGGTGTATTCTAAAGTGTCAGCCAACAGAGCTGACCTGGTTTGGTGATGGACGCATCTTGAGCAGTAATAGTCTGGCAGAGGCCATTGACTCTCCAAATCTACAACAGGTTTTAATTCAGAGTTGTCCTTCTTTGTTTTTTGTTTTACGGCATATCAACCTCAGTGGGTCATTTAATGCCGATAAAGTTTCGAAATAAATCAATTCTTAATGGATAATACAATTTTTTTATAAATACATTTTTCTATTTAACCCATAGATGGGACCCTAACAGGTACTACCATTCCGGGTCAGAGTGGACCAGGGAGCAATGGTGATGAAGGGGTGCTCCACATTCCCCAAACCTCCAAAACTGGAACCTCACCATCAGATAGAGTTTAACGTCATTCCCAGGACATGTAGACCCGCAGCCACCGCCTTCTAGCATCCATATGATAAAAGGGTGGGGCTTGCCATAAAGGCAATAAGGTTGGGAAAATCATATAGGTACTAGGGACGTGACCAGCCGATTGATCGGAGAGGGCCTCTCCGACCAACCCAAGATAGGGCCAAAGTGGAGTATTGCATGTCATGAACTGCTCATCCACCTGGGCTCTATCCTTAAGCATTACGGGTCGCCACCCACGGCCAACAGGTGGCCCTATTGGGGAGTCTTACCCCTCTGCAGAGGTGCAGTCGGTGCATTCTAACTCCCCAGCCAACAGGGCGGAGTTGTCCTTCTCCTAGACTTTATACTTAAACAAAAACAACAATCACAGTGTGAAACCATTTACTCATAGAATGTGGGATTTTTGCTCACATCAGAAATTGCTTTTTGAATGCAAATAATATGAAAGATCTATTTGAAAAAGTCAACATAGATGACATTGTGTCCTTTTTGAGGGAAATAAAATTATACCAAAATATATAAACATAAACCTGATCAATACCGTACAATAATAATCCCTCAACATGATCCCCATAATGTTAGCATATCATTAAAACTATTAACTACAAAAGTGTAAATATAGATATACAACATATATTATTTCCTAACCCCATGAAATGAAGTGTTGGCATGAAATAACCCTAGATGACCTGGGCACCAACCTTGGATTGGCTGAAGGAAAGGTGTGTGAAAGGGAACTAGTCTAGTTAGACAGATTCTGGCCGTTAGCTGAGGGAAGCAGATGTTAGGATTGTTTGCTCCCAAAAGATGCCAGCTTCTCACTGTTGCATACCTCTTTACTTCTATTCTTCTTCTGGCATCTTTGACATCTTAAGTTCTTCTAGCGTCTCTTCGTCTTGGTGGTCGGTCGCACTTAACTCATTTCTTCTTCTAGATCAGTCTTGTTACCAAAACATTCACCAACCACAAAATCGTGTTATTTTCTTAAGCTTTTATTTACTTAACTAAACATTTCACTAATATAGCGCGCGTATACAGTGAGTTAAGGCAGTACATCTCTGCCCGATGTCCAAACTGAAACTGATGACCCAACCAGGTCCCACCTGACTTCACATATTTCGCAGGCTTTCTGTACTATTCCATGGAAAGTCCCGCCCGTGATATGAAAAGGGCCATCCCTTTAGAAATACAGGGGATTGACAATAATCTTATGCAACCGCATAGATTATGTAACATCACCACACAGGTAAACTCTTTTGGGCTTCAGGTTTTAATAAAGAATAGACATCTTATAAAACAATGTTTTGCTTATTATTACCTACAAGAAATTAGCACAGACTACCCAGCCTAAAAGAAGAAAGAAATCAATGCAGCTGAGGAAGATGGCCAGCGACGAAGCAGAATGAAGTAAGCACCCATCTCCTCTTCCATTATATACCCAGCATATGAAAGGATATATAACAGATTGAGAGAGTATGTGTGCACTAGATGATATTAGATATTTGGGTAAAATTTTCAAAGTCTTCACCTAGTTTGTGTATGAATTATAAAACATCTAATAGAAAGAATGTTGGATCCAATCTGCTTTTTAACCCAGAAAGATTTAATCAGAATTAAATTATATTTATGTAACTGCACTTGGTATCAATTTTGACAAGAGTATCTAACATATTTAATCAAGAGACCAATCCTTTTTTTTTTCTTTTAAGAAAAAAAAGCTCCGATTTCAGTGCAATGTTATAACAATATGGGTCATCAACCCAAAGAAAGTGCAGAGAGTGCATCTTGTAATCTCGATGTATTATGATAATAATAATGATTAAAGGATTATTTTCATCCTAAGCAAGACGCAGTATCCTAAATTTTCCTCTTGTCTTTTGTTGTTTTTTTATTAATTAACTAATTATACAAATTGCTATTAGTAAATATACAAAATAATTCTAGTTATTGTATAATCATCTAAAGTGTTGCCAAGTGTTTTCTTTGAAGATTTCTTTCTACCTGGCTGGTTTTTAAAGACAACATAACCTTATGTTAACGTTATACACAAAAACCTGTTTAGAGAATGGACTTTCAATTGAATACAGCATGTTTATATATATATATATATATATATATATAAAGTCTGAATTTAGAATAATCCTCTGCAATGGGTATCCATTCATTTGGTAGAGCATCTGCCTAAGAACAACAAGGTTCCAGGTTTGATAATGGCCCTTGAGTAGCTTGGATCTGTGTGGTAAAGTGAGGTACTGATGGTAAATGTGGCGCCCCACTTCATAGATTCGCACGCTGTCTGCTGATGCTGACAATAGGCCACTCCATTGACTTTACTTATATATCAACTCCTCCACACTGGCAGGATGTGACACATGGTCAATTTTTTTAAGGGGGTTAATTAAGGTTTTAATTCAGATTTTTCCTTCTCCTAGACTGGTCAACCAAGATTAAATAGCCCAGTCTGCCTTACTATTTACCCATAGCTGAAGGGAGAATAGTTGGATGCATACCTTTCCCAAGGGTATTAGCCCAATGTGAAATTCAAACAGCGTCATTCAAGATTTGAACTTGGCTCATTGACAATAATCATTACACCATACACATCCATACCTTTATAATCTGCTGAAACTTTCAGTGTCCTGACAATCAAACCCAAAAGTTAGATAATTCTTGAGAAGAAATTCTTTAGAATTACCATATTCCAAACTTCCTGGATTTAAGCTCAAGATGGCCAAACACTAATTTTCTCTGTCTTTACCATTAACATCTTGCTCTTTGGATGTCCACAATCTTATAGTGCCCTGCAGGCGTGTGGACTAATGGTTAGAGTCGTAGGAAATGGACTCATCGAAAAGTCAGATTCTTGCCCCGATGAGCTACTAAGCAAAACTATTAGTAGGTATATCTGACTCATTAGGTTTAACTTTATTATTTGCTCTACTTAGATAATGAGCATTTTTTACATTTTAGCTTGAGATAATCCTAGCAGTTTATTATATATATATATATATATTTTTTTTTTTTTTTCTTTTGGCCAAGTGTTATAGTATTAATCGATTATTTTTTGGTACAACCCTCTTGGTCTTTTTTTTTTTTTTCCCCAGGTGAAGTTTGGTAGTATATTTTTACTATCAAACTATTTGCCGGTTTTTTTTCTTACCACAAGGGTTTACCAATAAGTTTAGTATATTAAGAATAATAGTATATTAGTAATAATAATGATAATGATAATAATAATAATAGTATAATTATTAGATAGGAATACCTGAAACCATATAGTTTACAGTCAAGTCATGTTGAAAGCACTGGTTCCCTCTAGATCACCAAAGTTAAGAAGCAATCCTGTTCAATACTTAGATGGGTGACAATTTAAGAAACAGTGGGTATTGTAAGCAACTTTATATCAAAATGACTTGATTCGGCATTAAATGTCCCCAAGAGGGTTGATATGCCGTCAAACAAAAACTCAAACAAAAACTGAAATCATATAATTGTTTATTAATTATTTGTATTAAGAATAGCTACTTGAAGCTATAATTGTTTACTAAGGATTATTATTAAATAGGAATATTTGTATTAGATAGGAATACTTGAAACCATATAACTATATACAAAATTGTATTAAAATAGTTACTTGAAGTATAATTGTTTACTAAGGATTATTATAGGATAGGATAGGAATTGAAACCATATAACTATATACAAATTATTTGTATTAAGAATAGTTACTTGAAGCTATAATTGTTTACTAAGGATTATTATTAAATAGGAATATTAGTATTAGATAGGAATACTTGAAAACCTACAAATGCTAGTTATTTGTATTAAGAATATTTACTTGAAGCTACAATTATTTACAAATGATTATTATTAGTTAGCTGAAGTCATATAATTATTTGAAATACTTGAAACCAAACAATTGTGTACAAATTATTAGTATCAGATAGTGTAACAAATGACATCCAGTTAAGTGGTTAACAAAGGGACTCATTTAGTGACACATGAGCAATAGTTTGCTATCTTGTTTAGTATCCTTCTTTTTCTAACTCTCATTAGTATGAGATTACCACTAGTACTACAATGCACACTACTGTGAGATTACTGGATTTCAAGAAAGGAATGACTATGTCAGTTAAATCAAATTTAACGGATCTAAATTCCACCATCGTATGTCACCCTGCCGAAAGGAAAAAAATACCAAAAATCAGGGAATTAACCAAATTTAATGAAATTTTCAGTGTTGATATATTAATGAATAAAAGATATAATGCACCAGTTATTTTATTTAAAAACTTTTACAGTTTTTCAGGTCACTTAACTTTGAACCACGTATCATTGAGGCGTATCACAGATTCTTAAAGATACGTGGTTCAAAGTCAACCGGCCTGAACATTTTAAAAATAAAATAACTGTGCATTATATATTTTATTCATTAATATATCAACATGGAAATTTCATTAAATTCCGACTTTTGGCATTTTTTTTTCTTTCGGACGGGTGATATATGTTGGTGGAATTTAGGTCTGTTAAGTTCGATTTAACCATTATGTCTATACGCATACATACAGATATGCTTGTACCGACATATTCATTATTGCACCTAAATATATGCACCTAGAGACAGAAGAGCTTATAGTGTCACTATTGGAACATAACCCCATTGTAAGTGTATATTTACCCAATTTCTCCACTGTAGCCAGGATATGACACAAGGTCAAATTTTAAGCAGAATAAAGCTGTTTGAATTCAGTTTTCCTTCTTCTAGAGGCCCTGTTTTTTTTTTGTTTTTTGTTTAATGGCATATCAACCTTTGTGGGTTATTTAATGCTGAAGCCATCCTTCTAGAAAAACAGTAACTATTCAACCCATAGCTGAGGGTGTCCCACGTGGTGTAGTGGTTAACATGCTGCACTGCAACATCATAGTAACCAAGTTCAAACTCCAGTCATGTTATCATGTTCATTTTTGGACTAATACCTTTGGTAAAGGTATGACATCCCTCATCTCCCACCTATGGGTTAAACAGTATCGCTACTGTTCTTCTACAAGGATGTCTTTGGCATTAAATTACCGCAAAGGTTGATATGCCATTAAACAAAGAAACCAAACCTAACCTATAGCCGGGGGTGGGTGAGGTGGTTTATACCTTTCCCAAGAGTATTAGTCTGAAAGTGAATTTAATAGCACAACTGGAGTTTGAACTCACTTACCACGATGTCACAGTCTAACATAAATAAAGTAAAGTAGTCAGGGAGGCCTAGAGTCGGAATCAGCCATACAGTGAGGGGGTCTATCCCCTTTTTACTAGCGCTAGACCAAGGAGATTGTTTTTTGTTTTTTAGTGTCTGAGGTGGAGTGCAACATCTACCGTCAGCTCCTCACTTTGCTGCAAAGATCCCTGTGCTACTCATGCTGAGTTGGCAAGAGCCGGTATCAAACATGGAACCTTGAGGTTCCCAGCCGAACACTCTACCGAATGAGTGGCCACTAAACCATGGGGGTTCCCCCTCTTAGTGGCCCTGGGTCATTTAGCAACACAGTCATGTCATAAGCAACAGTTTGCTGTCTTGTTTAATAACCTTCTTTTTCTTACTCTCATCAAAGAATGTTATTTTTGGTGTGACCTTCAACATTTGATTATCTAATTTATGAATATAGTTCACATAAAACAGTGGGATTATTTATGTACTATCTTAAAAGCCACACTGTCAGGCAGAAATTATGCTAGCTCATGCAAAGGGCTCTGAATAGTGCCTTCAGCACAGCAATGACACTTCATACATTGAATACATATCTATATAATAATACTGGTGTTACTACAAAATACAACTGTTATCATCTTGCAACACCCTCTGGTTAAAAATGAGACTGTCCAAATGAGTGTTCCGCCCTGTCGGTGGGGTATTAGAATGCACCGACTGCACCTCTGCAGAGGGGTAAGACTCCCCCAATGGGGCCACCTGTTGGCCGTGGGTGGCGACCTGTGATGCTTAAGGATAGAGCCCAGGTGGATGAGCAGTTCATGACATGCAATACTCCACTTTGGCCTTATCTTGGGCTAGACGGGCGGTAGGAGAGGCCCCCTCCGATCAATCGGCTTGTCACGTCAAGCCCTAGCACCTATATGATTTTCCCAACCCTATTGCTCTTATGGCAAGCCCCAGCCCCTTTTTATCATATGGGTGCTAGAAGGCGGTGGCTGCGGGTCTACATGTCCTGGGAATGACGTTAAACTCTATCTGATGGTGAGGTTCCAGTTCTGGAGGTTTGGGGAATGTGGAGCACCCCTTCATCACCATTGCACCTTGGTCCACTCTGACCCAGAGTGGTAGTATGTGTTAGGGTCCCATCTATGGGTTAAATAGAAAAATGTATTTATAAAAAAATTGTATTATCCATTAAGAATTGATTTATTTCAAAACTTTATCGGCATTAAATGACCCACTGAGGTTGATATGCCGTAAAACAAAACAAACCAAACCAAACAAACCAAATGAGTGTTGTTACCTCAGCTAAATAATGGACCAGTTTATTTTTATTATAAAAAAGAGGGAAGAAAAATGACATGCTACACAGAAAAATATAATAAGAAAGAAAGAGTGAGTGGGCGGAAGCGATAACTCTAACCTGTTTCAATCAAACATAATGAAAAGATGAAAAGAAAGAAAAAAAGTGAGAGGAAAGTTAAATCAAAATTATTATACTTTTTACATATTGAACTATTTAGCAATAGCTCTTAAGTAAAACATATCAGATATCGTAATAATTAAATTGTCGTACTGTGGTATATCCACAGGTCCTGCTAGTTAAATTTTATTAAACTTGAAAAATATTTTTGAAACAACAGTTTTCATCAAAACAATGATATAATTTATCTATTTTGAACTTAATGCAAAGCTGTATGATGACAATATTTTCAGTTTTCCTATTCAGGGTCCATACAAATAGTTTTCAAATTTCAGTATTGCACCTTTGTATTCAACCCAGAATGTGTTTTCAATTTGCTCATGGAGTCAACCTGATTGCAAAAGGGTATGATATGCTGGACTATGTCCTCTAGGAGCTGAAAAATGTTAATACACTGACATTTATTATTATAAATGAAACAGCATTTTTTTATTAGGATCATAGTGTAGTGTCTTTACTCATTAAAATACTACAGTTATTTTAAAAACTATATAGAGAATATGCAGATGAAAAGTTATTTCAAAGAGTATATATATTTACCAACACTCCACAGGATGTGACACAAAGTCACTTCTTAAGTGGGGTTTAACAGTTTTGAATTCAGAGTCTTCCTTCTCCTAGACTGGTTATCTAGCCAAGGTTAAAGAGCCCTGTTTGCCCTACTATTTATCCATAGCTAGAGGGAGAGTAATTGGATTCATACCTTTCCCAAGGGTATTAGCACTATGTGAAATGCAAACAATCTTGTCTGGGATTTGAACTTGGGTCGACAAAACCTTACGACTCTAACCATTTACCCATAGCTGGAGGGAGAGTTTGTGGAAACTTCCCGGAATCAACAAAAAAGACAAACTTCATCTCCAGATTTGTGGGTCCATTTAACAGGACCCCCCCCCTGCCCCCCCCAAAAAAAAAACAACTCTTCATTATCTGGCTCTTTTTGTTACCTGTGTGTGTGTGTGTGTGTGTGTGTGTCCCTGCTTCAGCCCATCAATGCGACTGTATTCGTTTTTATACACATGTATTCTCAAAAACACGCACCACTCATACAAGAAGAATTATAATATAGATGCAGAGCTGCTGATAGGTATGCATCCTGCATCCCTGACACACAAAAATCTAAAAGGACGCAGTAAAATCATATCCATGCATCCTAGTGTTTTTCTTTTTTCTTTCCTCACCATTTCAAGCTAACTGTAAATACATTTCAATAGTTTTTTTAGGCATGAATTACACAGGATAAGTTACTAGGCAGGAGTTAGACGGCTTTAGTTGTTTATCCAGATCATAAATAAAAACCCTACAATCTATCAAGAAACTTAAGTTTGGATCCATTAATTTTCCTGGGACTTGTTTAAAGCAAATATGATCATCCCAGGACGTACTGAATCAAAAAGCTATCAGCATCACTGTAGATAAGAAAAACTAGACCTATAAATATATAGATCATTATTTTCATTGATTTTTTTTTTAAATTTGTTATTTATTTATTTATTTATTTTAATTATTTCCATGGGTACAAATACTAAATTCTGTTTCTCAGTGGTATGGAGTAACATTCTGGTCTTAGTCAGTGGGGAATAGAATATCCTCTGCAAGGGGTATCTTGGTATGGCACTAAACAGCATCTGGTGATGAGGCTCCAGTTCTGGGGAAAGTAGAGTACCCCATTCATGGCCATTACTCCCAGGTCTACTCTGACCTGAAATGGTGTTATGGTCCACTCTTGCCTGGAGGCATGTTAGCATGCCCTCTATGGGTCAAATAAATGTGTTAGAAAATGATTAATATTTGATGGGAATATTTGATACCATATTAGTAAATTATTTGTATT
The DNA here is from genome assembly GCA_023376005.1 of Doryteuthis pealeii. Taxonomy (NCBI): domain Eukaryota; kingdom Metazoa; phylum Mollusca; class Cephalopoda; order Myopsida; family Loliginidae; genus Doryteuthis; species Doryteuthis pealeii. Next base: position 55,490,230 of record CM042137.1, on the reverse strand, counting down.
AAGAATAGTTACTTGAAGTTATAATTATTAGTTACTTGAAACTATATAACTGTTTGCAAACAAAGGATTATCAGTAAATAGAAATAATTACTTGAAACTATATAATTGTGTGCAAATTATTTGTATTAGATAGGAATACTCGATATCATATAACTGTGTGCAAATTATTTGTATTAGATAGGAATACTCGATATCGTATAACTGTGTGCAAATTATTTGTATTAGATAGGAATACTTGATATCGTATAACTGTGTGCAAATTATTTGTATTAGATAGGAATACTTGATATATAACTGTGTGTAAAAAAAACTCTTAACTACACAAAAAAAGTAAATATGAACATACAATGAACGCAATTCCCTAACCTCTAGGCATGAAATAACCCTAGCCTGGTTGACATCATTAATTAATCATTTTTTTGTATAGTTCACAAATAGTAAGCTCTCATCCTAATCGGATAAAGTAACAAACAGAAAAGCCACACTGTTCATTATATAAACTAGCAAATATATGCATCTTCCACCAGGTGCAAGTATTTAAGTTTTAATGGTAATAAGATATTATTAAGTTAGAAAGGCTGATGAAACTAAATGAAAATGCAGATAAAAAGACTTTAAACAGAAGGGGTATAATCGAAAAAAGAACAACTGAAACTTACTTTTCCATCACTTCCATCTTTCATTGCTAACTTTTCCTAATTTAACTATTTAGGTAAATTAGGAAGTAAAGAATAAAATTACAGTTATTTATTCTTGTTGATGGATTTCTTTTAAGATTCATCCCAAAATTTTTGCTCTTATTAATTAAGATAAAATCAAATAATAAGAAATGAATAATACTGAGCACATATTTATTAAAATCAAATTTTTAATATCAATATGCAAAGTAGCCTCCCTGTTCACACTGTAAACCACTATTTTGTTGTATATATAAATACAATTGCATGTTTATTAGTATGTAGATATGTCCAACATATCGAACTCCGGTTTCAACCAGAGGTCCAGTGAGCTTCGGCTGCTGGACCTTACAAGTTAACATCGTTGATCGCATTTTTGTGCCTACTGCCCATGAGCTTCCGTTTGTGGGTGGGTCCACATAAAAATGTCCTTGTGTCATGCCCTCATAAGTGGGATGAGAGGCAAATACCTCTAACTCCGGTTTCGGCCGGGGGAGGGGTCCTGTAGCTTCGGCCTGGACTGTACAAGTTTACATTGTTGATCCCAGGGGGCCATCACCCCAGGCAACACCTGCCCCCTCGATTTAAAGGGGCAGGGCTGGGTTTATTACCCAGTGCCTGAGGCGCCACCCTTAAGGTGGAATGCCGATGGCATCAACCCATTTTTTTGCACCAGCCACCCATGAGTCTTGGCTTGTGGGTGGTCCCACATTAATAGGGCCTTGTACCTAACTCGTACACGTGGGGTACGTGGTAAATATCTTAGTATGTAGATATGGTCAACATTATTGATAATGTTAAATAATTTTATTAATAATTGAGGTTTAAATAGGAATAAAATCATGAAGAATGTGATGTAAATAACTAAAGGGAATTGTGACTTTTGTAGTAATATAGTTTCGGTTACAGACAGACAAACACACAATCTCTATTATAATAAGGTGGTGTCTGGCAAAATAATCAGAATTAATTATAGGTATTGCCCCTGACTACTAGATATATTATCTCTGGAAGATCTCTGGAAAAATAAGATTTCATTATGTTGGTAGAATTTTACTTTACCTAAGTTAACATATCTTATGAAATGTTAACAAAGATAATGATTTGTATTTGGCAATTACCTCCCTTAGATCAGTGGTTATTAAACCGGTTTTTTTTTGGTTTTTTTGTAGATTCCTTAATGTTTTTCAAAAGAATGTGTCGACCCTTAAAGAGTTTTATGTTGATTAGATGATTAAAGTAATATAAATAAAAAAAATAAAAAGCCATCATAAGTTTTCAGAAACTTAAACGTATATATATATATATATATATATATATATATATATATATATATATATATAAGTAAAGAAATAACAAAAGACTTAGAGATTTGTTATTTCTTTACTTAAATAAGTTATTTCTTTACTTATAAATTTGCTCTGTGACTCTAACAATAAGAGCACTCATTGAGCTCTCAAACTGCTACAGGTTTTTTTTTTTTAAATTCCTATGTCGTAAGGAAGATTTCTTCTCTGGACTTTTAGATTATATATATATATTTATATATATACATACATACATACATACATACATATATATATACACACACACACACACACACACACACACACACACACACACACATATTCCATTCATTGTTCATTTCTATCTTGGTAAATACAGCTTCAATCTCAATACTTTTTGACACACCTTGTATATATATGTGTGTGTCATTCAATAAAGTGAATTTTACTTAAGGATTTAACAATAGGAAGCATTGTTTACAGTTCCACCTTTTTTCAAGGAAATCAATAACAATCGGTCCTTTCATATCCCAGAAGACTTTGCCACCATTTTGAATTGCTTCAAAAGAAATATTTTTTTTGTTGCTCCTATACAATTCCAAACAATGCAGAGTTTAGATTTTATGGAAAAAAATTCTGAAAACTGTTTTGCTTTTTTCAAAAAAAATTTCTCTTATATATTGAATGACCCTCGTGTGTGTGTGTGTGTGTATATATATATATATATAATCCAAAAGTGCAGAGAAGAAATCTTCCTTACAACACAAGAGTTTTATTTAAAAAACCTGTCGCAGTTTGAGAGCTCAATGTGTGCTCTTAATATTAGAGTCACAGAGCAAATATATAAGTAAAGAAATATATAAGTAAAGAAATAACAAAAGACTTAGAGATTTAGCATTATAGTCTATTTCAGGGAGCTTAGACAAAGTGTCTAACTCTCCCGACTCATCAGATGCAAATATATATATATATATATATATATAATATATATATATATATATATATATATATATATACATATACATATATATATATATATATATATATACATAGTCATCCACATACAATCCTGTTTGATGTATCATGTCTCTTCAGTGCAGCTACACTTTGTAAGCTACTTCAAGGTGGGATCAAAATTCAACTGATTTTTCATCACTAAGAACCTCTAACTACTGGGCTATCAGCACACCCACTAACAGAAGGGAATTTTTACATGAATACATAAATACTGATAAAATGGAAATAAAATGGACTCTCTCATTGATTTCGATGCATGAGGGTTCATCCAATGAACAACTTACACAGTGTTTTGTTTATAGTGGTGAAGGCTTGTATTGAACCATCCGTACTTTTTGGCACAGCCGATAAGAAAGAATTGGTGCGCAAGGAATGCCACAAACCCAATCAACGACTGACCTCAGGTTTTCAAAATCAGAGTTTTCCTTCTTCTTGACTGGTTACCTATCCAAGGTTAAAGAGCCCAGTCTGCCCTACTATTTTACCCATAGCTGGATGGAGGATATATGAATTCATACCTTTCCCAAAGGTATTAGCAGCCTTATCTAGGATTTGAACCCGATTCTCCATGACCATTTCCTATGACTCTAACCATTAAGCCACACACCTCCATATTATGATAAATACATACATATGTAATGGCTACTAAAGAGTGCTCTATCCATTTAAGGAGAGCCTTGCAATTTCAGTGTAAACAAGATAAGAACTCACAACTCGGTTTCATGCGTTTAATCCTCAACTGAGTTAGTATTCAACCCATCTGACTTTTTCAACTGAAAGCATAAAACTATGAGTAATGAGTTTTTATCCGGTTTTATATCTTAGGTTTTTTATACTTGAAATGTATTGTGATATTGCTTTGCATATATTTATTTACCAACCCCTCCGCATGAGTAGGATGCGACACAAGGTCAATTTCTTAAGCGGAGTTTAACAGGTTTGAATTCAAAGTTTTCCTTCTCTTAGACTGGTTACCTAGCCATTGTTAATGAGCCCTGTCTACTCTACCCTGCTATTTACCCATAGCTGGAGGGAAATTTGGATTCATACCTTTCCCAATGGTATTAGTGCCATGTGAAAGGTAAACAGCTTCGTCGAGAAATTGAACTCGGATTGATGAGTCCATTTCTTATGACTCTAACCATTAGCCCTATATTGCTCTGCATATAGCACTGTAAAGATTTTACAGAATAACTCTTTGAGTCTGTTACACCATTATATTATTTTCAACACTCAAACGACAGAGGATAAATTTAGGCTCAACAACTTAGAATCAAAGGTTTAAAAATACTTTTAGCATTAAATCTTAATCATTTATATATTTATCAACCCCTTCGCATGGGTAGAATGTGACACAAAAACTGCAAATAAGAAAAAATTTTGCATAAAGAGTACTTATTGCTAATAAGCAGAGCAGGTGTAAAACCTTTTAAATAATACGTGGGCACCTCACGTGGTGTAATGGTTAGCAAGCTCACTTCATAGACCATTGTTAGTGAGTTCAATTCTCATTGGGCACCCCATACTTCCGGCGTTGTGCCACATCTAACCTAAGCTTATTAAATAACTATACTTATTCATAGTTTGCCTCGGCAGTCATTTGTGCGACTTCAATTTTCATCAGCTCGTGTGTTCGAGGTCCGAAAATTTGTTTGACAACTGAGGCCTTTTTTACTCAAATTTTTCGTTCAAACTCTGAATTGTTCAACTTCAGAGTTGTTTGAGAACTGAGGTTCCACTGTATACAGACACATTCTGGAGGGAGTCATCTCCTCATGGTTAGAAAGCTAGTCTAATAGGCCAATTATTACTCTGCCCTGTCGGCTGGGACTGTACAATACCTGGAGTGGTAATACCAGTTAGGGTCTCATCTATGGTTTAAATAGAAAAAAATGAGTTTAAGAAAAATTGAGTTTGAAAAAAAATTGAGTTAAAAATAAAAAATTCAAGATTGAATAAAACAAAACATTTTTGGCATAAAATAGCCCAGCAAGGGTTGACATGCCATAAAATCCAACCAACTGTCCAACCCATTACTACTAAGTATTGTGTTTGATCCTGACTAGGTGCCCCATATTTGTGACCTTCTTTCAAATCTAAACTATATTTAGTTTTTTTAATTGGTATCTTGTATGGTGTAATAAAGTAATTAGCATGCAAATCTAGTAGACCATTGCTAGTGGGTTCTGTTCTAATTGGGTTTCTCATAATTCTGGCTTTGTACCAAGTTAAGCAAAAAACTTAAAAGACTCCATTCTAAAAAGAGGAGATGAAAGAAAGATCAGTTGGATAAATGATACTGTTTCATTATATATTTTTTTATGAATCTCTTTGGTTTAATGGTAAAACAACTAGATTCTTTTATCTGCTTCTATTACACTGACCTGCAATGTTTTCAAGGTCAAATATATAATAACTGATTTTAAGGCAGTTTTTTTTTACACGGAATCCAAAAATCATACTCATTTTTTCTAATCAGATCAAATTTTTAAGATACAAGCTCTTACTTGAAATGTATAGAACAGTATTATAGCTGTGACAAGTAGAGTCCACAAGCTTTTGAATAAGTGTTGTTATTATGTACAACTTCTTCAAGCACGTCTTAAAAACCAAACCTGACTAAACACAATGAATGGCAGTGATGCTGGTAGCTTTTTGATTTAGTGCATCCTAGGATGCACATATTTGCTTTGAATGAGTCCTCAGGAAAATTTATGGGTCCCAACTAAAGCCATCTAACTCCTACCTTGTAACCTATATTGTGTAATTCATTTCTAAGAAATTAAATATATTTACAGTTTGCTTGAAATGGTGAGGGAAGAAAATAGAAAAACACAGGGACGCATGGGTATGATTTTACTGTGTCCTTTTAGATTTTTGTGTGTTAGGGATGCAGGACGTGTACCTATCAGCATCTCTGAGATGGTATTTTTGTATTCAGCATAAAATAGCTGTAAGATTCAAAGTGAATATTTGAAGATACATACAACTCCGACAAAGGTTGAGGGACAAAACATTTTATATAACAGCACATGAATAAACAAGATACATAAACAATGGAAGATAGAATAGTGTACATAAACATACATACATGAAAGTCACAGACAAGATAATATAAAAGTACACATAATATAAAGGTACAGACATGAGACTAAGATGCTGTATAAATCACTTACAGTGACTAGTAGCCGGCGTTGAGGGCTGAAGCCCCAACGAGAAGGGAATGATAATGTCTAACCCATGTGGTCTCATAGCGAGGAAAGAGGTAGAAAAGAGGAAGAGAAATTCAAAACAGCCGCTTAAATACATGAGGCCCCTAGCAGGAACCAGCGACATTAAACAGGCAGACAACTCCCCCGGCAAATACGAAAATAACCCCTACATAGCAATCATATATCACTTGGTAAACCTTTGACCTTTGGAAAAAATTTTTAGCACATTGTTATGATTATTAGTTTTTTTTAATAGTTATTATTTACATATACAAAAAAATCCTGCTTAGTTGAAAAGGGGAGAATTATTCTAATAGCCTCTTCTGGTTGATTGATTTAAAAGGCATGTCAAAATATCTAGGGTTATTTTATACCTAGATGTTAAGGAATTGCATTCACAGTATTTACTAAGCTTAGCTTAGTTGTGGCACTAGTATAGCTGCACCCAGTCAGAATCAAACTCACTTACAATGGTCTGTTAATTTTTCTTGCTAACCATTACACCACGTGAGGTTCACTGAAGAATTGCATTCAGTGTACATTTATATTTTCATTTTTTGTGTACCTGTTTCTTCAGATATTTTTGTATTCCTATCTAATACAAATAATTTGCACACAGTTGTGTGGTTTCAAGTATTTCTATCTAATACGAATAATCATATGGTTTCAAGTATTCCTATCTATTTATCTGAATCTTTGAGATAATGCTTGATGTGTATCATTTTGATTTTTTGGACTGTTGTACTCATCTATATTGTGGTATATAAAAACACACCATTTCAGCTGCTGTATAGAGGATATAACATCCGAAACTGTGTTTTTTACATACCACAAAAAAATGAGAGCAACAGTCCAAAAAATCAAGATGATATTCCTATCTAATACTAATAATTATGTGGTTTCGAGTATTCCTATCTAATACTAATAATTATGTGGTTTCAAGTATTCCTATCTAATACTAATAATTATGCGGTTTCAAGTATTCCTATCTAATACTAATAATTATGCGGTTTCAAGTATTCCTATCTAATACTAATAATTATGCGGTTTCAAGTATTCCTATCTAATACTAATAATTATGTGGTTTCAAGTATTCCTATCTAATAGAAATAATTATGTGGTTTCAAGTATTCCTATCTAATAGAAATAATTATGCAGTTTTAAGTATTCCTATCTAATAGAAATAATTGTGCGGTTTTAAGTAATTATTTCTATTTAATAATAGTCGTTTGTTTGCACACATTTATATGGTTTCAAATACCTAATAATAATCCTTAGTAAACAATTATAGTTTCAAGTACCTATTCTTAATACAAATAATCTATTTTGCACATCAATTCTAATAATTTTCAAACAGATTTATTTGACCCATTGATGGAACCTTAGCAGGTAATACCACTCCGGTTCAGAGTGTATCTAATAAATAATGTAGTAAATGGGTCTAATGGCAATAAAGGCATAATCCACATTTCCCGGAGCTCCTGAACTGGAACCTCACCCATCTGCTGCAGTTTAATGTTATACCCAGGACATCTCTTGGATTGGTGGCCTTACCCCTCTGCACAGGATATAGTCAGCACATTCTAAGACCCACAGACAGGGTGGTACCCTTTTCTGAAAATTGTGGATATTCCTCTTTTATGGTACACCATAATTTTGAGAATGTCAGTCTTTTATGTGTCACTTGTGAAGTGGAATTTAAAGTGAAGTAAAACTTTTCATCATCTTTCAATGAATTTAAATTTGCTGGTCTTTCTTACACATTGAATGAATGTCTCATCCAAGCAACTTGTAAATACACACAGACAGAAAATAAATTGTAACACCCTGAATATGTGTTTTAATTTACTTAAACTTAAACATGGTGTCCTGGGTATGATATTAAACTGCATCTTGTTGTGGAGTTCCAATTCTGGAGCTCTTTGTCACCATTACTCCCAGATCCACTCTGACCTGGAGTGGTAGCACTTGTTAGCGTCCTATCTATAATATAATATATTATTATAATATTATAATGATATAAAATCCATCCATGCATCCTTAACTCTTAACATCCTATACCGCCCCATTCCAACCGACCAGAAGTCACATTCATTTTCCTAATCTACCTCAAACGATAGCCTTTGTTTAAATGTAATATCAAACATATTTAGAAGTCTTTGATTTAAGTGAAATAACAGGTAACTTTAAATGAAAAGGCCATTTTAAACCATTTTTGATAAATCCTTATAGGAATTGGGCTCTGGACTTTGAAAATTCTCAACAGGATGTTAAGAGTTAACATACAGGTAATATAGCTAGATTATACAGTAAGTAATCACACACACAAATCTATATGTTGACAGATTCCAAATTAAGTAGTATATCAACAGTACTTAGATGGTTTGTTGGTTTACGTTATGTCAACAGTGGTTGAGTTATTTAATACCAAAGTCAGACTTTTTGCAAGCAGTTGTTTCATTTCAAGTAATCAGTGATGCTGATAGCTTTTTGATTTAGTGCATCCTGGGACGCACATATTTGCTTTGAATGAGTCCCTAGGAAAATCTATGGGTCCCAACTGAAGCCGTCTAACTCAAGTTTTAGATATAATTTTCAACTCCTAGCAGTATCGATTTTCTATCCAGAACAGCATCATTATGATGTAACACGAAATGAGCACAAAAAGTTCTCTGTGTAGTAATTACAGATTCATCAGCAGTGATGTTGATAGCTTTTTGATTCAGTACATCCTGGGACTCACATATTTGCTTTGAATGAGTCCCAGGAAAACTTATGGGTCCCTACTAACTCCTACCTTGTAATATATTCTGTGTAATTCATTTCTAAGAAACTATTGAAATGTATTTACAGTTAGCTTGAAATGGTGAGGGAAGAAAAAAGAAAAACACTGGGACACATGGATATGATTTTAGTGCGTCCTTTTAGATTTTTGTGCATCAGGGACGCAGAACGCGTGCCTATCCGCATCTCTGAGTAACTAATGATAATCATTTGAAAACAATTATAGCTTCAAGTAGCTATTCTTAATGCAAATAATTTGCATACAGTTATACTGTTTCAAGTATTCCTATCTAATACCAATAGTTTTCAAGTGGATCTTTGGCCCATAGATAGGACCCTAATAGTTACTACCACTCTGGGTCATAATGGACCTGAGGGTAACGGTAATAAAGGGGTGAATTCACACTCGCCAGAGCTTCCAAAATGGAGCCTCATGACTGGATAGTCATATCTAGGACACCTTTTATTTATTTATTATTTTTTGGGGGCAGAGGGGTAAGATGCTCCTCTGTTTCCTTAGGCACAGGGAACTGTGGTTGGTGACTGTCAGTTTCTCACTCATACGGTCATTCTAACTTAGGTATATGCTCTCTCTGATATTGACCACTTTTTATAAATATAGCAAAGTACATAAATAATTCATGTATATATATATAAATATATATATATAATATATATATAAATATTTAATGTATTTAAACTTATATATGAATCTCTTTTAGGTATTAACTTTTATAGCCATATTTCATATTAGTCATTTTTAATGGCTATTGAATTGAACTAAAGGCTACAAAATGTATGATTCACTATTCAACATAGAATAAACTCTTTAAACCCAGTATATTTTTAATAACACAAGGCTAGCTATAGGAAACAGTTAAGCTATTCAGGATTATATAAATCAAGAAGTTATATGCTTAAATATTATATATGATATATAATATATAATATATATATATATATATATATATATATATATTATCCACACATTACATCTCCTAAACATTTCCCAATGTATTAGTGCCATGTGAAAGGTAAACAGCTTTCGTCGAGAAATTGAACTCGGATTGATGAGTCATTTCTTATGACTCTAACCATTAGCCCTATATTGCTCTGCATATAGCACTGTAAAGATTTTACAGAATAACTCTTTGAGTCTGTTACACCATTATATTATTTTCAACACTCAAACGACAGAGGATAAATTTAGGCTCAACAACTTAGAATCAAAGGGTTTAAAAATACTTTTAGCATTAAATCTTAATCATTTATATATTTATCAACCCCTTCGCCATGGGTAGAATGTGACACAAAAAACTGCAAATAAGAAAAATTTTGCATAAAGAGTACTTATTGCTAATAAGCAGAGGCAGGTGTAAAACTTTTAAATAATACGTGGGCACCTCACGTGGTGTAATGGTTAGCAAGCTCACTTCATAGACCATTGTTAGTGAGTTCAATTCTCATTGGGCACCCTACTTCCGGCGTTGTGCCACATCTAACCTAAGCTTTATTAAATAACTATACTTATTCATAGTTTGCTCGGCAGTCATTTGTGCGACTTCATTTTCATCAGTCGTGTGTTCGAGGTCCCGAAAATTTGTTTGACAACTGAGGCCTTTTTTACTCAAATTTTTTCGTTCAAACTCTGAATTGTTCAACTTCAGAGTTGTTTGAGAACTGAGGGTTCCACTGTAATACAGGACACAATTCTGGAGGGAGTCATCTTCCTCATGGTTAGAAAGGCTAGTCTAATAAGGCCAATTATTACTCTGCCTGTCGGCTGGGACTGTCAATACCTGGAGTGGTAATACCAGTTAGGGTTCATCTATGGTTTTTTAAATGAAAAAAATGAGTTTTAAGAAAAAATTGGAGTTTTGAAAAAAAATTGAGTTAAAAATAAAAAAAATTCAAGATTGAATAAAACAAAACATTTTTGGCATAAAATAGCCCAGAAGGGTTGACATGCCATAAAATCCAACCAACTGTCCAACCCATTACTACTAAGTATTGTGTTTGATCCTGACTAGGTTGCCCCATATTTGTGACCTTCTTTCAAATCTAAACTATATTTAGTTTTTTAATTGGTATCTTGTATGGTGTAATAAAGTAATTAGCATGCAAATCTAGTAGACCATTGCTAGTGGGTTCTGTTTCTAATTGGGTTTCTCATAATTCTGGCTTTGTACCAAGTTAAGCAAAAAAACTTAAAGACTCCATTCTAAAAAGAGGAGATGAAAGAAAGATCAGTTGGATAAAATGATACTGTTTCATTATATATTTTTTTATGAATCTCTTTGGTTTAATGGTAAAACAACTAGATTCTTTATCTGCTTCTATTACACTGACTTGCAATGTTTTTCAAGGTCAAATATATAATAACTGATTTTAAGGCAGTTTTTTTTTACCACGGAATCCAAAAATCATACTCATTTTTCTAATCCAGATCAAATTTTAAGATACAAGCTCTTAACTTGAAATGTATAGAACAGTATTATAGCTGTGACAAGTAGAGTCCACAAGCTTTTGAATAAGTGTTGTTATTATGTACAACTTCTTCAAGCACGTCTTAAAAACCAAACCTGACTAAACACAATGAATGGCAGTGATGCTGGTAGCTTTTTGATTTAGTGCATCCTAGGATGCACATATTTGCTTTGAATGAGTCCTCAGGAAAATTTATGGTCCCAACTAAAGCCATCTAAACTCCTACCTTGTAACCTATATTGTGTATTCATTTCTAAGAAATAAATATATTTACAGTTTGCTTGAAATGGTGGAGGAAGAAAATAGAAAAACACAGGGACGCATGGGTATGATTTTACTGTGTCCCTTTTAGATTTTTGTGTGTTGGGATGCAGGAACGTGTACCTATCAGCATCTCTGAGATGGTATTTTTGTATTCAGCATAAAATAGCTGTAAGATTCAAAGTGAATATTTGAAGATACATACAACTCCGACAAAGTGTTGAGGGACAAAACATTTTATATAACAGCACATGAATAAACAAGATACATAAACAATGGAAGATAGAATAGTAGTACATAAACATACATACATGAAGTCACAGACAAGATAATATAAAAGTACACATAATATAAAGGGTACAGACATGAGACTAAGAGTGCTGTATAAATCACTTACAGTGACTAGTAGCCGGCGTTGAGGGCTGAAGCCCCAACGAGAAGGGAATGATAATGTCTAACCCATGTGGTCTCATAGCGAGGAAAGAGGTAGAAAAGAGGAAGAGAAATTCAAAAACAGCCGCTTAAATATCATGAGGCCCTAGCAGGAACCAGCGACATTAAACAGGCAGACAACTCCCCGGCAAATACGAAAATTAACCCCTACATAGCCAATCATATATCACTTGGTAAAACCTTTGACTTTGGAAAAAATTTTTAGCACATTGTTTATGATTATTAGTTTTTTTTAATAGTTATTATTTACATATACAAAAAAATCCTGCTTAGTTGAAAAGGGGAGAATTATTCTAATAGCCTCTTCTGGTTGATTGATTTAAAAGGCATGTCAAAATATCTAGGGTTATTTTATACCTAGATGTTAAGGAATTGCATTCACAGTATTTACTAAGCTTAGCTTAGTTGTGGCAGCTAGTATAGCTGCACCCAGTCAGAAATCAAACTCACTTACAATGGTCTGTTAATTTTTTCTTGCTAAACCATTACACACACGTGAGGTTCACTGAAGAATTGGCATTCAGTGTACATTTATATTTTCATTTTTTTGTGTACGCTGTTTCTTCAGATATTTTTGTATTCCTATCTAATACAAATTAATTTGCACACAGTTGTGTGGTTAAGTATTTCTATCTAATAACGAATAACATATGGTTTCAAGTATTCCTATCTATTTATCTGAATCTTTGAGATAATGCTTGATGTGTATCATTTTGATTTTTTGGACTGTTGTACTCATCTATATTGTGGTATATAAAACACACCAATTTTCAGCTGCTGTATAGAGGATATAACATCCGAAACTGTGTTTTTTACATACCACAAAAAAATGAGAGCAACAGTCCAAAATCAAGATGATATTTCCTATCTAATACTAATAATTATGTGGTTTCGAGTATTCCTATCTAATACTAAATAATTATGTGGTTTCAAGTATTCCTATCTAATACTAATAATTATGCGGTTTCAAGTATTCCTATCAATACTAATAATTATGCGGTTTCAAGTATTCCTATCTAATACTAATAATTATGCGGTTTCAAGTATTCCTATCTAATACTAATATTATGTGGTTTCAAGTATTCCTATCTAATAGAATAATTATGTGGTTCAAGTATTCCTATCTAATAGAAATAATATTGCAGTTTTAAGTATTCCTATCTAATAGAAATAATTGTGCGGTTTTAAGTAATTATTTCTATTTAATAATAGTCGTTTGTTTTGACACATTTATATGGTTTCAAATACCTAATAATAATCCTTAGTAAACAATTATAGTTTCAAGTACCTATTCTTAATACAAATAATCTGTTTCGGTTAAGCAGACAGACAAACACACAATCTCTATTATAATAAGGTGGTGTCTGGCAAAATAATCCGAATTAACTATAGATATTGCCCCTGACTACTAGATATATTATCTCTGGAAGATCTCTGGAAAAATAAGATTTCATTATGTTGGTAGAATTTTACTTTACCTAAGTTAACATATCTTATGAAATGTTAACAAAGATAATGATTTGTATTTGGCAATTACCTCCCTTAGATCAGTGGTTATTAAATCGTTTTTTTTTTTTGTTTTTGTTTTTTTGTAGATCCCTTAATGTTTTTCAAAAGAATGTGTGGACCCTTAAAGAGTTTATGTTGATTAGATGATTAAAGTAATATAAATAAAAAAAAATAAAAAGCCATCACAAGTTTTCAGAAACTTAAACATATATATATATATATAAAGTAAAGAAATAACAAAAGACTTAGAGATTTGTTATTTCTTTACTTATAAATTTGCTCTGTGACTCTAACAATAAGAGCACACATTGAGCTCTCAAACTGCGACAGTTTTTTTTTTTTTTTTAAACTCCTATGTCGTAAGGAAGATTTCTTCTCTGGACTTTTGGATTATATATATATATATATATATATATATTTATATATACACACACACACATATTCCATTCATTCTTCATTTCTATCTTGGTAAATGCAGCTTTAAACTTGGTACTTTTTTGACACACTTTATATTCTGAAAAAATGAACGTTCCATTCATTGTTCATTTCTATCTTGGTAAATACAGCTTCAATCTCAATACTTTTTTGACACACCTTGTATATATATATGTGTGTGTCATTCAATAAAGTGAATTTTACTTAAGGATTTAACAATAGGAAGCATTGTTTACAGTTGCACCTTTTTTTCAAGGAAATCAATAATAATCGGTCCTTTCATACCCCAGAAGACTTTGCCACCATTTTGAATTGCTTCAAAAGAAATTTTTTTTTTTTTTTTGCTCTTATCCAGTTCCAAACAATGCAGAGTTTAGATTTATGGAAAAAAATTCTGAAAACTGTTTTGCTTTTTTCAAAAAGATTTCTCTTATAAATTGAATGACCCTCGTGTGTGTATGTGTGTGTGTGTGTGTATATATAATATATATATATATATATATATATATATATCCAAAAGTCCAGAGAAGAAATCTTCCTTACGACACAAGAGTTTTATTTAAAAAACCTGTCGCAGTTTGAGAGCTCAATGTGTGCTCTTAATATTAGAGTCACAGAGCAAATATATAAGTAAAGAAATATATAAGTAAAGAAATAACAAAAGACTTAGAGATTTAGCATTATAGTCTATTTCAGGGAGCTTAGACAAAGTGTCTAACTCTCCCGACTCATCAGATGCAAATATATATATATATATATATATATATATATATATATATAATGTATAGTCATCCACATACAATCCTGTTTGATGTATCATGTCTCTTCAGTGCAGCTACACTTTGTAAGCTACTTCAAGGTGGGATCAAAATTCAACTGATTTTTCATCACTAAGAACCTCTAACTACTGGGCTATCAGCACACCCACTAACAGAAGGGAATTTTACTGATGAATACATAAAATGGAAATAAAATGGACTCTCTCGTTGATTTCGATGCATGAGGGTTCATCCAATGAACAACCTACACAGTGTTTTGTTTATAGTGGTGAAAGCTTGTGTTGAACCATCCGCACTTTTTGGCACAGCCGATAAGAAAGAATTAGTGCACAAGAAATGCCACAAACCCAATCAACGACTGACCTCAGGTTTTCAAAATCAGAGTTTTCCTTCTCCTTGACTGGTTACCTATCCAAGGTTAAAGAGCCCAGTCTGCCCTACTATTTTACCCATAGCTGGATGGAGAATATATGAATTCATACCTTTCCCAAGGGTATTAGCACTATGTGAAATGCAAACAACTATGTCTAGGATTTGAACCCGATTCTCCATGACCATTTCCTATGACTCTAACCATTAAGCCACACACCTCCATATTATGATAAATACATACATATGTAATGGCTACTAAAGAGTGCTCTATCCATTTAAGGAGAGCCTTGCAATTTCAGTGTAAACAAGATAAGAACTCACAACTCAGTTTCATGCATTTAATCCTCAACTGAGTTAGTATTCAACCCATCTGACTTTTTCAACTGAAAGCATAAAACTATGAGTAATGAGTTTTTATTCGGTTTTATATCTTAGGTTTTTATACTTGAAATGTATTGTGATATTGCTTTGCATATATTTATTTACGAACCCCTCCGCATGAGTAGGATGCGACACAAGGTCAATTTCTTAAGCGGAGTTTAACAGGTTTGAATTCAAAGTTTTCCTTCTCTTAGACTGGTTACCTAGCCATTGTTAATGAGCCCTGTCTACTCTACCCTGCTATTTACCCATAGCTGGAGGGAAATTTGGATTCATACCTTTCCCAATGGTATTAGTGCCATGTGAAAGGTAAACAGCTTCGTCGAGAAATTGAACTCGGATTGACGAGTCCATTTCTTATGACTCTAACCATTAGCCCTATATTGCTCTGCATATAGCACTGTAAAGATTTTACAGAATAACTCTTTGAGTCTGTTACACCATTATATTATTTTCAACACTCAAACGACAGAGGATAAATTTAGGCTCAACAACTTAGAATCAGAGGTTTAAAAATACTTTTAGCATTAAATCTTAATCATTTATATATTTATCAACCCCTTTGCATGGGTAGAATGTGACACAAAAACTGCAAATAAGAAAAGTTTTTGCATAAAGAGTACTTATTGCTAATAAGCAGAGCAGGTGTAAAACCTTTTAAATCATACGTGGACACCTCACGTGGTGTAATGGTTAGCAAGCTTGCTTCGTAGACCATTGTTAGTGAGTTCAATTCTCATTTGCCCCAACCCTATTGCCCTTATGGCAATCCCCAACCCTTTTTATCATATGGGTGCTAGAAGGCGGTGGCTGCGGGTCTACATGTCCTGGGAATGACGTTAAACTCTATCTGATGGTGAGGTTCCAGTTTTGGAGGTTTGGGGAATGTGGAGCACCCCTTCATCACCATTGCTCCCTGGTCCACTCTGACCCGGAGTGGTAATACCTGTTAGGGTCCCATCTATGGGTTAAATAGAAAAATGTATTTATAAAAAAATTGTATTATCCATTAAGAATTGATTTATTTTAAAACTTTCTCGGCATTAAATGACCCACTGAGGTTGATATGCCGTAAAACAAAACAAACCAAACCAAATCAATTCTCATTGGGCACCCCATACTTCTGGCCTTGTGCCACATCTAACCTAAGCTTAGTAAATAACTATACTTATTCATAGTTTGCCTCGGCAGTCATTTGTGCGACTTCAATTTTCATCAGCTCTACTCGTGTGTTCGAGGTCCGAAAATTTGTTTGACAACTGAGGCCTTTTTTACTCAAATTTTTTGTTCAAACTCTGAATTGTTCAACTTCAGAGTTCTTTGAGAACTGAGGTTCCACTGTATACAGACACATTCTGGAGGGAGTCATCTCCTCATGGTTAGTAAGCTAGTCTAATAGGCCAATTACTATTCTGCCCTGTCGGCTGGGACTGTACAATCCCTGGAGTGGTAATACCAGTTAGGGTCTCGTCTATGGGTTAAATAGAAAAAAATGAGTTTAAGAAAAATTGAGTTTTAAAATAAGTTGAGTTAGAAATAAAAAAAAAATCAAGATTGAATAAAACAAAACATTTTTGGCATAAAATAACCCAGCAAGGGTTGACATGCCATAAAATCCAACCAACTGTCCAACCCATTACTACTAAGTATTGTGTTTGATCCTGACTAGGTGCCCCATATTTGTGACCTTCTTTCAAATCTAAGCTATATTTAGTTTTTTTAATTGGTATCTTGTGTGGTGTAATAAAGTAATTAGCATGCAAATCTAGTAGACCATTGCTAGTGGGTTCTGTTCTAATTGGGTTTCTCATAATTCTGGCTTTGTACCAAGTTAAGCAAAAAACTTAAAAGACTCCATTCTAAAAAGAGGAGATGAAAGAAAGATCAGTTGGATAAATGATACTGTTTCATTATATATTTTTTTTATGAATCTCTTTGGTTTAATGGTAAAACAACTAGATTCTTTTATCTGCTTCTATTACACTGGCCTGCAATGTTTTCAAGGTCAAATATATAATAACTGATTTTAAGGCAGTTTTTTTACATGAATCTAAAAAGCATACTCATTTTTTCTAATCAGATCAAATTTTTAAGATACAAGCTCTTACTTGAAATGTATAGAACAGTATTATAGCAAGTAGAGTACACAGACTTTTGAATTGGAGTTATTATTATGTACAACTTCTTCAAGCATGTCTTAAAAACCAGACCTGACTAAACACAATGAATAGCAGTGATGCTGGTAGCTTTTTGATTTAGTGCATCCTAGGATGCACATATTTGCTTTGAATGAGTCCCCAGGAAAATTTATGGGTCCCAACTAAAGCTAACTAAAGTCTAACTCCTACCTTGTAACCTATACTGTGTAATTCATTTCTAAGAAACTAAATATATTTACAGTTTGCTTGAAATGGTGAGGGAAGAAACAAGGAAAAACACAGGGATGCATGGATATGATTTTACTGTGTCCTTTTAGATTTTTGTGTGTCAGGACATGTACCTATCAGCATCTCTGAAATGGTATTTTTGAATTCAGTATAAAATGGCAATCATATATCACTTGGTAAACCTTTGACCTTTGGAAAAAAATTTAACACAGTGTTATGATTATTAGTTTTTTATATTATCAGCGTTATTCGGACTATTGTCCCCATCTTCATTGTTATTTGTACAATGTTTCGGCCGATATACCCTCCGGCCTTCTTCAGGTATTTCTTGTCGGACTCGGGAACCTTCTCGAACTCGGGAACCTTCTTTTCAAAATCGGGAACTTTCTTGTCGTATTCGGGAGCCATCACGGAACTTTGAACCTAACCCTTTATTTAGTCCACGGGGGTATCCTGTTCTCATTCCGCTAACCATAGCTGGGGTAGGAGTTGTGTTAATTAATTATTTTTCTAATTGCTTTCACTCAGGATTGAACTCTGGAACCAGAGATAACTGTCACTTAGAACTGTCTTAACCTAATTTGACAAGAAAGTTCCCGAGTTCGAAAAAGAAGGTTCCCGAGTCCGAGAAGGTTCCCGAGTCCAACAAGAAATACCTGAAGAAGGCCGGAGGGTATATCGGCCGAAATGTTGTACAAATAACAATGAAGATGGGGACAATAGTCCGAATAACGCTAATAATACTAATCTTCAAGCCTCATCTCAAACATTCAGAGAAATAGTTTTTTATAGTTTTTATTTGCATATGCAAAAAAATCCTGCTTAGTTGAAAAGGGGAGAATTATTCTAATAGCCTCTTCTGGTTGATTGATTTAAAAGGCATGTCATCCTATCTAGGGTTATTTTATACCTAGATGTTAAGGAATTGCATTCATAATATTTACTAAGCTTAGCTTAGTTGTGTCACTAGTATAGCTGCACCCAGTCAGAATCAAACTCACTTACAATGGTCTGTTAATTTTGCTTGCTAACCATTACACCATGTGAGGTTCACTGAAGAATTGCATTCAGTGTACATTTATATTTTAATTTTTTGTGTACCTGTTTCTTCAGATATTTTTGTACACAGTTATGTTATCAAGTATTCCTATCTAATACAAATAATTTGCACACAATTGTGTGGTTTCAAGTATTTCTATCTAATACGAATAATCATATGGTTTCAAGTATTCCTATCTATTTATCTGAATCTTTGAGAGGATGCTTGATGTGTATCATTTTGATTTTTTGGACTGTTGTCCTTATCTATATTGTGGTATATAAAAACACACCATTTCAGCTGCTGTATAGAGGATATAACATCCGAAACTGTTTTTTTTACGTACCACAAAAAAATGAGAGCAACAGTCCAAAACATCAAGATGATATTCCTATCTAATACAAATAATTGTGGTTTCAAGTATTCCTATCTAATACAAATAATTATGCGGTTTCAAGTATTCTATCTAATACAAATAATTATGCGGTTTCAAGTATTCCTATCTAATACAAATAATTATGCAGTTTCAAGTATTCCTATCTAATACTAATAATTATGCGGTTTCAAGTATTCCTATCTAATACTAATAATTATGTGGTTTCAAGTATTCCTATCTCATACAATAATTATGCGGTTTTAAGTATTCCTATCTCATACAAATAATTATGCGGTTTTAAGTATTCCTATCTCATACAAATAATTATGCGGTTTTAAGTATTCCTATCTCATACAAATAATTATGCGGTTTTAAGTATTCCTATCTAATAGAAATAATTATGCGGTTTTAAGTATTCCTATCTAATAGAAATAATTATGCGGTTTTAAGTATTCCTATCTAATAGAAATAATTGTGCGGTTTTAAGTAATTATTTCTATTTAATAATAGTCATTTGTTTGCACACATTCATATGGTTTCAAATACCTAATAATAATCCTTAGTAAACAATTATAGTTTCAAGTACCTATTCTTAATACAAATAATCTATTTTGCACATCAATTCTAATAATTTTCAAACAGATTTATTTGACCCATTGATGGGACCTTAGCAGGTAATACCACTCCGGTTCAGAGTGTATCTAATAAATAATGTAGTAAATGGGTCTAATGGCAATAAAGGGATAATCCACATTTCCCGGAGCTCCTGAACTGGAACCTCACCCATCTGCTGCAGTTTAATGTTATACCCAGGACATCTCTTGGGTTGGTGGCCTTACCCCTCTGCACAGGATATAGTCAGCACATTCTAAGACCCACAGACAGGGTGGTACCCTTTTCTGAAAATTGTGGATATTCCTCTTTTATGGTACACCATAATTTTGAGAATGTTAATCTTTTATGTGTCACTTGTGAAGTGGAATTTAAAGTGAAGTAAAACTTTTCATCATCTTTCAATGAATTTAAATTTGCTGGTCTTCCTTACACATTGAATGAACGTCTCATCCAAGCAACTTGTAAATACACACAGATAGAAAATAAATTGTAACACTCTGAATATGTGTTTTAATTTACTTAAACTTAAACATAGTGTCCTGTGTATGATATTAAACTGCATCTTGTTGTGGAGTTCCAATTCTGGAGCTCTTTGTCACCATTACTCCCAGATCCACTCTGACCTGGAGTGGTAGCACCTGTTAGCGTCCTATCTATAATAGATCAAAAAATGATTTTTTTTTTTTAATTGAGTTTGAAAAATAAAATTGAATATCCAACAAGAATGAATAAAACAAAACATCTTCGGTATAAAATAACCCAACAAAAGTTGACATGCTGTAAAATCCATCCATGCATCCTTAACTCTTAACATCCTATACCGCCCCATTTCGCCCGACCAGAAGTCACATTCATTTTCCTAATCTACCTCAAATGATAGCCTTTGTTTAAATGTAATATTAAACATATTTAGAAGTCTTTGATTTAAGTGAAATAACAGGTAACTTTAAATAAAAAGGCCATTTTAAGCCATTTTTGATAAATCTTTATAGGAATTGGGCTCTGGACTTAGAAAATTCTCAACAGGATGTTAAGAGTTAACATACAGGTAATATAGCTAGATTATACAGAAAGTAATCACACATACAAATCTATATGTTGACAGATTCCAAATTAAGTGGTATATCAACAGTACTTAGATGGTTTGTTGGTTTACGTTATGTCAACAGTGGATGAGTTATTTAATACCAAAGTCAGACTTTTTGCAAGCAGTTGTTTCATTTCAAGTAATCAGTGATGCTGATAGCTTTTTGATTTAGTGCATCCTGGGACGCACATATTTGCTTTGAATGAGTCCTTAGGAAAATCTATGGGTCCCAACTGAAGCCGTCTAACTCAAGTTTTAGATATAATTTTCAACTCCTAGCAGTATCGATTTTCTATCCAGAACAGCATCATTATGATGTAACATGAAATGAGCACAAAAAGTTCTCTGTGTAGTAATTACAGATTCATCAGCAGTGATGTTGATAGCTTTTTGATTCAGTACATCCTGGGACTCGCATATTTGCTTTGAATGAGTCCCAGGAAAACTTATGGGTCCCTACTAACTCCCACCTTGTAACATATTCTGTGTAATTCATTTCTAAGAAACTATTGAAATATATTTACAGTTAGCTTGAAATGGCGAGGAAAGAAAAAAGAAAAACACTGGGACACATGGATATGATTTTTGTGCGTCCTTTTAGATTTTTGTGCGTCAGGGACGTGTCTATCCGCATCTCTGAGTAACTAATGAACATCATTTGAAAACAATTAAAGCTTCAAGTAGCTATTCTTAATGCAAATAATTTGTATACAGTTATACTGTTTCAAGTATTCCTATCTAATACCAATAGTTTTCAAATGGATCTTTGACCCATAGATAGGACCCTAATAGTTACTACCACTCTGGGTCATAATGGACCTGAGGGTAATGGTAATAAAGGGGTGAATTCACACTCGCCAGAGCTTCCAAAATGGAGCCTCATGACTGGATAGTCATATCTAGGACACCTTTTATTTATTTATTATTTTTGGGGGGCAGAGGGGTAAGACACTCCTCTCCTTCTTTAGGATAGTGTAGACACAGGGAACTGTGGTTGGTGACTGTCAGTTTCTCATTCATACGGTCATTCTAACTTAGGCATATGTTCTCTCTGATATTGAGCACTTTTTATAAATATAGCAAAGTACATAAATATTATTATATATATATATATATATATATATATATATATATATATATATGAAATATTTAATGTATTTAAACTTACATATGAATCTCTTTTGGGTTATTACTTTATAGCCATATTTCATATTAGTCATTTTAATGGCTATTGAATTGAACTAAAGGCTACAAAATTTATGATTCAATATTCAACATAGAATAAACTCTTTAAACCCAGTTTATTTTTAATAACACCAAGGCTAGCTATAGGAAACAGTTAAGTTATTCAGGATTATATAAATCAAGAAGTAATATGCTTAAATATATACACACATATATATATATATATATATATATATATATATCCACATATATATCCACACATTACATCTCCTAAACACATGGTTAATATGTTTTAAATCTCACAACAGCCAGTTGCATTAAATTAACCAAGCTTAGAAAATCTAATATTTCAATAATTTATATATACATATATATATATATATATATATATATATATATATATATATATATATATATATATATATATGCTGAGATTATTATTATTTTCTGTTTGTTATTCATTCGTTTATCAAGTGTTACGATTGAAAAGTAAATTTCACATACCTGAAGCTGCTTTTTGTTATTCACTTAACTTTTCTCATTATTAGATAACATTTAGTAAAATGTTTGACCACTTGGGCTGGTGCACTTAGCTATCAGTTGTACCTCCTTCTTAAGAATGTTAACAACTCTATTCCATTAATAGATTAATAGATGAAATACAGCTAAAAGGTAATAAGAATGATTAATATTTAAATTTTCACTCAATTAGAGTCCTTAATACAATAAACTTCTTTTTAAAATAGCTGTAACACCTGGTGATGGATGTGAAACTACCTGCTGTTACTAGGATATACATTGTAATAGTGTTTGTATTTTTCTCTCTCTCTCTCTCTCTCTCTCTCTCTCTCTCTCTCTCTCTCTCTCTCTCTCTCTCCTTTTTTTTTATTTGTTTATCTTTTTATATATTGGGTTGGTATGTCATCTCTACATTTGACATGAGGGTATATGTTGAATACATTGTAATAGTATTTGTTCTCTCTCTCTCTCTCTCTCTCTCTCTCCTTTTTTTATTTATTTTATTTTATTTTTTTTTTGTATATGTACCCAAGGCTGGTATGTCATCTCTACGTTTGACATGAGCAGCAACTCAGAAATAGTTGTTTTAAGCACTCACTGTTATGTTCTTCTGGTTTAAAATGGTAGCTGTTCATTAAAGTAATTTTCTTGTGTAATTATAGAAATTTAGTGTGATTGATCGGTAACTCTTTTAGTTAACTATTAACATTTTATTCGGGTCAGGAAGAGCATTTTAAAAGAATCTGAATAAACATTTGTTTTTTTTTTTTTGTTTTTTTTTTGTTCAAGGATAATGTTTTAAGCTTTCATCTGATTTAGATTTTTTTTTTTTTTTTTTTGAATTCAGAGTGTTACTTCTCCTAGACTGGTTACCTATCCAAGGTTAAAAAGCCCAGTCTGCCCTACTATTTACACATAGCTGGAGGGAGAATATATGGATTCATACCTTTCCCAAGGGTATTAGTGCTATGTGAAATGCAAACAGCCTTGTCTAGGATTTGAACTCTGGTCAACGAGTCCATTTCCTACAACACTAACCATTATGTTACACACCTCCATATATTATTTCTTACTAGAGGCAACTGCAAGAAATATTCAGTTCAGGATTTGAATTCAGGTCGACGAGTCCATTTCCTATGACTCTAACCATTACACTACGCACCTCCACACATTACTTTATAAGCAAAAATATCCTATTGGTTCATAGACTTAGTTCTTGAAATCTGCCTTGACAGTAAATTTCCAGTTGCAGTGCATGTATTAATAATAATAATAACTACAGTATAGACATGTAAATGATAATAGCTGTTATGTAATTTGCTATCTTAATGTTTACTTTTAAATTTCTATTAATAATTACAAACCTGTTAAACTCCACTTGAAAATTGACCTTCTATCACATCTTGCTCATCCTGAGGGATTGGGAAAAAAATGCACACAATTGCAGATCTGTAATTACAAGTTTGTTTTTGGGTTTGTTTATTTTTATATTGAAGACTCTTATTCTACATTTATTCCCTTTTGCCTATCTTTTCATTATTGCAATAGCAATTATCATTTTCTGAAATCTAATTGTTATATTCATGTATGCTAATGCATGGGAGATGAAAGGAGAAGAGAAGGCCAATCTGACCAGGACAATGCTGTATCACACGCCATTCATGATGTAGTGATAAAAAAAATGAATGACAAACACACAAGAAAAAGCGTATTTGTTTTGGTTTGTTTTCTTTTCTAATGGCATATCAACCTTCATGGGTTATTTAATAACTGTAATACTGCATATGTGGCTGCACAGTTAGTTGTATATATAACGTTCTAGGTAGTTATAATTAGTAAATAGTAAGTCAAACCACATATATGTATAAATATATATGTGTGTTCTAGTGTGGATAATGGGGGTATACATATGTATAGATAGATAGATACATATGTGCGCATGTATACACACGTGTGTGTGTGTGTGTGTGTGTGTGTGTGTGCACATATATTGTATGTGAATGGTCGGTCAAAGAAATCATAAAACTGAAGAAAAGATTAAGAGGGTGATAACTCCCCAGATTAGAGACGAGAAGTCTGGGTTGTGAACAACTTTGAGAGTTGACCGTAGGTTAGAGGATCATAAAATATGACCTAGATTAAGAACAAAGAGCTTTTTCAAATAACGCGGGGTTTAGACACAAATCTCGCTGACGAGATTTGATATGAGATCTGAGGGATTCTGGGAGATTTGAAAAGTTTAGTCAGTTAGATCTTGGGCAACGAAGAAGAAACATCTCCCTTTTAGATGCCCACTAGAAACCAACTTTAGCAGAGGTTCCCAAAGAAAGTGGGGAGCATCCCCCATCTAGGCAACCATAGAACTGTAGCCGATAGAAAGAATTAATGCAAGTTATATACCTCATCTCTGCCATCTGAAGTTCACCTGACTGGTTTGTCTTTGTTGTTGTTTATTCTCTCTTTCTCTTTGTGATACTTGTTGTTTGTACACCCTTGGCGGGGGGCCCCTGCGAGATGTTTTGAGCACATATGTGCAACGTGGACAGGTCCTAGAAATAGCTAGCAGACGACACGATATGAACGGCCAGAAAGAGTAGTGCAGCAAAGATGCAGTGAGCGCAAGGGAGTTGCAAAGAAAGCTGTCTTTGTAGAAGAATCATAAAAATAAAGTCGTTGGTGGTGGCCTAAAGTCGGTATCAGCCAGACAGCAAGGGAGTTTATCCCCTTTTTACTAGCGCTAGACCAAAGACTTGTGTATTTTTCACTAGTTGAATTAGTTATTTATCAGTTTGTTTAAGTTGTAACTTTGGTGGCAAAGACGGCTGTCAGCTGTGACAATGTGAGTGTGTATATATACATATGTAAAAGTAAAAAGTAAAGTCGTCGGGGTGGTCTAAAGTCGGTATCAGCCAATCGGCGAGGGAGTCTATCTCCTTTTCACTAGCACTAGACCAAGGAGATTATTCTAGCGTCTGAGGTGGAGTGCCACACCTACCATCAGCTCCTCACTTTACTGCACAGATCCCTGTGCTACTCATATGCTGAGTTGGTGAGGGTCGGTATCGAACCTGGAACCTTATGGTTCCTAGTTGGATTCTCTACCGACTGAGCTAAGCTGTACTATTTAACCTATAGCTGGGGTTCAGACATTTTCCAAGCGTATTAGTTCGAAAGTGAACGTAATAGCGTAACTGGAATTTGGAATCACTAAGATGTCACAGTCCAGCATGTTAGCTACTATGCCACAGTCCCAGTTTGGTACAGAATTTTCATTCGGTAATATATTATGCTGTTCACTACACAATACACTACAATAAAATTAGTAATTATCAAAAACCATCTGCAGGGTTTAGAATACACTGACTGTATCCCTATGCAGAAGTGTAATACTCCCCATCAAAAAAAAAAGGGGTGTTCTTATTTTCTATCCAAAAAAGCATCATTCTGATGCAACATGAAATGAGCACAGGAAATATTACATTATGGGATGTCAAACAAATATTAGTCCCTACATAGTTCTTTCCCTTACACTGTCCATGTTAAATGGCTAAATTTCCAGATCTGTCTAAAAGGGGGAAGGGGAATAGGTTAACTGATTGGCACACCCTAAGGCGACAACTACACTAGTGAATCTGTAATTGCTGCATAGAGAGCTTTTCATGCTCATTTCATGTTACATCAAAATGATGCAGTTTTAGATATAATTTTCAACTCCTAACAGTATCGATTTTCTATCCAGAACAGCACCATTATGATGTAACATGAAATGAGCACAAAAAGTTCTCTGTGTAGCAATTACAGATTCATCAGCAGTGATGTTGATAGCTTTTTGATTTAGTACATCCTGGGACTCGCATATTTGCTTTGAATGAGTCCCAGGAAAATTTATGGGTCCCTACTGAAGCTGTCTAACTCCTACCTTGTAACCTATCCTGTGTAATTCATTTCTAAGAAACTATTGAAATGTATTTACAGTTAGCTTGAAATGATGAGGGAAGAAAGAGAAAAACACTGGGATGCATGAATACGATTTTACTGGATCCTTGTAGATTTTTGTGTGTCAGGGACGCAGGATGAATACTTATCAGTATCTGCACCAGTCTTAAAAAAAAGTTTCAATAGAAAATGCAGGGTGTGCATCAGTCCAAGCCATGATCATAACTGATTATGTCTGAAAAAAAAAGTTATTAGCTAGATGGAGCTACTGTTACCACTTGCCTAACTTCACTTTCACTACACAGGTATCAGTTTAAAATGTGGAAGGTATTTCTGACACCCTATATTAAAACTTTCAAGTACTTTTATGTTTTTTTATACAGAACTTGAATTGTTCAGACTCTTGAACTCATTGTGTCTGTTGATGTTAATACCATTCACAGTAACCTGAGTAACATAGCCAATTCTATTTATATATATATATATGGAGATGCTCTCCAATATCTTCCCTGCTGAGCAGAAAATACGAATTTCCAATGTTCTGACTCGTACATCTCCGTGACAAGATCATATATGCACTTCCTTAAACTTTCTTACTTTCCAGCAATATGTTCCTTATAATCTGCAATTTATACTCTAGAGGATAATGTAAATGTTTCCCTCTCAAGATATTATTTACCATACCAGATTTTTTTTAGTTCCTCTTTTGGATATGTCTTTCTTTTTTTGTTATGTACCTCAAGTATGAATTTGAAGACATGTCTAATTTCTTTATATTTTTTTTTCTCTGCATGTGCATTTTGTGAAACCCTTCTCCAACAACCTTAGTAAAGAGATTGCAAAGAATGATTGATTTTAATGGCATATTAATCCATCTGGGGTTATTTTATACTTAGAGGTCATTAGGTAGTTACTCTACTGGAAATGAACTCTGGAAGTAAAGTTCAAATTCTGGATGAAGTTTTTTGCATGCTAATGCTCTTGTGTAAGGCATGAATCCATCTTTCCTTGTAATAATAAGTAGTAAAGTTAATGCTAGGCCAGGGAGATTGTTTTTTGCATCTGAAGTGGAGTGTCAGATCTACCATCAGCTCTGCTAACATGTGTACTGAGTTGGCAAGGGCTGATATTGAACCTGGAATCTTGTGGTTCCTAGGATACATTTATATTTATGGTAAGCCTCTCAAATTAGTTGACGGGTTTACATACCTAGGTAGTAATATCTCCTCTACAGAAAGTGACATCAATATATTCATACGAAAGGCATGGACTGCTATAGACAGATTGTTAATTATATGGAATTCTGAGCTCTTCATAAAGCAAGATTTCTTCCAAGCTGTAACCATTTCAGTACTACTGTATGGCTGCATTACTTGGATTCTAATGAAACTCTTAGAAAAGCTAAATGGGAAATACACTAGGATCCTGTATGCAATCTTGAATAAATCTTGGAAGCAGCACCCCACAAGAAAGCAGCTGTACTGCCTCTAGACTCCTATCACACTATACATCCAAGTAAGATGAACAAGACATGCTGGACACTGCTATAGAGAAGCTAGGATGAACTCATAAGTGATGTTCTCCTGTGATCACCTATACATGGACATACGAGTGTAGGCTGACCAGCAAATCAGCTCTGTTTAGATTCTGGATGCCATGCAGAAGATCTGCCTAGGGTGATGACTAATTGGGATGGGTGGTGAAAGAGAATCATGGGTATATGTGCTGTCAGCATGACCTGATGGATGGCAAAAAGAGATGATGATAATAAAGATAAAGATATGTTATGATTTCTGAAGCTAAATCATTGGTGTCTCTGGTTTTTGTCCTCAATTTTCCCATCTTGTGAATAACACACGGCAGATCGTTGTTGCTTTGGGAGATCCTATTTATATCTCTTGATTTTTTACTTCAGTTCCTAGGATCACTTGCTGGTGACCTTTGCACGATGTTAAAAGCAATAAACTAACCATTCTTAACAAGAGAATGGTTTGAATCAAAATTTATATATAACTCTCCCTCTTTCTTCCTCTCCCTCTTTCTTCCTCCCCTCTTTTCACTCTCTCCTCTCTCTCTCTCTCTCTCTTCCTCTCTTTCACTCACTCTCTCCTCTCTCTCTCTCTTCCTCTCTTCACTCACTCTCTTTCACTCTCTTCTTCTCTTTCACTCTTCTCTCTCTCTCTTCTCTCTTTCACTCTCTTCCTCTCTTTCACTCTTCCTCTCTTCACTCTCTCTCTCCTCTCCTTCACTCCCTTCTCTCTTTCACTCCCTTCCTCTCTCTCTTCTCTCACTCTCTACCTCTCTTTCACTCTTTCTTCCCTTATCTCTCTCACTCTCTTTCTGCATCCATTCTTGGTATGGGTTACTATGAGATCTAAAAAAAAAAAAAAAAAATAGTTTATTGTTGTCCTCTTTTCCATTGTGAACTATAAATGTGGTCTGATTGAGTTCACATTGGAAAATCAGACTATAAACATGTCGTCTTCATGTCATGCCAAACGGAAATTTTCAACTACATTGAATACAAGACAAGATTCTTAAAAAAGTCTTTATGTTGGAGAAAGTGGAAACTCTGTAACTAAGCCTTCTTGTCAAAATATATATATATATATATATACCAACCCCTCTGCACGAGTAGGATGTGACATATTTTAAGTGGAGTTTAACAGGTTTAAATTCAGAGTTTTCCTTCTAGACTTTTTGTTTAACCAAGGTTAAAGAGCGCAGTCTGCCCTACTAATTACTTATAGCTGGAGGGAGAATAGTTGGATTCATACCTTTTCCCAGGGTATTAGCACTATGTGAAATTCAAGTAGCGTCATTCAGGATTTTAACAAGTCTTCAAGTCCATTTTCTACGACCATAAACATTACACCACACACCTCCTTGTAAATATATACATGGGTTCAAATTGAAAATATGTTGCTTCTACATAAATCATTAATATCTCAAATATTATCAGAAAAATGATAGTTGAATTATCTCCCCCTGCCGCCAGGGGGCAAATCGCCAATACACGATATTGGTGACAAAATTAAACCCCATGATGAAAGTCAACCAGGCGAGTCGCTTTAACAAGCACTCCCTTCACCTTTCACTTATCAAGGGGCCTTTCACCAGGCGAGACGCGATTTTCAAGCACTCCCTATCAACTGCGATTAGAATTGTATTCTAACACAACTTCACCAAAAAAAGGGCGAGTGGTATATCCAGCGCAATTTCACCTTACCTCAGCAAAATAAGTCTGGTCGCAAATGCCACAAAATTTGCAACACCTTTGTATTTTTGAATATATGTTGTTTTAATTTTCAACTGTTGTTTTATCTTCTTTCATCCAAAATTATTTGCTTGCCACCGGGATATTCTAAGAGCTCCTTACTACCCTGTTATTCCTCTTAATATATTGTTAACAGAAATGCTGATATGATCCTTAAGACATTGATCATTATCCAGTTTGTCTTGTAGGACTCTACTCAAAATGATCTTAATTGAACTTGGGATTTTCAATTCTATTGTAAATTTTGTACATAAGTTCCTAGTTCTTGGATTTGGGCTTTCTTTTATAATACAACTGGCAGAGCTATCCAGCATTGCCCAGGATTTAAAAAGTTGAAGTAAATCTTTTTTCTACATCTATATATTGATTAATTTTTGGAGGATATGTGCTTAATTGAAGTCATATCCTCCAAAAATTGTCAGCTAAAAAGCCATATCAAATAAACACATCGTTTGTTTACTTACTCTCATATTGATTAATATAAATTCTTTCTTTATTGTTTTATCTTCTATTCTTTATATATTCTTGTTTTTAAGTAGTTTATTTTTTATTATTATTCTTGTTTGTATTTTGTTTTTTGTCTGATTTTTATTATCTTTTATTAATTTTTTAAATTTTTTACTCATTCTATAAATTAATATTTTAATATATCATTGCTTTATACTTATCATATTTTTATTTAGCTTTTCTTATGGAAAAATGAGGAGTAAAAAGTTTATTAACCCCTTCTCAGACAAAAATAGGATGTGGATTTTATTGGACTTTGGTTTTTGCTGGTCTCCACCAATTTTCCTTTATAAAAGGATATGCACTCAGTCATTGTACAAACATACAGAATCTCTATTTTATATATATAGATATATATTTCCGTTATGGAAATAGATAAAATTAAGTCTAGCTGAGGAAAACTATTTTTTTAGTTCTTTGGATGGATGACTGGAATAATGATTTTCTTGTATGTCAGAAAACTAAAGATATTTTTTTAATATTATGAACAAGACATTTTATTTTTATAAAACACCATCTCCACTATCCTAAAATTAGTATTGTGATTTATATGTTTACTAGAAGCGGCTACCCAGTATCACCTGGGTAGAGGGGGGGGAGGCAGAAAAAACTTAGTGTATTGATTTGTTTACTTTTGAGATTCACAAGTCCTGGATATTTTAAAGTAGAATTTCAATGCTACTTCTATGTATGTTTTAATTTTTTAAATATCTTTGAATATAAATCAAATCTTCATATTTTTTTGCACGAAAATCAAAAACCATTGATATTTAATGTGTATATATATTTAATTTGTCATTGTTTTATTTTCATAGTTTCATCCAGACATACATAAAACATACACACCAACTGCCCTTTATATATGTACTAGCAGCGGCTACCCAGTGTCGCCTGAGTAGAGGGGGATTTTTTTTAGTTAGTCCAGCGGATCCATTATTGCTGAATCGTGAGTTGAATCCTGGTGGGTTGCCCCATTTAAATCCCTATGTAAAAAAAAAAAAAAAAATAGACCTTGCATCGATCCAGTTACTCTGAAATGTTAATATCTACTATCTAAAATATTAAATGAAAAAAAAAATTGCATGCTGTTATCATTTAAATTTTATTTTTTAATTATCTTCACGAATATAAATCAAATCTCTATTATTTTGCTCAAGAACTAAGCCCTGGTGATATTTAATGTGTATATACATGTACTTTGTCATTAACTGTTTTATTTTCAAAGTTTCCTCTGAACATACACGTTCACACAACTGCCCTTTATATATGTATAGATAAATAGATAGAAAGATAGACAATATGTGATCTGGCAGTTATTTGACCATAATGAATAAATTGATTGTATCAAAAAGACAATATTTTGATAAAAATCTAAACTAAATGTCAAATTTAATGAAAGATTACAGATAGAATAGTGCAGTTGTTGTCCCATTATTGACATCATACATTTTTTGTGAAGTCTGCTTTCACTATTGCAAACTCTCTCACCTTTCCTTTTTCTTCCCCTTTCATAGCAGTCCCTATGCAGCAAATATGATAAAATTGATAAATAATAAATAAATGGATGAACTTATAATAATAATTCATTTTCAATTGAAAGAAAATAAAGAAGAGGCAGTCTTGGAGATTAGCAGCATTGAAATCAACGACATTAAGAATGGGACCACAACTATGCCATTGTACTAAAATTACTAGTAGAATTTTTTGCTTAGATCCCATTGGTCAAAAATGTCATCAACAGCAGGTATAATCTCATCATATGAACTTTTTCAGACCACCCCTGTAGTATAGACTTATACAAAGTTCAAAGAAAACAGTGCTATTGTTTAACACCTCAATTGGCTATAGATGTGGTAGATCAAAGTTTCTTACAATAAAACAAGTTTTTATATTACATCTTGTTTTTTTTTCTTTCTTTTTTTACTTTATGTAATAACAAGCTTGTTTAACTATGTTTTCAGTTTTTACTCTTTCCTTTTGTGCATAATGTATCAATGCGTTTATTTGCCCCACCCATAATATTTATGTGGAGGTGTAAGTGGTGTAATGTCTATCAGCATGGAAAATAGAATCAGTGAACTGGGGTTGCACTTGTACTTGGACAGTTTACTTGAATGATACATGAATATTTGCTATTTCTTTATATGTAATAAAACTTTGAATTATGTTTTTGTTTTCAGTTTTAATAATTTAGCATATTTTATTTCAATTTTTTCACAAAATACTATAAAAATGGAAATTACCAAAAGTGGAAATGGAAAAAAACGGAATTGACTAAAAGTGGAAACGGAATTATGAAAAATTTGAAACGGAAAATCGGGGGCCCTATATGTGCTAATAGGTGGTGGCTGAGTCTTATTGTCCTGGGTATGACGTTAAACTCTATCTGATGGTGAAGTTCCAGTTCTGGAGCACTGAGAATGTGGAGTACCCTTTCATCACCATTACTCTCAGGTTCACTCTGACTCGAAGTGGTAGTACATGTTAGGGTCCCATCTATAGGTTAAATAGAACAAAATGAGTTCTAAAAGAAATGTCTAAAAAAATTGAGTTCCCATCAAGAATGAATAAAAATTTTTAAAAATTTTAAAAAAACATCTTCCATAAAATGATCCAATGTGTTGACATGCTGTAAAATCCAACCAACCAACCTGGATGAAGCTGTTGGTATTTCACTTCATGCTAATGCCCTTGGGAAAGGTATGAATCCATCTGTTCTCCTTAAGATCTACATGATCCAGTGATTTTTTTATTTTTATTTTTTTATAAAGGGGCTTGATACAGAGCTTGATCTCTGAATGTCAAATACTTCCAAGGCCTTTGACCGGTTGAAGGGGCGAGTCTGGTTCAACAGAGACACCTCTTTGAGAACTAAATGTGCAGTAGACCATGCCATGGTTCTCTCAATCCTCCTGGACTGTACAAAGCGGATGCCCACAGACTATATGTCTACATGATGTGTCACTTGCACAGTATATTAAATGCCAAATGGTGGCAGCATGTTTCAATCAAGACCATCCTGGAGAGAACTGGACTCCCTGGCATGTACAATATACTTGTCCAGCACAACCTGAGATGAGCTGGCCATTTGAACAGACTTGGAGATGACAGTCAGCCAAAACAAATTCTGTACTCTCAACTGAGAGAGGGATCACATGGAATCAGTAGACCAAAGCTCATGTATAAATACAACATTAAGAGAAACCTGGAGGACTTTAACATCCCCATAGGCAGTTGGCAAGACACAACCAAACATCAAGTCAAATGGAGAAAGCAGATTCACATGGTGTCATCATCGGATATGACGGATAGCTAGTAGTAGTAGTAGTAGTATAAAGGAACTTATAAATACAAACTAGTAAATTCATCCCCTGTGGACCCCTATGCTCTTATTCATCCTGCATAAACATTATTCAGCCCCAGGGATCTATATGGACCCCTTTGAGAAGGCCTGGTATGAAGTTTTTCATGCTACAACTGTCAACCCTGGAAGAGCCAAAGACAGTTGGTCTTTTTAATGTTGTATGGCAATGCTATTAAAGATCATTTCTATTTTTGGACATCTGTTTTTTTTATTTTTTTTATCTGATTCCAGTTTTCAATAGCAATAAGGCTTGATTCACTCTTGGCATCAACTCTTTCTCCAAGGGCAAATAATCAGATATTTTCTCACACAACAACTACTTATAAAAATCCTGCTTGAATGCACTACAGTTTATATAATACTACTATCTCTTATTTGGGGAGACTCTGTGGCATAGTAACTAACTTGCTGGACTGTGACATCATGGTGAATGAGTTCAAACTCCAGTCATGCTATTAAGTTCACTTTTATAGTAATACCTTTGGAAAAGATATGAACCTCCTCATCCTCACAGCTATGAGTTGAATAGTTCCACTACTGTTTTTCTACAAGGATGGTTTTGGCATTAAATAATTGTAATTGTTCACTGTTCAATTAAGTTCACTTTTATAGTAATACCTTTGGAAAAGATATGAACCTCCTCATCCTCACAGCTATGAGTTGAATAGTTCCACTACTGTTTTTCTACAAGGATGGTTTTGGCATTAAATAATTGTAATTGTTCACTGTTCAATTAAGTTCACTTTTATAGTAATACCTTTGGAAAAGATATGAACCTCCTCATCCTCACAGCTATGAGTTGAATAGTTCCACTACTGTTTTTCTACAAGGATGGTTTTGGCATTAAATAATTGTAATTGATGAATGATATAGATAGTTCAGTAACTAGTTTTAGAAATGGAGGAGTCCTTGTGGTATTGTGGATAATGTGCTGGACTGTAATATCCTAATAAGTGAGTTTGAATTCCAGTTGTCCTATTATGCTCACTTTCGGACTAATACCTATGAATTAAATAGTACCACTACTGTTCTTCAACAAGGATGTCTTTGGTATTAAATAACCCATGAAGTTTGTGATGCCATTAAACAAAGAAACCAAACCAAACTCTGTTTTATGATGCTATGAAATTAATAATTTGTTTTTTCTTGATAATTATTTTGTCATTAATTTTTTTTTTTTCTCTTTTACACAGATATTTGAAGATGCCTCCGAAGAAATAACGACTCCTGTGTAAGTACCAAATATATCTTATTATAATGGACATTATATAACCAAAACTATATCACCACATGTCCCTTTGTAATATATGTCATATTCTCCATGATGTTATTTCTATTTAAGTCTCAGTTATTAAGAAAATGTTATTTATATTATTAATACTGTCGGACTTATCTACATACTAGTATTTACCTCGTACACCACGTGTACGGGTTAGGCACAAGGCCCTATTAATGTGGGACCACCCACAAACCGAAGCTCATGGGTGGCAGGTGAAAAATTGCGTTGATCCCTTTGGCATTCCCCCTCAAGGGGGCGCCTCAGGCACTGGGCAATAAACCCAGCCCTGCCCCTTTAAATCAAGGGGTCAGGTATTGCTTGGGTGGATGGCCCCTGTGGAATCAACGCTATTAACTTTTAAAAATCCAGGGCCACTGGACCCCTACCACGAGGGCGGGTCTACATTTATTTACCTCATACCCCACTTGTATGGGTTGGACACAAGGTCTCGTTTTTATGTGGGACCACCCACAAGCCAAGGCTCATGGGTGGTAAGTGGAAAAATTTGCATCAATCCCGTCAGCATTCCCTCTCAAGGGGGGTGCCTCAGGCGCTGTGCAATAAACCCAGCCCTGCCCCTTTAAATCAAGGGGGCAGGTATTGCCTGGGGGGATAGCCCCCTGAGATCGACCCTATTAACTTGTAAAAATCCAGGGCCGAAGCCACTGGACCCCCTCCCCGTGGGGGGTTTACAGGTATTTGCCTCATACCCCACTTGTATGGGCTGGGCACAAGGCCTCGTTTTAACGTGGGCCCACCCACAAGCCGAAGCTCATGGATGGGAAAGAACAAAAATTGCGTCGATCCCGTCGGTATTCCCCCTGAAGGGGGGCGTCTCAGGCGCTGGGCAATAAACCCAGCCCTGCCCCTTTAAATCGAGGGGGCAGGTGTTGCCTGGGGGGATGGCCCCCTGGGATCGACGCTATTAACTTGTAAAGATCCAGGGCTGAAGCCACTGGACCCCCACCACGAGGGCGGGTTTACATACTGACAACATGCAATTATATTTACATATACAACCAAATAATGGTTTACAGTGTGAACAGGAAAGCTAATTTGCATATTGATCTTAATAAAATTGATTTTAATAAATATTTGTTTGCTATTATTGTTTTCTAATTGTTTGGTTTTATCTTATTAAATATGAACAACAATCTTGTTGATAAATCTTAAGAAATCCATTAACAAAAAGAAATAACAGTAATTTTATTCTTTACTGTCTATTAAAAGCTATCCTGTATTATTTAGAATTTTCAGACTGTCCTCAGTTTTATTGTTATATACACAGTTTTTGCCAATATGCCCTCCAGCCTTCTTCAGGTGTTTCTTGTAATAATAAAAGCTATCCTATTTATAATTTTATATAGGAATCAATTAAAGTAAAATAAGAATAAGTGTAATCTTTTTAAATGTGTTTTTATTTAGTTTTGCCAGTCTTTCTAATTCAATATAATATTTTATTAATATGCTTACTCTTAATCTTCCAACCGTTATCCTCTTGCAACACCCTCTGGTTAAAAATGAGACCATCCAAATCATTCAAGATGAAATGCAAAAATTCTATTTTATTATAAACAAAGAAAAGAAAGAAAAAGGACATGCTACACAGAAAAAATATAATAAGGAAGAAAGAAAGAGAGTAGGAGAATGGTAGAGAAAGGAAGTCAGCATGCAGAAGTGATAATACTAATCTGTTTCAATCGAACATAATGAAAAGATGAAAAGAAGGAAAGAAAGAAAAAAAAAAGAGTGAGAAAGAGTTAAATCAAGATTATTATATTTTTTACATATTGAACTATTTAGCAATAGCTCTTAAGTAAACATATCAAACGTTGTAATAATTAAATTATCATAGTGTGGTATATCCTGCTAGTAATATTTTATTACATTAAAATTTAAATACTTGTGCCCAGAGGTTGCATATTTTTGTTAGTATCAAAAATGTTGAAAGAAAAGTAGTTAAGTAGTATTAGTACGAGAAATATTTGGCTTATCTCCACAACTGCCTTTTATATGCAACCCAAGATAAGTGAGATTAAAGAGAAAGAACTTTTCCATTTCCAGGACATATTATATACTTTGTGTAATGAAGCATTGGCAAGGCAGGGTAAGTGAGTTAGAGGAGTTTGTGTCTGGTATGAAATATAAATAACACGATTAGTGCCACTTCTGTGGATCCGAACTCCCGACCTCTGGCTTACAAATACATGTTTGGAGTCTGCTACTGTCGTCATCAGACTGATTTGCATAGCAGTGGTTGGCCAATGGTTGTCGTGTATTTCTGGCAAGAGAGCCAGAAAATACTAGGATTTCTGTCAGTTTGGAGAAACCTTTGCTGACATGTGAACAGAAGGAATGTCTAAGGAGAAAAAACAGCAATTGAGGAAAGAAGGATATATAGAGAGAAAGCAGAGCCAAAAAAAGAAGGGACATTTGCGATGAATTTGTTAACATTCTGCTTTGCCCCTGGTTGGAGAGGCCTCCTCCGATCAATTGCCTGGTCATGACACACCCTAGCACCTAGAAGGCAGTGGCTGAGGGTGTTGGTTTAACCAGGACTATCTGATGGTGAGGTTCTGATTCTGGAGCTCTGGGGAATGTGGAGTACCCCTTCATCACTATTACTCCCAGGTTCATTCTGGCCCGGAGTAGTGGTACCTGTTAGTTTCATCTATGGGTTAAATAGAAAAATGAGTTTAAAGAAAATGTGTTAAAAAAGAATGAGTTTAAAAAAGGAAAATTGAGTACCTATCAAGAATGAATAAAATAAAACATCTTCGGCATAAAATGACCCAACAGGGGTTGACATGCCATAAAATCCAACCAACCAACTAAGAACCTGGTAGATTACATTTTATCGGAAATCTGATAGAGAATTATCTTCCCCTGCCGCTAGAGGGCAAATCGCCAATACGATGTTGGCACCAGAATTAAATCCCGGCACTTGTCTGTAGGCCCTCGACCTGGACGGAGGTGTTTTTAACCAGCATACTTTCTAAGGATGTCTCATAGCATACCACTGAAGGCCGTTTTTCGACAGCATACTTATCAGAAGGCTGAGGACCTAAATAGTAAATTTAAGAAGGGCCATATCCACCGTCATTTAAAGGAACAATTACCCAGGCGAGAAGCTTCTAAAAGAGCATCACCTACTTTTACTTATCGGACGAGAACCGACAAAACTGACGCGTCTCTACAGAACTCTACAACCACAGCGACCAGAATTCCCTTTCTAGAGCCACTTCTCCAACGAACATTATTTCCCCTCACAGATAAGTCTTGTAGCAAATGCCATCAAAATTTGCAACAACATTTCTGTACTTTTTTGATAATACATGTGTCTGTATTTTATATTTGTGTTTGTTTCCTTCTTTTGTCCGAACAATAACCACTAACGGAGAATAAGGGCTCCAACGAAACCCCGTAAATACTCTTAATTTTGTTAAACGTTTAAGTATTTTATTTGTAGGTACAAAACGTTTTTTGTTTATATCCATTTATTAACATTAAGAACAATCTGTTTAGTGTTAGTAAATAGGTGATCAGCTGAGAATATTAAAGCACCATTGTTTTGAATAGCGATAATAGAGATCTTCTGTAATCTATTCTGAATAATTCGTCTGGTCAGACATATTTATTGGCTAGTGGCATTTTTATTTCCTTTAGATAGATGAGGTTTATTTCCTTCAATATCTAATAAAAGACTAATGCAGATCTTTCTCATTATATATATCTTATTATAATGGAGATTGTGGGTTTGTCTACCTGTAACCGAAACTATATTACTATACAAGTCACAATTCCTTTAGTTATTTACATCATATTCTCCATGATTTTATTTTTATTTAAACCTCAATTATTAATAAAATTGTTTTACATCATTAAGACTGTTGACCATATCTACATACACAGAACATGCAATTGTATTTATATATACAACAAAATAGAGGTTTACAGTATGAATGGGAAGGATAATTTGCATATTGAACTTAAAAAATTGATTTTGATAAATATATGCTTAGTATTATTGATTTCTAATTGTTTGGTTTTATCTTAATGAATATGAGCAAAAATCTCTTCAATAAATCTTAAAAGAAATCCCTTAACAAGAAGAAATAACTGTAATATTATTCTTTACTTCCTATTTTAACTAAACAGTTTAATTAGGAAAATTTACCACTGAAAGACGGGAGTAACGGAAAATGATGGAAGAGTTAATTTCAAAGTTGTTCTATTTTTCAATCATACCCCCTCTGTTCAAAATCTTTTTATCTACATTCTTATTCAGTTTCATTAGCCTTTCTAATTTAATATGATATTTTATTATATTAGAACTTAAATACTTGCACCCGGAGGGTGCATATATTTGCTAATATTATATTATATTATATTATATATATATGAGAAGTAAACAAACAGACAATGTGTTTGATGTGGCTTTTTTAGCCAACAATTTTTGGGAGAATATGTGCTTAATTAAAGTCGTACCTAATTTTGAAAATTAATTAATTGTTAATTAATGAATTAGGCGGGCATACCTATTCAAATGTAAGGCTAAACAAATCGAGAAAAATCAATCTCTGTATGTACATTTCAGCCTATTACGCCTCATCAGCAGAGCTATAGACAGGAAGACTGCTTTGTGTGTGACAGTCAGGGTTCGAATCACACACAAAGCAGTCTTCCTGTCTATAGCTCTGCTGATGAGGCCTAATAGGCTGAAATGTACATACAGAGATTGATTTTTCTCGGTTTGTTTAGCCTTACATTTGAATAGGTATGCCCGCCTAATTCATTAATTAACAATTAATTAATTTCAAAATTAGGTACAACTTTAATTAAGCACATATTCTCCCCCCCCCAAAAAAAATATAATATATATATATAATGAGTATATAATGTAATATTGTGTAGATAATATGGGTGCTATATTTCTGAGCAGATAGTGCTCAATATCATTGATAGAGTGCTTAAATTTGACTTAAGGTAGCGTGGACATGTAGTCAAAACCTGGCTACTGACAGTTTCTCCCTATGCAATTTTCAAACCAACTTGGTTGAGAAACTGTCAGTAACCAGGTGTTGACTACATGTACATGCTACATTAACTCGTATATATGGGGGTTAATCATTATCTCACAGCTCGGTACCTAGATGCAATCTCCCAATAGAGAATATGAGGTACTACAGAAAATAGAACAGGCAGTACACAGATAGCAGTTACCATGTTTATTCATGTAATGCAATTAACAACATACATATTGTATAAAACATACTCCTCATACGAGGGGGGGGGTTCTAACCATCTCTTAGCGGCTATCATTACATGCCAAGAGCTTGTTAATGTTTAATTGTCCTGTGTCCAAGCTCTAACTGGCTGAATTTGTCAACTGGCTAAAGAGGCCTAACCCCTAAATCCTGTGTCCCTTGCCCCTATTAAGGATCCTTAGCTCAGTTGGTAGAGCATTTGGCAAGGTTCCTATACACACCAACTGCCCTTTATATATGTATAAATAGATAGATAGATAGGCAATATGTGATCTGGCAGTTATTGGATCATAATGAATAAATTGATTGTATCAAAGAAGACAATATTTTGATAAAAATCTAAACTAAATGTCAAATTTAATGAAAGATTAGCTCAGTTGGTAGAGCCTTCGGCTAGAAGCCACAAGGTTCCTAGTTCAATACCGGCCCTCGCCAACTAGCACGGGGATCTGTGCGGTCAAGTAAGGAGCTGATGGTAGGTGTGGCACTCCACCTCAGATGCTAGAATAATCTCCTTGGTCTAGTGCTAGTGAAAAGGAGATAGACTCCCTCGCTGATTGGCTGATACCGACTTTAGACCACCCCGACGACTTTACTTTTTACTTTTACATATGTATATATACACACTCACTTTGCCACATCTTGACAGCTGACTTTGCCACCAAAGTTACAACTTAAACAAACTGATAAATAACTAATTCAACTTGTGAAAAATATACAAGGTACGTAAGATGGTTAGATAAGGTTGATATGCCATTAAATAAAGAAACCAAATGACAATTATGCAACTCTCTGGGTCTTCATAGCGACAGCCCAGTAACAAGCATAGCAAGATAATTGGTGACTATGAAAACTGGAGGTTTTATTTCAGAGCACCTTCACTTAGACTTTTCTTTCAAAGGATGCCTACAAGTCAGCAAAGGTTTGATGCTGGAACTTTCTTCTTCAGTTTGGATTTTGGAGTTAACTTCTAGAAGAGTTGCTTTTACTACAGCTTTGTTATTAGACTGGAGCTACTTCTATCTCCAATATATATAACGATCGGAGTTCTATCCCGGCTGTAGGTAGCTCACAAAATGTCTAGCCACACTGAAGAGACTTGATAAATCGAAACACGTGTCTGTGGATGACTCACTTCGCCGAAGGGCATTCAGGCTGTTTGTTGTTATTATTCTCTCAATAGCGCCCCCTTACCTGTTATGGTAGAGGCGCGTAGTATCGCTTGACAAGCTTAATTCCGCTAGGATGGTCAGCTGTGTACTGTGGCCGAGGCGATAAAAGTGTTTCACTAGTGTTTCACTGCGTCTGCTGAAGTCCCGGTTTCGATTTCTGTCGGAGGGAAATCGTTAGTATATACCGCTGATGAGACTTAATAAAGTCGAAACAGTCTGTACGGTATTCTACACATCGAGCCATCCTTTACTGGGATTACACTTGTCGAGTTTATTTTCTATAAGAAAAAGTATCGAATTTTATGCGATACATGCGTTGTAAGTGCCTTCAAGTAAAAATTTAATATATATATATATATATATATATATATATATATATACACGAGGGTGAATCAAAAAGTAATGCTTTTTGTTTAGGACAGGTATAATTATCAACACAGGAACATGTATCATACATCAAAATTAAGCTGGTCCTCTACTTCTCCACATAGTGACCGTTTCTCTCAATAGCAATGTTCCACCTTCGAATGAGAGCATCTATCCCTGCCCCATAAAATTATGTTGACTGTTCTTTGAGCCACTTCTTCACTACAGATTTCACTCCATTACTGGAATAATGTTTGCCTTTCACTCTCTTTCATGGGGCCAAAGAGATGATAGTCTGAGGCAAACATTATTCCAGTGACGAGGAAGTGAAATCTGTAGTGAAGAAGTGGCTCAAAGAACAGTCAACAGAATTTTACAGGGCAGGGATACATGCTCTCATTCGAAGGTGGAACATTGCTATTGAAAGAAACAGTCACTATATGGAGAAGTAGGGATGTGATCCACAGAGGACTAGTTTCATTTTGATGTATGTTACATGTTCCTGTGTTGGTAATTATACCAGTCCTAAACAAAATAGCATTACTTTTTTACTCACCCTTATATATATATATATATATATATATATATATTATATATATACATATAAAAAAATGGACTCTCCTGTCGATTATCGACGTATGAGGGTTCATACACACAATGAACTCCCACACAGGGATTTGTTTATAGTGGTGAAGGCTTGTGTTGGACCATCCACACTTTTTGGTACAGTCGATAGGAAAGAATTGGTGCATCAAAGGTTGCCACAAACCCAATCAACGACCGACCTCAGGAATTTTGAATTCAGAGTTATCCTTCTCCTAGACCGGTTACCTACCCAAGGCTGAAGAGCCCAGTCTGCCCTACTATTTAACCCATAGCTGGAGGGAGAATATATGGATTCATACCTTTCCCAAGGGTATTAGCGCTAAGTGAAATGCCAACAGCTTCATCTAGGAATTGAACTCGAATCGACGAGTCCATTTTCCATGATTCTAACCACAAGCCCACGCGCCTCCCTATCTCTCTCTCTCTCTCTCTCTCTCTCTCTCTCTCTCTCTATATATATATATATATATATATATATATATATATATATATATATAATATGATGATGATGATGATGATTGCTGCATCTTCACACATGATTACAATCTCTTGATTCCCTATCATCTCTTCATCTCATCTTTTTTCTCTGACATCTTTCTTCAAGATCCCGTGACACCACAACATGTTTGAATTTCTATGAGATGATTTGTTTTTAAAAAAGAAAAAAAAACTGTATAACATATTTAGATGTATTTATTCACATGTGATTCAGTCACTGCCTCATGTTACCATAACAACAGATATTTCCATTTTTATTGCTATATGCACTATTCAGCATCCATTTTTATTTCATATACTTTTATATTAAAACTCTTCTTATCATCCTTAGGCAGTTTTCTGCACATCCTATTTTCTATGTATTACTGTAAATATTCATGCACTTTTTTCCCACATTTTTAAGCTTAAACATAAGGGGTGCAAGAACTAAATATTAACTTTTTTTTATCTGACTACGTGCATCACCATATTCAGGACAGTATGACCAATGTAAGTTATATCTGAGGTTCAAACTAACTAATGTATAACAAATATTTCTGTTTTATGCTGCTACAGAGAAATATCTCCTAGAATGTGTGTTTGTTTATAATTTTGTTTCTCACAGTTTCAACTGATTTTTGCCACAAGCTTGTTGCATTTTTATGTGAACATGTTTGTGTATTTGCTTTGAATACTGCATAATGATTTGTTTCTGATATATCCGGGTTAAGGGATATATTCTGAAGTTGGTATTTGGTATATTATCGCAGTAGTAATTGGTACGTCGAATAGTAATCTGTCTGCCGAGGTGTCGTCTAGCGAGTAAGTTTAGCTTGTAGGCTTAGGTGTAGGTCCAACACAGTGTTGACTATTTATACATGACACTGTCCAATCAGATTTTAGGGAGGGGGTACCAAGGTATTTACATATTCATTATATCAGTTTCAGAACATAAGTAAACTATATACATTTTTATTTTCATTCTATATAAACCAGATAAAAAG
The DNA here is from genome assembly GCA_023376005.1 of Doryteuthis pealeii. Classification (NCBI taxonomy): domain Eukaryota; kingdom Metazoa; phylum Mollusca; class Cephalopoda; order Myopsida; family Loliginidae; genus Doryteuthis; species Doryteuthis pealeii. The sequence continues at coordinate 55,446,114 of CM042137.1, read as the reverse complement.
TTGAATAACTGTTAAATTTAGCTACTACAAATTCTAAAAAGCCACTGCATATTATATAAATGATACTTTCCTCATTTTTTTTCTTTTTTTTAATTTTTTTTTAATAGAATTTTGTAGCCCACATAGGGGTATATGTTATTCTGTTTCCCCCTTATGCTGCCATTGCTGTTGCTGGCTGCTGTAATTAGTCTTTCCTTACTCTTTTTATATTCCATAATTCCTCAAATTATGAAATTCTAAATGCTGGTTAGCCCTTTTCCTTCTTTTTTTTTTCTTGAAATGCATAGTCTGTCTATATCATCTCTCAGGTGTAAGGCCTTGTACATAGTCATAAATATTTTTGTACATTGGTTCATTTGTCTGAGTTCTTCCCTTGTCCATTTTAAAAATGGTCCTGAGTATTTTATAAGATGGACAGCCCACATCTTTATTCCTTTTCCATTTGATTCAATAAAATAATTTATGATTAGAGAAATAAAGTTTGAATAAAAATGGAAAATGTTTTAAAGTTAACATTTTATCTTTACAGTGTTAAGATGAACAATTTGATTGACTATCCGAATTTCTGAACTTAACAAGCCTTTCACAGATTTCTTCTTTGTTTTGACTCAGCAGTTTTGTATTTGCTGCTATAGATCCTTGATTTTCTATAAAATCACAAACTTAAATTCCTAGTAAATCCTTATCTATATATTAATACTTGTGATCGTACTACCATTATAATCTTACAATACCCTCTGGTTAAAGAATGAAACCATCCAAATCATCTAAAATTAAATGCAAAAATGTAAATCCTGATTATCTGGTGTTTCTTATCTGCCGATTTTTTATTTCTTAAGAGTGTCGTCATCGCAACTAAATAATGGACCATTCCGTTTTTATTATATTAAGAAAATGAAGAAAAGGACATGGTACATAGAAAAAATATAATAAGAAAAAAGAAAGTAGGGGAAAGATAGAGAGAGGGGTGAGTGTGCAGAAACGATAACGCTGATCTGTTTCAATCACAAACATAATGAAAAGAGGAAAAGAAAAAAAAGAAGAGTGAGAAAGAGTTAAATCAAGATTGTTATACTTTTTACATATTGAAGTATTTTGCAACAGCTCTTAAGTAAACATATCAAACGTTGTAATAATTAAATTATAATACTGTGATATATCCACAGGTCCTGCTAGTTGATTGATATGGTCACTACTTAACATTTGAATATAATCTCTTTTTGTTTCTCTAATTACAATCTTCTTGTCTTTTAACAAGGTATACAATGTTAAACATATCAGTATCAAATTGTTTTCTCCCTACCAACAGTGTCAAAGAACATACTCACAGCAAATATTTTACAACCATTTTATCTTACAATATAAAAGTCAATTTTAGCTTGCTAGAATTATAAAAAGTTCAAAAGAAGCTGTTCTTGCCTGTTGAATAAACTGTATAGTCCAAGGTTATAAAATCATGGTAAGGGTAATCTGTAGACAAACTTTTTAAAATCTTATTTTTCTGATGCAGGTATCATTGGGGAGCAAGAAAAGTTTTGGTAAATGGGCCAGGCTTTGCCTTGTTTATCAAAACTTTTCTCGGGTAATTTATGAGGAAGTGCATCTCGGTGTCCTGCCTCAGAAATTGCTACCCGGTGACTATTAAAATAACGACCCAGCTCAGTCTATTCAAAACTATCTTCATATCTATCTATCTATCTATCTATCTATCTATCTCAATTTGTTCATATTTATCTATATTACTTTAAATACTAAGATTTTTTTTTTCAGGTTTATTTAATGTCTTGTTTTTAGTTTAAATAAACAAGAATTACGACAAAAAAAGATGCGACCCCCCCCCAATACATTTACTTGTTGAAAATATCTATCTTCATTTGTTCCTATCTATCGATATTATTTTGTTTGTTTATCTATCTATCTATCTCAGTCTATTCCAAACTATATATCCATCTTCATATCTAAACAAGAATTACGACAAATTACGATAAATAAACAAGAATTATGACGAGCTGGGGTTGTTATTTTGATAGTTACCGGGTAGCAATTTTTGAGGCAGGAGACCGGGACGCACTTCCTCATAAATTACCTTTTCTCGCTCTCCAATTATAACTGCATCAGAAAAATTAGGTCTAAAAAAAAAAAAACTTTATCTTCAAGTTATCCTTACTATACTTTTAACTTGGTGTGTTTTTTTTTTTTTCTTTTTGTATTTTTTTTTTTTTTAAATGTCATATCAACCTTCATGGGTTATTTAATATGAAAGCCATTCTTTTAGAATAACAGTAGTGGTACATTATTTAACTCGTAGCTGGGGGTGGGGGGAGAGATAAGGAGGTTCATACCTTTCCCAAGGATATTAGTCTGAAAATAAACAAAATAGCCTGACTGGAGTTTGAACCCACTTACTATGATGTCGTAGTCCAGCACTTTATCCATTACACCATGGGGACTCCCACACTTTTAACCTGGGACTAGTATATGTGATTACTTGCTTCCAGCAAATTTTTTATTGACAGTACAATAATCTGCATATTAAGATAAATATGCAGCACCCTCTTGTGGGAAATGTATTTGACTATAAAATAAATAAAATAAAAAAGACTAAATACAAAATTGTTGATCTTTTCTGTTTGTTTATTTGTGTGTTTGGTGTGAATATCGAATATTGTTGATAGCTTCTGCAGATAATGTTATATTGGTATTATTCCTACTACTATTACGGCAATTGTTCCACCAACTCTGCTCTGCTGACAAGGTTAGTATAAATATCTATTATTGTGTACAATCGTTTGTTTGTTCACCATCAAATGTTTAAAACATGATTTGATCCCAGATCATGCTTATTGCTTGATGGTGACAAATATAACAAATTATGGGAAGTGAAATACATGAGACTTTAAAAACTACATGAAGTTATTTCAGATTGTTCAGATGATGAAAATTAGCAGAGCTACCCAGGATTGCCTGGGATTTTAAAAGTTGAAAATAAATCCTTTATCTATATTTGTATATAAATTGATAAAAATTATTTTTCTGTATATTTGTTTTATCAAATTTTTTGAATGATAACAATAAAGAGTAAAATTCTTTATTATCATTCAAAAAACTTGTCGCAAAAAAAACATGTAAAAAAAAATTGCTGAAAACAATCATTATAATTAAAAACTTGGGAAACCAAAATTTCAGGATTGTGGGTGTGAATTTGGTCTATGATATTTTTAATTTGCTCATGGGATCAGCCATATTCCGAAAATGGTATGATATATTGAAAAAAAAAATGTGACACACTGACATACTGACATTCGATTCTATAAATAGAGAAGAATGCAGAAGCTTTCAAAGAGTTTTGGTTCTTCAGTGATGAAATGAATGAAACCTTTCAATACCAAAACCAGCAGTAGAAAGTCATTCTGAAAAGCCTTTTATAAGTAATAGAAATGATCATTTGATTCATTTAACTTGAAAACACTCAACATTAATTCACTAAAATGCCTTAAGATTAATTTTTGACTAATTTAATTGATTTTTCCTCCAAACGCTACAAAGTAAAACCAAAAAATAATTAAAGAATTCAGAAATTCTTTAGAAGACCAAAATTTATGAATTTATCTTCAGAGACCTGTAAATGAATAACAGGAGGTGCTTGTGTTGTTATGGTTATCATCGTAGGAAGTGGACTCTGCTACCTGAGTTCAAATCCTGAATGAGGCTGTTTGTATGTTGCATAGTGCTGATACTCTTGCAGAAGGTATGGATCCAACTATTCTCTCTCCAGCTATGTAAATAATAGGAAAGACTGGGTTCTTCAACTTTGGTATTTTAACTGGTCTGGGAGAAAGAAAACTCTGAATTCAAACTACTTGTAGACTTGGAGAGGGATGGGCTTCTGCCCAAGAGTTGTTACATGAGTAGCACCCTCATGACGAAACCAGGTTACAGTAGTAGTAAGTAAGAAAAAAAAAAATTTAATATAAGTTTCTCTTTTTACTTTTAAAATCTTACAATTTTATAATTATATTTGATTACAAAAAATGAAAAATGTGTTTATCCATAATTGATGAAAATTATACTTTTCTATTTATTAAAAATAAATATTGTATTTTTTTCTGGATCAAATATCTGTATTTGTTGTGTTAAATAGTATAGCACAAAAATATATCAATTCAAAAAATATATCAATCAATTCAAAAAATGACCTTTAAAGAAATCTTAGCTTTCCATTATAAACTATTCTAACATTTTAGGGGAAGTCTCTGTGATATAGTGGCTAATGTACTGGACTGCAACATTATAGTAAGCAAATTTGAACACCAATAGCACTATTGTTTACTTTTGGACTAGTACCCTTGGGAAAGGTATGAACTTCCTCATCCCCCCCCAGCCATGGGTTGAATAGTAAATCAATACCATTCATTACAAGGATGGCTTTGACATTAAATAACCCATGAAGGTTGATATGCCATTAAACAAAGAAACCAAACTAATCATTTAACATGTTCTAGACCATCATGTTATAAAACAATTATTAACTGCAACTAAACAGCTTTACTTGAAGTTTCTGTATAATCTGCATTGTTTGGAATTAGTCTCTAGCAAAAATAAAGAATACTCCAGGAGTGAACAGAGGTCTGTCATGATATTTTTGGTGGCTGAGAAGTGCAAACCATGTGAAATTTACAAAGAAGGATGTTTTAGTCAAAAATTTTTTTTTACAAATGGGCTAAACCATGGTTTTCCACTGTGAACCTGAGTAAAAATGACAGTCCATGGAGTGTAAATACATGCACTCTCTGATAAAGAAAAAGTTCCAGGTGCAGCTATTAATAAAGAAGGTCATGCTGACAATCTTCTGGCAGATGAAAGAACCAATCACTATTGATTTCCTTAAAAAAAAGTCCAACTATAAACAATACTTCCTATTATCCTTAAACAAAATTCACCTTATTTATTGAATGACACTCATATTTGCTAGAATTGTGGAGCCATCCACCTATTTGATATATGCTGAAGAATTAGTTGTAGGAAATGAACTCGTAAACCAGAGTTCAAATCCTGGATGAAGCTGTTTTCATTTCACATAGCACTAATACCTTGGGAAAAGTATGCATCCAACTACTCTCCTTCCAGGTATGGGTAAATAGTAGGGCAGACTGGACTCTTTAACCATAGCTATGTAACCAGTCTAGGAAATGGAAAACTCTAAATTCAAACCTGTTAAATTCCACTTAAGAAATTGACCTTGTGCAGAGGGATTGGTAAATATATATATATATATATATATATACACACACACACACACACACACACACACACACACATGTTGAAGAATTATGATTTCACATAAAAATGAATGAAGTTCTACTAAAAATTATTCAATATTTTTACTGAATAGTTATTTTTATCATTTCGTATTTATAGCTGCTGTGTAATTCATGTTTGATCGGCTATGCTATAAATTTGTTTTTTTAAGATATAGAGTTTCTGTATATTTCTAATATAGAAGAAAATGAAAAGAAAAAAAGACTTTTATATTCACTTAGTTTTCTTAATCTGGTTAAACATTACATTTATATTTTCTTACTTTTATAGATTATTCACTACTGCCTTTTACGTATCATCTTTAGAAAACGGGCAAACACCTGTGGTGTTTCTTAATCAATACAGATATCCTCACATTTCTGTATGTTTGACTGACTAAAAATCAATCAATATTTTTCATTCAGTCTAAAACAAGATTCAATATTTGAGTCACATTTTAAAAATTTTATTCTTCAATCAATCAATTATTGATTGGTTTGGTTTGTTCTTTACAACATGTCAACCCTTGTTGGGTTATCTTATGCCTAAAACATTTTGTTTTATTCATGCTTGATGGGTATTCAAAATTCTTTTTTTAAACACTTTTTTTTTTTTCTAAACATACTTTTTAAAAACTAATTTTTCTATTTAAACCATAGATGACACCCTAACAGGCACTACTACTCTAGGTCAGTTGATCTGGGAGTAATTGCGATGAAGGGGTACTCCACATTCCCCCAGAGCTCAAAAATTGGAACTTCACCATTAGTTGCAGTTTAACATCATACCCAGGAACCTTAGCCACTGCCTTCTAGCACATATATGATAAAAAGAGTTGGTGGTTGGTATTAGTGCAATAGGGTTGGGACAGCCATATTGGTGCTAGGGTTTAACTTCAACAGTCAATTGATTGGAGGGGTCTTCTCTGACCACTTGTTTAGCCTAAGTAAGGGCCAAAGTGGAGTGTTGCATGTCATGAATTTGATTGGTTCTGGTTCAATTGGTAAAATTGATAAAGGTTTCTGTAATTTAATGTAGAGGATATTTCTGTTGTCTTAGTTACATTTGATCATTTCAGTTTGTAAGAGAATAATAATTATCATAATGTTCAGGTCAGGACCCATTTATGTCCTTGATTGTTCTGTTTACCTGTTCTTCTCTATCATAGATGCATTGGCCTTTTTTCTTTTATGGTCATGTTAATGTATACGCCTTAAGTTCTTCTAATGTCTGCTTCTATCAGATTACTGTTTATTTTTTCAATCAGGTGTCTATGTTCTTTGTATCGGGTTTCTTTTTTAGTCAAACATCTCTCTGTGCATACCATTTTGTTGTTCTTTTATCATGGAGACTACACGGAGACATTTTTTGTGTATACTTTTGTTGCCTTGATTTTCTAACACGTTATTTGCCCCACAGACATTTGGGGAGCAAGCAGAGATCCAAAAGCATGTCTACCCAGAAGGGCCACCTAAATTCAACTTCTACTTTCCCAGCCTCATCTGATCATGTGATTCTCTAAACCAATGAGAGCCCTATCCCAGATGAACCTGAGGTCAAGACATAACAATCTGATTTTCTAGTGATTACCATTATTTTGAATTACCCTACACTACTTGCCAAAAATGATAGGCTATGGCTGTCCATTATGTAACAATGTTATTTCAAAGTTAGGAATTTAAGAGAATTAGAATCAATAATTTGTACTATTTAGATTTTTGGGACTGTTGTCCTCATCTTTATTGTCATATACACAATGTTTCAGTCAATGGTTTTCTTCAGGTGTTTCTTGTTAAACTCTGGAGCCTCCATGTTGGGAACCTTCACAGGACTTTGAAAATTCACACAAGTAGAATCAATAAATTCAATTTATTGTATCTTTATATTATTATAAACCATTTATATTTTGTACATTCCAAAATGATCTTTATGATGAATGTATAACTTTAAAGAAAAATGGTTCTCAATCAAAGATATAATGTTTCCTGTCAAATTTTTATTATATCTCAATAGTTTTTTTTTTTTAATATATGTGAAATAAATGGTACAAAATTTGTATAACAATTTTCTTTTGAATGAATTTGTATTCAAAGATCTGAACATTAAATAATCTGTTTTTTTTTGTTTTTTTTTTTAGGTTTTTTTTCTAATTAAAATATTACTGTATTATTCATAAACTATAAGATATCTATTAACTTCTCTTTTACAACTGAAGATGCTTACTTCACCAATGCAGAAAAAAACAAAAACTCTCCTAACACTTAATATAATAAATCCATTAAAAGTAAAACTGTCTGTAGAGCGGCCTATTGTTGGTATCAGACAAACAGCGAGGGAATATCCCCTTATTGCTTGCACTATACCAGGGATTTTGTTTTGCTGAGGTGGAGCACAACACTTATCGCCAGCTTCCAGATTCTTTACAGAACAAATCAGATTTGTTGTGCTGAGTTGGCGAGGACCAGTATCGAACCTGGAACCTTGCAATTCCTAGTTGAATGGTCTACTGACTGAACTAACCCAACCTGTTATAAATGCATAAACTAACACTTTTTAATCCATTTTTTAATACTGATCAAGAAGGAATAAAACAAAATATTTTCAGGATAAAATCACCCAGCATTGGTTGACATGCCATAAAATCCAACCAGCCACCCAACCAAAATATTTTATTTTATTTATACTGTATATGACATGAAAAAATGTCTTTAAAATAATTGAGTTTAAAAAAATGATTTTTAGTATCGATCAAGAATGAATAAAACAAAACATTTTTGGCCTAAAATCACCCAACATGAGTTGACATGCCATAAAATCCACCCAACCAACCACCCAACCAAAATATCTTATTTTACTTATACAGTATATGACATGAATCGGAAGTGCATAAAATCCTACACCCATAACAGAGCAGATTCCACTCTGCCAACATTCATATCCTGAATTACAGTCTGAACAAGATTTGCTATCAGCATCTTCTGTCTGCTTAGATTTTACCAGTTATACCAGTCACCACAAGTCACTTCACATGTTCAGTTTGTCATTAGAGTTGCTTTTAAAATAGCATATTACACCTTGACCTCTTTCTCATAGGCTAACATAATGTAAAATCCTATTATTCAACTATAAAGAATTAAATATTTTATAAGCTTATATATTAAGGGTATTTTATGGATAGTGACATATTAAGAAGGAAAATAAACAAACAAAAAATTCTAATAGAGGCAATAAAATGCATTTATTGCTTAGATATATAAGTTTTGCTCTGATCTACATGGGATGTTAAATACTGTATATTTAAATTTATTTATGAATACTCTGTTTTAACCAGTGGAAAGGGAAACCTTTAATATGTAAAAAAAAAAAATCATAAATGTTTATTATTTAAACTAGCAAAGATATGCAGCCTCTGGGCACAACTATTTAAGTTTCAATGTAATAAAATATATTAGAAAGATTGTTTGGTTTGGTTTGTTTTACGGCATATCAACCTCAGTGGGTCATTTAATGCCAATAAAGTTTTGAAATAAATCAATTCCTAATGGATAATACAATCTTTAATAAATACATTTTTTTATTTAACCCATTGATGGGACCCTAACAGGTACTACCACTCCGGGTCAGAGTGGACCAGGGAGCAATGGTGATGAAGGGGTGCTCCACATTCCCCAAACCTCCAAAACTGGAACTTCACCATCAGATAGCGTTTAACGTCATTCCCAGGATATGTAGACCCGCAGCCACCGCCTTCTAGCACCCATATGATAAAAAGAGGTTGAGGCTTGCCATAAGGGCAATAGGGTTGGGAAAATTATATAGGTGCTAGGGCTTGACGTGACCAGCCAATTGATCGGAGGGGGCCTCTCCGACCGCCCGTCTAGCCCAAGATAGGGCCAAAGTGGAGTATATATTAGAAAGACTAACAAAACTAAATAGGAATGCATATAAAAAGATTACACTTATTCTAATTTTATTTTAAGCGATTTCTATATAAAATTATACATGGGATTGCTTTTACTATGTTTGAGAATAGAATGATGATATTAGAAATCAATAACACCAAGTAATTATCAAACCCGGTTTTGTTAAAACCAGTATGCAAATTATCCACACTATATACTATGTAAATTTTTTATTTCTTAGTGATACATAATACACATTACTGGATTTTAAACACATTCATAAGTAAAAAAAGTAGTCGGAGCGGCCTAAAGTCAGTATCAGCCAAACAACGAGGGAGTCTATCCCCTTTTCACTTGCGCTAGACCAAGGAGATTATTTTAGCATCTGAGGTGGAGCGCCACACCTACCATCAGCTCCTTACTTTACCGCACAGATCCCTGTGCTACTCATATGCTGAGTTGGCGAGAACCGGTATCGAACTAGGAACCTTGTGGTTTCTAGCCGAACGCTCTACCGACTGAGCTAACCCGGCCCCTTAATAATATGGGCTATTTTGGGCCAAATCTGACTCAGCTCACTTTTAATAGAGATATTGTTTATAATTAAGATGCTAATTAAGATTAAATAATGATTATTTGAAAATCATTGAAAATATAAAGTATATATATATAAGGGAAATGTGATGTCGGTGGTGACATAGTTATGGTTACAGACAGACACACATAATCTCGATTATAATAAGATATAATCATATATTTTATCCTTTGCATTTTTTTCTATAGTTATTTTTTTTTATTAATAATTTTATATATTATTGAGTTATTGTAGAAAGTTGTTTGCTTATGTTACATTTTGAATTTATGCTTTGATTAATATCATTTTTTTAATACTTCAAAGAATATTTTATTTGAGGATATAAGTAAAGATATTTTTAAGGGTAAATATAATGAAGCTATTAATAATGGAGATTAGGTGTATTTCTGTCTGTAACCATAACTGTCACATCTTACATCACAATATTTTCAATGATTATATAAAGCTATTTATGAGTATTTAAATTTATAGTCAAAAATATATAATATAAAAACGCACCCTGTGTATATACGCTCAAAATTTGAGTAAGCAATTTAAAAAATTATTTTTTACTCTCGTCCTTTTTTCCGTAACAAGAAGTTAATTAAAAAGTTTACAAATGAATAAATATCTACGATTTTGTGTAAAAAGTATGTGCAAAATATTCAAAATAATTATTTAATTAATAATCAATAGATGCATGCAACATTTTATTTGAGGGAGACAGGACTAAGTTTCCATTTCAGATTTAAAAAAAAAATTTTTTTACTCCTTTGATAAATTTGATGATTTTACTTACTTATGATACAAACCCTCTGACATTAAATTTTTAATATCTTTCAAAAATTAATTTTTACACTGCTTGGAGAGTGTTTTTTTTTTTTTTTTTTTTTTTTTTTTTTTTTTTTTTTTTTTTTTTTTTTTGCTAGTAATAATAATTATCATATCTATGAATAAATGGTACAAAATTTGTATGACAAATATATATTATTATTCAAATATATATTGTTCATGAACCATAGCATATTCATTAAATCATCTTTTAAAACTGGAGTTGCTTACTTCTTCCAAGGTAGAAATAAACTATCCTCGTACTATATATCTTATTATAATGGAGATTGTGTATTTTTCTGTCTGTAACCGAAACTCTATTAATACTCAAGTCACAATTCCCTTAGTTATTTACGCTACATTCTCTATGATTTTATTTTTTATTTAAACCTCAATTATTAATAAAAATTGTTTTACATTATTAATACTGTTGACCATGTCTACATACTAATAACATGCAATTGTATTTATATATACAACTAAATAGCGGTTTACAGTGGGAACAGGAAGGCTAATTTGCATATTGATATCTAAAATTTGATTTTAATAATATGTGCTTAGTATTATTGATTTCTAATTGTTTGGTTTTATTTTAATTGATATTAGCAAAAATCTCGCGAATAAATCTTAAAAGAAATCCATTAGCAAGAAGAAATAACTGTAAATTTATTCTTTACCTCCTATTTTAACTAAATTGTCAAATTAGGAAAATTTAGCAATGAAAGACGGGAATGATGGAAGAATATGTTTCAGTCGTTTTATCTTTCGATTATACCCACTCTGTTTCAAATCTTTTTATCTGCATTCTTATTTAGTTCCATTGGATTTTCTAATATAATATTTTATTACATTAAATACTTGCACCCGGAGGGTGCATATATTTGCTAGTATTATTAACTAACACTATTTTAATCCTCTCATTTAAATTTACTAGGCATTATTATATTCAAAACTTTTTCCTTGTTTATAGGCATCATTTACTAGGCATCATTATAAAAAAAATTATTTACTCAAACCGTTTACCATGAGTAGGATTTGACTCAAGGTCACAATTATGAGGTATCTAGTGAAGATCAAATTCACTTTTCATTAGTAATGGATCTGCAAGACTAGCTTGCTAGCAATTACAGCATGATGGGATGCCTCTAGGTAGGTATCATTATATTTTAAAATTTTCTTGTTTGTAAACATTATTTACAAGGCAAACTATATTTGAAACTTTTCCTTGTTTATAGACATCATTTACAAGGCATCATTATATAACCATAATTATATTTAAACTTTTCTTGTTAGTAGATATTATTTACTAGGCTTGGGTGACCACTTAAGCAACAGCAGGTACCGTAAGCAACTTGGGTCCTTTGTTTATCAAAATGACTTGATTCTGCATTAAATGACCCCAAAAGGGTTGAAATGCCATATAACAAAACAACAGCAAACAACATTTACTAGGCATCATTATATTTAAAACTTTTTCCTTTATAGATATTATTTTTCCTGAGGTCAGTTAGTTCAGTTGGTAGAGCATTCACCAAGGAATCTCAAGGTTCTGGTTTTGATACCATCCCCACCAACCCAGTGCATGAGTAGCACAGCTTGAGTAATCTGATCTGTTCGCTAAAGCATCTGAGAACTGACGGTATATGTGGTGCTCCACTTTAGCAAACAAATATCCTGGTCTAGTGCAAGCAAAAAGAGGATAGACTCCCTTGCTGTTCAGGTGATACCAACTTTACAGTCTTTTACTATATAGACATCATTTACTAGGCATTAATATATTTTAAACTTTTTCCTTGTTTATAGACACCTGTTACTCAGTAACATTTATTATTTTTAGGTTAGATATAATGGAAATCTCTCTTGGATTTGTGTCATAAATCTATTTTTTATTGCACCAATTCAGTATTAGCTTAAATGAAACTTATACTATCAAATAAAACTTACAATAATATAAGACCCCCCCCCCCTCATTTCACACTTTTAGATTCTTTACAATTTTTGTTTTTGTTTGTTATGGATAATGTTTCTTGTTTTCCTCATAGTGTTGAAAAATGTTTTAATTTACACACCTTTACTGGACTGTCAGCTGGGGCTTTAGAATACACCAACTGCACTTCTGGGGCCACATGTTGGTTGTGGGTGTCGACCCATGATGCTTAATGACGGAATCCTGGTGGATGAGCAATCCATGCATGCAACACTCCACTTAGGCTAGACGGGCAGTCAGAGAGGCCCCCCTCCGATCAATTGGCTAGTCATAGCAAGCCCTAGCTTGTCCTGACCCTATTGTCATTATAGCAAGCCCCAACCATTTTTATCATATATGTGCTAGAAGGCAGTGGCTGAGGGTCTTCATGTCCTGGGAATGACATTAAACTCTCTGATGTTGAGGTTCCAATTCTGGAGGTCTGGGGAATGTGGAGCAGCCTTCATCAGCATTGCTCCCTGGTCCACTCTGACCCAGAGTGGTAGTACCTGTTAGGATCCCATCTATGGGTTAAGTAGAAAAATGTGTGGATGATATCAAGTGTTACCTCGATAGGATTCAACCAAAATTGAGAACTCAAACGTACATATAAAGATTTGTGTATATATTTTTACATATACAAAGTATTATATATATATATATATATATATATATATATATATAAAAAGGCTTTAAAATGACAAAGTGGTGGCATGTGAATAGAAATAAACTCTACCACTCAGTGTGAAATATCATCTTTTAAAGGTGTCATTTTATTGCTGACTGTCTGATCTACTATAAGTACATATTTAGTCATGTGTCAAAACTTTTCTTTCTTTTTTTTTTTTCTTTAGGTATTTTATCACAGGTTATTTCATCCGGGTAAATCTCAGGGGAGATAACAGGAATTGGTGTTCTTGGTCCATTTAAGTACATTTAAGTACAATAGAGTCGTTTAAGAATACAGTCAAAAAAAAAAGGAAAAAAGAGCTAAATCAATGGTAGTAGCAAGCTGCTACTCTAATCAAGTAAAAAGGATAAAAAGTTGAAGAAAAAGAATACTAATGTCCAGTTTGCTTGGTACATGACTAACTATTAGTTAATAATACACTTTACTTGATCTGCTTTACTTTTAAAAAAATATAAAAAAATCAGGTGGACTTCACTGTTTTTTTTTTTTTTTTTTTTTTAACTTGTCTTCATTTATTCTATTTTTGTATGGGTGGCTTCAACAGAGCTTTTATAATTTTTTTTTTTTTTTTTTTTTTGTGAACTGCTGTAGCTATTCATGTAATATCAAGCACTAACAAATGTTCCCTTTATAATCAATCTGTTGATTGTTATTTTTTTGTACCTTACTCAGTAATTATCAATGAGAAGCTCCTATCACCTACAAAACTCCTACTCTCACACTTTCAAATACTACTACTACTATTACCACGACTATTATTACTACTAAGGGGAAGTTATATTACAACTGGTGTAAGTACTTGTGCTGTCTGCTTATCTAGGGCTTTCCTTTTGCCAATAGTTTTCGTGTTGGATCAATAGTCTCACTCCGTTTACTCCCCTCCATTCATTCTTTCTTTCACTCACAACTGCCAATAACCAGGAACATGTATAACACTAATGTTTAGATAACTGCAACGGGCCAAGAAATATCTCTTCTTTAATTATTTGGGGAGAAGAACAAGAACAAGAAGAAGCAGAAGCAGAGGCAAGAGACAACGGAATAATAATTGTATTTCTTAAAAGATATACACCAAAAAAATCATAACCTTCTTTAATGTCATTTTTTAAAAAAAAAAGCATATAAACAATTACAGAATCAAATCTGTAGAGATTTTTCAAAGAGAGAGAGACATTCCTACCATTACTGATTGGTAATTGGAAATTATCTTGTTCGATGCATTTTTGTGGATTTACAGAATTCAGAAAACTTAAAATTACGTTGAAATAATTTGGCAGCTCATTTCTTTTAAAACAAAACAAAAAATAAAAACAAAACAAGGAAAACAACAAAACAAGGAAAGAAGAAAAAAAGAAACATTTATTTACCTACTTGCGTTTCTACTTATTGATTAGAAACGCTACCTGGCTGATACATAAAGGACAGTTTTATTTATGACTTGTGTTGTCTTGGTAAAATTATTATAAACTTCATGAAACCATGTCTTCGCCTTCATCACCTTCCGTTGCTACAGAATCATCAGTTGTTTCAAACTCACCAATGGAGGAAAATTCTATTGATAGCCTGAGCTGTGATGAGTTGAATCTTGGGTATGTACCATAACTCTAACTCTCTCTATCTCTCATGCACACATGCACACACATGCCTACAGATATACATGCATACATACATATATATATATATATATATATATACACACACACACACACACACACACATATATATATATATATATATAAAAATTCTGCTTTTTTTAAGGAGGGACAGTTATCTTTTATAAAGATATTTTATTTTTTTGCTATCAAAGATCGTGTCTACTGTTGATAAAATTTAAATTGCTCGCATTATACGGGTATCTCACTTGTAACAACCTGACTCTCTCTATCTCTCATGCACACATGCCCACATATCATATACATATATACATACATACATATATATATATATATATATATAAAGATATTTTCAAAAAATTTCTGCTTTTTTTAAGAAGGGATAGTTATCTTTTTATGAGATTCTATTTTTTAGCAATCGAAGATCATGTCTGCTGTGGATAAAATTCAAATTGCTCATATTATACTTGTATCTTACTTTTAACAACCTGTTGTGAAATGTTTTAATAGTTAATGAATTTAATTATCACATTTAAAGTATTTAATATTCTAACACATTTATTATTGCCAATATAAATGGAATTTGTATAAGTTTATCATTATATTTATTTGTTATTTTATAATTGTCATTAGATAATAATATAGTGTGTATCTAACTTGAAGATTGATATTAATCTATTAAATCAAAACATTTAATTTAGCATTTGGATTCTAGTTGCTATGATCACTGTTTTGCCTTAGATTTTTTTTAACCCATCAAGAAATAAAATGGTTACCATTAGAAAATCTGTTATTTTCCTTCTATTTTTTAGTTAAATAATATTAATTATTAAAATAGATAATTATAGTTAGCTACATTTTTCACCTGCTAATTTTTTAAGTTAAGTTTTGTTATTATAAAGGGAAACTTCTGGGATTTATTTAAAGACATGTGCATGTAGACACAAGAAGCCAGTTCTAAGTTTTATACTGTGTTAATCTTTTTATATATATATATATACAATTCCACTCGGAAACCAATTTTCTCATATATCAAATAAATTTTCCCCAATGACATAAACTGAAATGCCATTAATCCATTCCATCCCCCCACAAAAATACACGTAATTTTTTTGTTACATTTTTTTAAATAAGAAAAATAGCACTGTATTGTATAAAAACAATGATAAAATAGAATGTAATGAATTATGTACTGTCATGTTTTAATGTTTATTTTTTTCATAAATAATATTTTACTGTGGCATAATAAATTTGGAAACTTTAATTTAGTGAACTTATTAACATAAGCATATCTGAAGCTTGCTCGTACTCAAATTTTAACTCTTAACACAAACCAAAAAATCGACTGAACAACACTCGTAACTTAGAAAACACATAAGTAGAGGCACTTGTAAGTCAAGATACCACTGTAATTCGATTAGGTTTCATACTTCTTATTCAATAATGGTTTTAGTATAAATTTACAAATGTGAAAGTATATATCATTATTATTATTATGAACATATTTATTCACTGTCTTGCATAATGTACTGAACTGTCTTTTAGACAGTTTATTTTCCTGTGGTTATGGAGTATAAACAGTTTTCTTAGATGTAATTTGAATGCCTATATTCGTTTAATGCTTCACTGGTTTATGTTGTTTGAGGTCAAACCCATCTCTTTCTTTTCATTGTGACTTTGAATTCCCATGTAGTTTCCTGTTTTAATTGGGGTATTATCACAATAATGTTTTTTTTTATTCTCGTGTTTAATAAAATCTTCTTCAGGTAAAAGAACTATAAATCACACACACTACTTAAACTGCGTATATTTCAAAAATTTTAAT
The DNA here is from genome assembly GCA_023376005.1 of Doryteuthis pealeii. Lineage (NCBI taxonomy): Eukaryota > Metazoa > Mollusca > Cephalopoda > Myopsida > Loliginidae > Doryteuthis > Doryteuthis pealeii. The sequence goes on along the minus strand of CM042137.1, from coordinate 55,429,414 downwards.
GTAATTTGAAATAGTATGAAAAAAAAAATTTTTAAATGCTTTTTTTTATTTATTGGAATAAATAAAATCGGTTTTATGCTTCTTTATTACACACTTGTCTTTTTTCAACATAAACTTCTTTAAACTTTTGAGTTGTGATTATACAATCTATATAATAATTATTATATATGAAATAATAATAATTATTATATATATATGTATGTGTGTGTATATATATATATATATATATATATATATATATATATAATATATATATATATATATATATATATGTATGTATGTATGTAATGAATGTTTTCTCTCTTTCCCTTGTCAGTCTCATGTATTTGTTGAAAGAGACGCAAAACTTATAATCATGAGACTGACATGACGAGGTGAGAAAACATTTATTTTAGGTTTATTCTACTCTACCGCCCAATATTTGAGTGGTATTCTGATTTAAGAAAAAAAACGTTTTATAATGATTTATTCATTTTACTAATATATATAATAAATATAAAATTATATTTTTATAAGGATTTATTCCTTTCACTAACATATATATATATATATTGTGTCCTTTCAAGTGTAAAGCATTTTATCAGTATTACTGATATACTTTTAATGGTTGACGTATCTTTTTAACTCAGTCAATAGAGCACCCGCCAGGAATCGCAAGGGTCTGGGTTCAATACCAGTCCTCACCAACCCAGCGCATGAGTTGCCCAGATCTGATTTGTGCGGTAAACTGGGGAGCTGACCTCAGCAAAACAATCTCCGGCTAGCGCTAGCAAAAGTGGTTTAGACTCCCTCACATTCTGGCTGATACCAACAATAGGCCACTTCACAACTTTACTCTACTTAAAAATCCATATATCTTCATAATGTAATAGTTATCAACATAGGACCCGAGACCAACTCCTGGGTGAGATTTATTTGGCTTTTACATAGTGCTCATACCTTTGGGAAAGGTAAGAACCTAAGTATTCTCCCTCCTCTATGGGTAAATAGTAGGGCAGACTGTGCTCTTTAACCTTGGTATGGCAACTGGTCTAGGAGAAGGAAAACTATGATTTAAAACCTGCTTAAAAAATTGACCTTGTGTCACACTCTGCTCATGGTGAAGAAGTTAGGTAAATACATAAATAGAAAAATATGTGAAAATTATTAAACTTATATGGTAAATGTTTCAACTCTTCAAACTGGTTCCACTAATTGTTAGAAATACTTAGATCTTTTGGTTGTATCTCTAGTTACAATATATGTTATTATGTGGAGAAAGGTAGACAAACACGGGATGTTGTACAGGATGGATGTTTATTGTAGGTAGTGAATAAGAGGAAATTAATCCAACAATATGTGGAGAAAGGTAGACAAACACGGGATGTTGTACAGGATGGATGTTTATTGTAGGTAGTGAATAAGAGGAAATTAATCCAACAATATGTGGAGAAAGGTAGACAAACACGGGATGTTGTACAGGATGGATGTTTATTGTAGGTAGTGAATAAGAGGAAATTAATCCAACAATATGTGGAGAAAGGTAGACAAACACAGGATGTTGCACAAGATGGATGTTTATTGTAGGTAGTGATGTTGACGTTATAAAGTTTCGGTCTGTTAGACCTTCTTCAGGGCGTTAGATTAAGTTCTTGCTTAAACGGTGGACATTTTCATACTGATGAGTTAGGAGGCCGTGAATGGGGGAGGGGTGCTCCTACCTTTCTCCACATATTGTCAGATTAATTTCCTCTTATTTCTCCTAAATCTTATTATCTATAGCATAAACATCTAAAGATAAAATAAGGATTCTTTTTAAGAAAGTGAATTGAGAAAGGATCTTGGAAGATAATTAGTATTCCTTGATCACATCTGGCATGGCCATCTTCTTGGATGTAACCAAGCAGGTGATCACAGAAGGAATAAGCTTACCAAATATGAAACCACCCTGTCGCCTGAGGCTGTAGAATATACTGACTGCACCTCTGTTGAGGGGTAAGACTCCACTTCCTAATGTGGCTACCTGTTGGCAGTGAGTGGCGACTCATTATGCCTGAGCACAGAATTGTGGTAGCTGAGCAGTCTGTGACTCTGGTACTAAATGGTCCCATGACATGCAATGCTCCACTTCAGCCCTTATGTATCACATATATATATATATATATATATATATATATATATATATAATTAAAAAAGCAAGATTTGGCATTAAATAACCCACAAGGGTTGATATGCCATTCAACCATCCAACCAAATCAACCAGCTAAATACTAAAAGCTAGGAAAACAGTGTAGAGGTCTGGGTTGGATGGCCTTATGTGTGCCAATAGAAGTGGGACTCTTAGGTGTTTGCAGTGCGCTCACTTTGCTGAGCCTTAACAAGAATTGATATAACAGGGAACAATAGAAAACATTACAAAATCTGTGGACAATACCACTAAATCACATTGGGTTAAAAGGATAAGCCCTTGTTGTTTGGATGGGATCAACTCCCAGCTTGGTCACTTGGGTGAGGGGATCTGATGTTGAAAGTCCGGCAAACCTTGATGAACCCAGGAACACCACTGATGATGCATCCCAGGTCATTTGTGAGATTTGTCTTTATCATTGTCTACAAGGAAATTGGTAATCAATGAATTACTTATGCTAATTACCCAGTGGATTCATGGAGGTGCTCTTAGCATAATGGTTATCATCTTGAAAAATGAATTCAACAACCAAAAATCCTGGATGAGGCTGATTGCTTTTCACTTTGCGCAATGCCCTTGGGAAAGGCATGAATCTGTTCTTTCTCAGCTGTTATAAATAGAGCTTTTAAATTGCATCCCAAGATGGTCACAGACAATCACCATGAATATAGTATAGGATTGTTATTTACCAACCATTATTTATTTTGTCACACAGGCCTCAGATTTCTTTTCTTTCTTTCTATTTTGAAGTGGTCACCCATCTAAGTATTGTTGAGGATCATCGCTTCTTAATTTCTGATTATACAGTAATTGGTACTATAAGTTTGACTAAATATTAAGTCACATTATTTGTTGTTATTTACTAAGCTTTGCTTTGACTGATGCAACATAACCCTAGATGTGTTGACCTGCCATTAAAAGCAACCTGTTTGTCTGGCTGAAAGAAATAGATAATTAAATCTTCTATTTATTTTTGTTTTAATCTTCTCCAGAAAATGTTAAATAGCTAACCTTTTAACCATTACGCATACAGATAAGTTCTCAAGATTTTCATAACATTTTCATTTTTATTTATCTGATTTAAAAGTAAGTTACCACACCTTGAACAAACGTCATTCTTTAGTTTAAATGTAATTACCCTATGTTTAACTCAACCTTTTAGCTTACGGCCTTGTTGAAATCACTGGTTCCTGCTAGATCACCAAAGTTAACTTTTTGCCTACTTTAAGCTGCTCACAGGTAGCATTGCAGTGGTGGGAGAGGAACTACTGTGAACAGCTTAACTCTTTGCTTACCAAATTTCTCCCACGGTGGTACCAAATTTTCTTGGTATTTTTCACCTGTATATTTCAAAGTTCACTATCTATTCACATCAGAACTCATACTATTCAGATAAAGTCCTATTATTATTGTAATCTGAGTCCTGGTCAATAATAATAAACATTATAATCTACATCAGCAGTCTACAGTAGGTTCACAGTGGTGAAGAGAGAGCCACTGTGAACAGTTTAAAATTAGCAAAGAGTTAAGTCATTACTGACTGGTGTAAATATTGATCTTTTTGTTTAAAAATATTTGGTTAAATCTAATTTACATGTGAGACAAGTGGAGGGATCTGTACAGTTGTTCTTAATGTTTCAAGGTTTTGTTTTTTTTGTTAGATGTCATCATCTTCAAGTCATGATAATAGCATAAATTCCCTTCACTCTCCCCCTCTCTCTCTCTCTCTCCATCCCTATCAGCCATTGCTCTTGACAGTCTTCTATATGGCATCCAGTGTCTGCACAGAGCTGATGAATGTAAATTTTTGCTGGCTGGCCAACACTTGTTTGTCAATGTGTAGGAGCCAACGGGAGAAATTTGCTCATGAGTTCACCCTTGCTTTTATGGCAGTACCCAGCATGTCTTGCGTAATTTTTGAGATGGGAAGCAAGTGGCCATACAGCTGCTGTTTTATTGAGTGCTGCCTCCAGGATTTATTCAAAACAGCAAAAATATATTTAACAAAATATTAAAGACTTACTGGTCTTTTATTTTGTTTTATGAGTGAGTGCTGAAAGGTTCTCGGCCTGGCCAAGAAGGGAATAACCTAGAGCCATAAAATATTCATGTAATTCCATACATTCACCTTGCACAAAAACACACTTGGTACATCATTTGGACCATATGACCTTTAGGCACCCCTTTTGCGATCTCGATTCATAAGGACATGTTTTTTATTTACACCGTCAAAATCCGGTTGTTTGTTAACAGAGGATATTTAGAGTTTTTTTTTTTTTTTTTATAAAACTAACCCTTAACCAACAACCGGATTTTGATGTAAATGAAAATCATGTCCTTATGAATCGAGATCGTAAAAGGGGTGCCTAAAGGTCATATGGTCCCATCATTTCTTATGTTTCTTTTACACACACACACACACACCCACCCCACCCCCACCCAAGAAAAAAAAATGGTAAAAAATTTTAGAATAAAAGGTAATTCCCTTTTTGGCTTGGCTGAGAACTTTTCAGTACTTGTAACATATTTTTTTTTACTTTGTTCATCAATAATTTGTATATATATAAATTATACTTACCCTGATTTCTACTTTAACATTCTTTCTTTTTTTCTATAGTTTTGTTATAAACACTATTTGCATACAATTACCTCATAAGCACTTTTAAAGGGCATCCCATCATGGTATTAGCAAACTCGTCTCATATATCCATTATTACTGAATAGCAAGTTCAATACTTGCTTGATGTCCCATACTTGCAGCCTTGTGTCACATCCTAACTGTGGTGAACGGGTTGGGTAAATACCTACAATTACCTTATAGATACTTTTATATATGATTAAAATGATTGAAAATACATTTTTTTTGTATATATATATAATATATATATATATATATATATATATTTCTTTGTCTGGTCTTTTGTATGTAGATCATTACTTAATGTTCCACATAATGTAAATCAATGATATAAAATCAATTATTAAGTTTCTCTCTCAGAACCTGAGTCGTTTCCATTTCAGTGGATTTTCTTTATCCAAATGCTGCTATCAGTTAATATATTGCCTCTTAGCCAAACAAATTAAGAATTTTTAAGCAATTTTTTTTTTCTTTTTTTTTTTCTTTTTTTTTTTTGAGATAAATTTTTGTTTTATATGTGAGGGTCATTCAATAAATAAGGGAAAGTTTTTTTTGAAAAATGCAAGAAAAATTTTTTTTTCCAATTTTTTTTTTGTTAGAACAAAAATTATTTTTACTCCCTCAAAAATATTTGCTTTATGGCTATTCAAAATGGTGGGAAATCAGAGTGCTCCAGGCTTGAATAGAGGCCTGTCTTCAAATCTTTGGTGGCTGGGAAGTGCAAACCATGTAAATTTACAGAGGAATATGAGATTTGAACAGAGAAGCAAGTTTTAGTTAACAAAATGTTTTCATATTGGCTAAACAAGGGTTTGCCTCTATGAGTCTGAAAAAAACAGTCCAAGGAATGGAGTCACTGACTCTCTGGTAAAGAAAAAGTTCTGGGTACAGCAGTCAGTAAAGGTCATGGTGATAGTCTTCTAGGACATGAAAGGACCTATCGTTATTGATTTCCTTGAAAAAGGTACAACTGTAAAGTGCTCCCTATTGACAACTCCTTAGACAAAATTCACCTTAGTTATTGAATGACCTTCTCAGCTAAAAAATTAAGATTTTTTTAAATAACTTTTTATTTTTAAGATTGATAACCCCTCAATATCTCATCTACACATGAAGATGGATGGAGGGCACATGGGCCAAAACATTGCATATATAACAATAAAGATGAACTCAATAGTCAGAAAAAATCTAAATAATACAAATTGTTACATAGTTCATAGGTAGCTAATGAATTCTGTAAGTATTGTTGCTAGATATTTTAGAATCAGAGTTTGTTAAAAATAACAGGGGTTGAGTGGAAGATTACCTTAACCATTATAGTTATGATTGACTTGTGGTGACATCCGCTTGACCCCCTAAAAAATGCACCTGTAGAAGCGGGAGACAGAAGTTTTAGTTTTTAATTAAGTTGTGACCAGTTACTCACTGAGAGAGGATGTCCTCTTAAGAGTGACTTCTCACTGCGCAGTTTGTAGAATTTTGGGCTGGGGTTGTTTTAAATAAAGCTATATAGAAAAACAACAAAATCTTGTTAATTGATTAAAACAAGAGATGACCAGCCCAAACAAAACAACAAGAAATAGAATCAACCCAGAAAAAAAACAACTGACAGAAGAAGCCTAACAAAGGAAAATGCCAAGAATAAGTAGACAGAGAAAACAAGAACCTGTCATCCTCTCCTTATACTCTGTCTCTCTTTCGCTGTTTATATACCCGATGTTAAGGGGTATATAACAAAAATATCAAGCCTCGTTTAAAAAATTCAAGCAAATGAGTTTTTTTTTTTTGGGGGGGGGGGGTTAAATCAAAAAACAATGATTAAATGACAGAAATATCTCAAGCTTTTGTTTCAGCAACAGGTTTTGTTTCTTTCAATATATTAGCTCTGTGTTCTTTCAAATAATGGGGGAAAAAGGTTTGGCCAAATCTGGAATGATACTAAGACATTGTTGGACAGACACACATACATACACACAAACACACACATACACACACTTACACATACACACACACACAGAATTTGGAGGGAGATATCACCGGGCATACAATAGAATGGACAAATCATAGCAACAAGGTAACAGATCCAGAACATAGCTTTCAGAAATCTTCTGATGAAGAGATCTTTATCCCGAAATATTAAGAAAATAAATTAAAGGTATATGAAAATATTATAGTTTCCTCATTTTTCTTTACACTTGCATTGTGACAGCCTTCAAAACCAACCACCAAACCAAATAATGGAATGTTTTTTTCCATTTTGCAATCAGCATCTTGTCTGAATATTTTATGTTTATTTGAAATCCATTAAATAATATCCCAGCACAAAATTGATTTGTTTTTACATCTTTATTCTTAGTAACAACTATTTGACTTTTCTATCAATTTCTGCTACTAATAAAATTGTCTTCACTTTCCTATTTATAATTGGAAAATCCATTCTGTTGTTATTCTTCCTTTATAGACATGGTGGCTATTTTTGGTATTCAAATTATATTTGTACGAGAGAAAACCCGATAATCATTTCCTTAAGTATTTTAATGGTTGGATGTAACTTATAATTTACTTAAAATAAATAAGAAAAAAAAAAACAATTTATAAGATGAAATATATTTATGATTCAGTATTGATTAATAATTTTCAATTTAATTACTTTTTGCTGAATAGGGAGGTTATATTTTGGATATTTTCATTGCTACTAGAATAAAATTAGGTGTGGATAGTGTTAGGAAACTGAATTGATTATTTAAAGAGAATTTTAGTGTATTTAATTATAGATAGATAGAATTGGTAAATCAACCAGTCTTGAAAATGGAAAACTCTTAATTTGAACCAGCTTTGCTCCACTTAAAAATTACTGTGAGCCACATTCTGCCCATGGTTGAGGGTTTGGTTTGTTTCTTTGTTTATTGGCATATCAACCTTCATGTGTTATTTAATGCCAAAGCCATCCTCATAGGAAAACAGTTGGGGTAATATCTAACCCATATCTAGGGGGATGAGATGGTCCATACCTTTCCCAAAGATATTACTCCATAACCCTACACCAATAATGCTATAATTATATATTCTTATCAATAACCTATACTATGTGTCAATAACAATATATAAGATAATACTCTAATAAATCAATATCAATATATATATATATATATATATATATATATTCTTATTAATACCTTATTCTATGTGTCAATAACATTTGTATTAATTCCTGATCAGTGAGGAGGAGTCCCCATGCTGTAGTGGCTAACATGAATATACAATGAATGTGATTCCCTAACAATCACATACATTGTATATTCATATTTACATTTTTGTGTAGTTGTTTCTTTAAGAGCTTTTTTTTTTTGCACACGGTCCTATTATATATGAATAATTTTAAAATAAATCTATTTGACCCATAGATAGGACCCTAATAAATACTACCACTCCAGGTGAGAGTGGGCCTAGGAGTAAAGCCAATGAAGGGGAAAGGTACTCCACACTCTTGGCCTAAAATAATCCTATACAGGTTGACATGCTATTAAATCAATCAACCTCACTAATTTTAATTTAACTAGAAACCAAGATAGCTCAAGTGAGGTGACTAAACTATTGAATTTGTTAGAGTCTTAAAATTAGAAGTTCAATTTTGAGGTTAGGCAATTCACTGCTACATTGGTTCATAAGTTTTAAGAAAGTTATCAAGAGAATAGGCTTTTAGGATGCTTTGTGCTGTATGATGATTAAAATGGGTTGACAGGACATTCAAAAATCAATCAATCAATCTAATATTATAAAAGATTAATTAACATTTTAAAAAATAGGTAAAATATAAGTTTTTATACCTCCCAAGATGTTTTAAATGAGTAAGTTTAGTAAGTATGATAATTTTTTTAAAAATCTTGTAATAAGATTACTTCTATGCACAGAATATCCAGGTGCTATTTAACACTGTCTCATTGTTACATTTGTATATAGAAGTAATTGGTAATTTTTCTTGAAGCATTGTTAAGTATGTTATAATATATTAATAATTTGAAAGCAATTACAATGCACATAAAAAATAAAAACAAAAAGATGTTACTTTTGTCTTATCGATTTCAAAGTAGAACTTTATCTTCAGAGACGAATTCTGGAATTCGTCTCTGAAGATAAAGTTCTACTTTGAAATCGATAAGACAAAAATAACATCTTTTTGTTTTTATTTTTTATGTGCATTGTAATTGCTTTCAAATTATTAATATATTTGTATATTGATTTTATACACTAAATGTAACAAATATTATGGGACAGAGGTATGTATTTACCAATACCTTTGCATGGGCAGAATGTGACACAAGGTCAATTTTTTAGTGAAGTTTAATAGGTTGATTTCAGAGTTTTCACTTCTCTTAGACTGGTTGCCTAACCAGAATTAAAGAGCCCAGTCTGCCCTACTATTTACCCATAGTTGGGGAGAGAATAGTTGGATGTATACCTTTCCCAAGGGTATTAGCACTATATGAAATGCAAACAGCTTTGTCCAGGATTTAATATCACTGTGTCCGTTTCCTATTATGATAACCATTACACCACAAATGCCTCCTGGGACTGCGGTAGTGATTTAGAATATTTAATTTACATCTATTTATATTGACATGATATAAATAAATAATGAGGTAATAAGATAATCTATTTTAGATGTTTAGGGTTGCTATTTTGCATATATCACTTATTTTTCTTTGCTTTCTTTCTTAAACTTGTTCAAACATAAAAAGAAAACACTGAAAAACGTTGCTCTAATCAACCCGAAAGCTAATTTTGTCCTTTCTTCATTTATTTTTATATCTGATAATTAGATACAAAACCCACTGCCAATAATTGTGTGTTACAGGTTGAACAGAGAAAATAGAGCAACAGACAGAGATGGGGGGGGGGAACCTTTTGAATATTAATTCTTCTAGTCTGTACTAACAAACTGACTGCCAGATATAGTTTTGTTACAAAAACATTTACAACTAATCTGCACTTTCACCTAAAGCAGCAGTTCTCAACCGGGGTTCATATTGTCCCTGGGAGTCCGTATAAAACTTTTTGGGGTTCATTTAAATAAAATATTGGGTTGATGCATAATTATTGCAGCTTTTTTTCAACAAATTTTATTGCAGTTTTTTTTTTCAACAAATTTTTATTCAATGGAAAAAAATGTGTACACATTCAGTTTTGTTGTTATCGGAAAGTTTGTTCTATACTTTTCCAAGCTTTTTGAGATGACCAATGGTCGAATGGTCCACATTGAAGTCTTTGGCCAACATTCACATTGTCAAGCTTTCATCTTCTTCCACAGCTGCAAAACTGCCTGGTTGTTGAAATTTGATGGTCAACCTCTTCTTTCTTCATTTACAAAATTTGTATCGCCCAATTTGAACTTCCTGAACCATCTTTCAACTTGACTTTTGTTGATTATGTAGAAGTCTAACTACCGTCGAGTTAGCAGACAAGAACAAACATGCAAGCTGTAACTTAAATACAGTCCTTGCATGTTGCTGGCATAGTGCAAAGTGATGGCTGAAGAGTGGGTACTTGTACATATCCTTACTCACCCAGGAAACCAACAGTCAATCAGAACCTAGCAAATGAACTTGCCTGAGTTCATAATGGAACAATCCAAAGCTCCATATAAGCCACCTACCAAACTCTAGTTTCAGTTTAGTAGCCAGCTTGTAATAGAGCTGAACACTTGAAAAATCCAACATGGCGCTGAAGACAGGATTCGAACCTGTGCAGGCAATGCCCATTGGATTTCAAATCCAACACCTTCACCAAAAAGTTCATTGAGTTCGCAAAATGACATTGCTGCATTCCAACCTTTCTTGAAGTGGTAGAGCATAACAGGACAAATGTGGATACGATTTTTGATACGCATTCTGAAAAGAGAGGATTATTTTTAGGAAACAAATTAAAACAAACTGCCCGTCCTGTCGGCTGGGACGTTAGAATGCACCAACTGCACCTCTGCAGAGGGGTAAGACTCCCCCAAATTGGGCCACCTGTTGGCTGTGGGTGGTGACCCGTGATGCTTAAGGATAGAGCCCAGGTGGATGAGCAGTTCATGATATGCAATACTCCACTTTGGCCCTATCTTGGGCTAGACGGGCGGTCGGAGAGGCCCCCTCCGATCAATCGGCTGGTCACGTCAAGCCCTAACACCTATATAATTTTCCCAACCCTATTGCCCTTATGGCAAGCCCCAACCCCTTTTTATCATATGGGTGCTAGAAGGTGGTGGCTGCGGGTCTACATGTCCTGGGAATGATGTTAAACTCTATCTGATGGTGAGGTTCCAGTTTTGGAGGTTTGGGGAATGTGGAGCACCCCTTCATCACCATTGCTCCCTGGTCCACTCTGACCCGGAGTGGTAGTACCTGTTAGGGTCCCATCTATGGGTTAAATAGAAAATGTATTTATAAAAAAATTGTATTATCCATTAAGAATTGATTTATTTCAAAACTTTATCGGCATTAAATGACCCACTGAGGTTGATATGCCGTAAAACAAAACAAACCAAACCAAAAACAAACTGCCAATTGTTATTGTTTCTGTTAGATAAACATTTTTTTTTAAAAAGCCACAATAATTATGCACCAACCCAGTAGTAAATTAGGGGTCCTATTTTACTTTAGACATATTCATTGCAAGAAATAACTAGGTTTCTTAATGTTTTGAAAAGTAATGACACTGCAAAAAAGTATCCACTACTTAACAAGAAAGTTTAGTTGTATGTTACTGATTTTCCTTCATCTTGTTAAATCTGGTTTTAGTTACATCTCTAACTTCAAGCTTGTAACCTACCTGACATTGTACTTAGAGCAAAGGTATTTTTCAAACTTATAAAATCTATGTTACTAAAGATCATCTTTCACTCTAAACTTGTTTTAATTTTTACCTTGAATTAATAAATATAGTTAATTCAATATGTACCATAAAATAACACTTGTCTAGGGACATAAGTAGTGTATCACAGTTTTAATTGAGACATTTTTTTAGATTGCTATAATTATCTATTTTTGTTATTAAAATCTTAGTGGGTCATTGAAACAGTCTGAGTTGTTCTTGATTCTCCAAAATAACCAATGCTCTTAAGGCCCTTTTTTTTTAAATATTAGTAATGTTCATATATGAATGTTACTAATATTGCCTAATACAATGTATCTTCTGTTTATTCTTGGTTTTATAGATTACACTTACAAAGATTAGTTGTTTAATTCATGCTGTATCAAATATAAACCTTGCATAATGAATTAAATGTTCCTTAATCTTATTATAATGGACATTCGGTGTCTGTCTGTAACCGAAACTACGTCACTGCTTACATCACAATACCCTCAGGAATTGCATAAGTTTATCAATGAGTATTTAATTTATAGTCAAAATCTCTAATACATAGAATAAATCTTATTTATTAATGATGTCTCCAAGAAATAAAGGTTTACATAATATATGGTGTGGTTAATTTGCATATTGGTTTTAACAAAACCGGGTTCAATAAATAATTACTTGGTTTTATTGATCTCTAATATTATTGTTTTATTCTTCAACATATCAAAATCAATCCTATGAATGATTCTATATAGAAACCAATTAAAATAGAATTAAAATAAGTGTAATCTTTTTATGTGCGTTCTTATTTAATTTTGTTAGTTTTTCTAATTTAATATATTTCATTACATTAAAACTTAAATACTTATGTCCGGAGGGTGTATGTTTTTGCTAGTTTGTATAATTTTCTGTTCATTATTATTAAATTTTCACAACATACCAAATAGAGGATCATTCGAAAATATTGGCTTGGCTAAAAAGTTAATTCTATTTCTGTCATAAGATGACATTAGTGTTACATAATGGATAGGCATAACCTATCATTTTTAGCTGGTAGTGTTGGGTAATTTGAAAATAATGGTAAATCAGTGGAAAATCACTGATAGTTTGATTGACAGGTCTTGAGCCCAAGTTCGTCTATAACAGAGCACTCATTGGCTTAGAGAGGCACGTGACCAGTGATCTGGGAAAGTAGAATGATTATTTAGTAGTTTAGTCCAATTGGCTTATCTATCTCTTATTTCCCACTTGTGTGTACCAGCCAAGAATCTATCGAGGGAAAAAAAACATGTGTACACAAGTGTTGTATAGTCATACTTATCGTGATGTATATTGTAGTATAGCATAGTGTATACCTGTATACGTATGGTTGTATACAAATGTACTTATCTTCTCTTATACTTAACTCATGTATCTTCTTCCATAGTTCTGAGTAGATGTAGATGGCTTCGTCTATCTGTTATTTTCTATCTGGCAGCTCTGGGCTGATAGATGTTCTAGGAAATCTTCTGTGTCTTGGACATTTGCATATACTTAGTAAATGAACACAAGACTTTGTTTTTTTTACTTAGAGCTCTTTATTATTTTATAAGATCAGATCAACAAAAATGCATGTGAGAATTTAGTTTCAACGTACAGATCACCATTGCGACCATCCTGTTAAAAGCCCAACTAAAATCTGACTAAATATATATCTTTTTTATTTTTGTTTCGAAATATGTACACTATTTATAATCTTTTCAGACTAGTTCATTGTGTCAGTGAGGGGTGTTTTTATCACTCCACAACAGGGAATGAAGGTGTTCATGCCTTTCCCAAAAGCCCAAAAGGGAACATAGTAGTATGAGGAGTTTGAACTCTACAATGTCACAGTCCAGCACATTACTCTCTATGCCACGATGTCCTTCAAGAAAAACAGCTCAATTCTATGGAAGACTATGAAATCTATTAAGCACCGTTCTTTGCTGATAAAGATAAAAAAGAAATTCTATGCAGATAGAATTATGAAGTTGACTGAAAGATGGCAAAAGAGAGTGGGACAAGATGGGAGATATGTTATTTTATAAAATTGATATCAAAGATTTTTAAAAAAATGTATTTTACTTAATGAAACCAAATGAATTTATTGGACACGTAAACGAACACAAGACTTTGTTTTTTTTACTTAGAGCTCTGTATTATTTTATAAGATTCAGATCAACAAACATGCATGTGAGAATTTAGTTTCAACGTACAGATCATCATTGCGACCATCCTGTTAAGTGCCCAACTAAATCTGACTTCTCTAAACTAACTTTCACAAGCTTGCAATCAGAAGAGAGGTCAAAAGCAGGTAAAAAAAAAATTGTTCATCATTTTTCCTGTGTATTTCCACAACAGTTAGTTTGAATTAATGTATACTTATCGTATATAATTGATAGGCTACCTATTAATTATGTAACACAAGAAAATGTCTTTGTGTTTCCTGATTAAAGAACACAATATGGAAGAGAAAGAGAGAAAGAAACAACTCCAGAGCCTAATAGCCTATCTACAGAAAGTGATGTCAATATACGCATAGGAAAGGCATGGATTGCTATAGATAGATTATCGATCATATGAAAATCTGATATCTCTGATAGGATAAAGTGAGAAATCTTCCAAGCTATAGCCATGTTGGTGATGCACCACTTGGACATCAACAATGGGAACTATACAAGGATGCTGCCTGCTGTCCTGAACAAATTCTGGAAGCAGCATCCCACAATAAAGCAGTTGTATGGCCATTTACCTGCTATTACCTCCGGCCCACGCCAGGGGTCCAGTGGCTTCGGCCCTGGATCTTTACGAGTTAATAGCGTCGATCCCAGGGGGCTATCTCCCCAGGCAACACCTGCCCCCTCGATTTAAAGGGGCAGGGCTGGGTTTATTGCCCAGTGCCTGAGGCGCCCCCCTTGAGGGGGAATGCGGACGGGATCGACGCAATTTTTCACCTGCCACTCCATGAGTCTCGGCTTGTGGGTGGTCCCACATAAATAGGGCCTTTGTGCCTGACCCGTACAAGTGGGGTATGTGGGAGAAAAAAAAATATCATTTACCTGCTATTACATAAACCTTCCAAGGAAGATGAACAAAACATGCTGGACACTTCTGGAGAAGTAAGAATAAACTCATAAGTGATGTTCTCCTGTGGACACATACACATGGGCACACCAGAGTGGACTGACCAGTATAAACTTATATTGATCTGCTTGGATATTGGTTGTCATGAGGACTTTCCAGGAGTGATGAGCAATAGGAATGAGTATCGAAGAAGAATCTTGGGAATCCATGCTGTCAGCGTGACATGATGATGAATTGAATTGCAAGCGTGAGTCCTCCTCTATGAGCTTATTCTGGGGGTATCAAATAATCAATTCAAACAAATACTGCTCACAAAACAATTGGAAGAATCAATCAATAAAAAGTGTCTGGTATAAAATTAAAAGAAAGAGAAAAAAGAATTTAAAACAACTACACAACCTTTTTTTCTTCTTTTTTTTCTTTTTTTTTTTTTCTTTTTTTTTTTTTTTTTTTTTTTTTTTTTTTCTTTTTTTTTCTTTTTTTCTTTTTTTTTCTTTCTTTCTTCTTTTTTCTTTTTCTTTTTTTTCTTTCTTTCTTTCTTTCTTTTTTTCTTTTTTTTCTTTTTTCTTTCTTTTCTTTTTTTTTTTTTCTTTTTCTTTTTTCGTTTTTTTTTTTTTTTTTTTTTTTGTGACATAGCAAAAATTATCTGGGAACTCTTTACTTTATTGGATAACTATTTATTTCAGACCATTACAGGTTGGTTTGGTTTCTTTGTTTAATGTCATATCAACCTTCATCAGTTATTTAATGCCAAAGCCATCTTTATAGAAGAACAGCAGTGGTACTATTTAACCCATACCTTGGGGGATGTTATATCGTAGTCCGACTGTAAAAGTAATGAATACATGCAGAAGACAATATTAGAAGTCAAATATAGTTATTTACTAAGCTTAGCTGTGGCACAAGGCCAGGAGTATAGGGCGCCCAATGAGAATTGAACTCACTAACAATGGTCTGCAAATCTAGCTTGCTAACCATTACACCAAGTAAGGTGCCCATAGAAGTCAAATATATCTTTTTTATTTTTGTTCGAAATATGTACACTATTTATAATCTTTTCAGACTAGTTCATTGTGTCAGTGAGGGGTGTTTTTATCACTCCACAACAGGGAATGAAGGTGTTCATGCCTTTCCCAAAAGCCCAAAAGGGAACATAGTAGTATGAATGGAGTTTGAACTCTCTACAATGTCACAGTCCAGCACATTACTCTCTATGCCACGATGTCCTTCAAGAAAAACAGCTCAATTCTATGGAAGACTATGAAATCTATTAAGCACCGTTCTTTGCTGATAAAGATAAAAAAGAAATTCTATGCAGATAGAATTATGAAGTTGACTGAAAGATGGCAAAAGAGAGTGGGACAAGATGGGAGATATGTTATTTTATAAAATTGATATCAAAGATTTTTAAAAAAATGTATTTTACTTAATGAAACCAAATGAATTTATTGGACACTTAATATAAGACACTATAGATAAAAAAAAAAAACTCATTGTGCTTTGTAATCTGATCCAATTTTAAACTTTTCCATGAATCCTCCTTTGTATTGAAGAATTCTGCTAATAAATCTCAACTAATAGAAGTCTTTGTATAAACTCTTTTTACATCAGGTTGGCTAAATCTACACTTAGAATCTTGTCCTGGTTATGACATTAAACTGCATCTAATGGTGAAGTTCCAATTCTGGAGCTCTGGGGAGTGTGGAGTACCCCTTCATCAGCATTAATCCCAGGTCCACCCTGAACTGGATTGGTAGTACCTGTTAGGGTCCATCTATGAGTTAAATAGAAAAAAACATAAGTTTTAAAAAATTGTGTTTAAAAAAAAAAAAGATGAGTAGTAGTACCTGTTAGGATCCCGTCTATAGGGTAAATAGATATGTTTAAAAAGGATTTGTATTCAATAGGTACATGTGTTTGGGGTTATTCGGACTATTGTCCTCATCTTTATTGTTCTATACACAACATTTCAGCCAATGTGCCCTCTGGCCTTCTTCAGGTGTTTCTTAATGAACTCAGAAACCTTTTCTTCAAATTCGGGAACCAATTACGACAACAAACTCCTGAAGAAGGCTTGAGGGCACATCGGCCAAAACTTTGTGTATATAACAATAAACATAAGGACAATAGTTCAAATAACCCAAATAATGCAAAATATCAGTTTTCTTTGAACATTAAAACTTGTTAGAGAAATCTACTTAAAATTTAGTTTCTGGTTGTGTCACCCATGTGGAAAAAAAAAAGCTTCTTAAAAAACAACTACACAAAAAATGTAAATATATAACATACATTGATTTAAATTCCCTAACCTTGAGACATAGAATAACTTTAGATAGGTTTGCATGCCATTAAAATCAATCTATGATTGTTTGAAACTTGTAAAAAATGTACAGGGTGGTCCTAAAGTCTTGTCACTTCTAAAAATTGTTTTAACTTTCATTATTTTTTGTTTTATAATATAATGTATAGGTTATGTAATTATTTTACCTCTAAAAAATTCTTTAAAAATTACATTATTTTCTAGAATTTGGGTTGTATTACTGTGTATTTGAATGAATTGTGGTTAATGATTTTTTAGAATAAAAGAACATGGTAATGGTAAATAAATATAAATCTTTTTTATCATTTTTGTCGTCTTTCGTAAGTCTTGAAATGTCTAAAAAGTGTTTTAACTTTCATTATGTAATTATTTTACTTCTAAAAGAAAATCTTTAAAATTAGATTATTTTCTAGAATTTCGGGTCGTATTACCGTGTTTCACCAAAAATAAGACCTACCTACAAAATAAAACTTAGCAGGATTTTTCAGGATGATTTTAACATAAGCCCTCCCCTTAAAATAAGCCCTAGTTGAGAGCAATAACATTCCAGAGAATGATGATATGATTATTTTTTAATGAATTGTCATTAATGAGTTTTTGGATAAAAGAACATATTAATGGTAAATAAATGTAGATCGTTTTTTGTAATTTCTGTTAATTCAGAAATGTTGTAATTTTCTACCTCGTAATGTCATTTTTCAATATATGAAGAATAAGATTTTTCTCTGAATGTTTGAGATGAGGCTTGAAGATTAGTATTATCTGCGTTATTCGGACTATTGTCCCCATCTTCATTGTTATTTCTACAACATTTCGGCCGATATACCTGAAGAAGGCCGGAGGGTATATCGGCCGAAACATTGTACAAATAACAATGAAGATGGGGACAATAGTCCGAATAACGAAGAAGAATAAGATATTCCTTGAAAATAAACCCCCAATGGTATATTTCAGAGTGAAAATTAATATGAATCCTGTCTTATTTTCAAGAAGACACAGTATGTAATTTTTTTTTTTTACCTCTAAAAGAAATATGTAAGTGTGCAAATATGACATTTCAGATAAGCCTTTCTTTAAACAAGTCATATCTATTGTAGCAATTTGTTTACATTTTACTTTGAAGGTTCTTTATTGTTCACATTATTATTTGCACTGATTTATTGGGTTAAAAAGCTAGACTATTAATAAATGATTTGATATGGTCACTATGCATCTCGAGTAAGCACTGAGCTGCAATTGAAATCAATGACTGCTCTTCTTATTGTATAGCCTTTAATGTTTGCATTGTATGTCTAATAAAATGGAATGCTTTTGTTAGCAATCCTTTCTTTTTAAATACGAGGGTGAGTCAAAAAATAATGCCATCTTGTTTAGTACAGGTATAATTACTAACACAGGAACATGTATCATACATCAAAATGAAGCTGGTCCTCTGTGGATTACATCCGTACTTCTCCACATAGTGACCGTTTCTCTCAATAGCAATGTTCTACCTTCGAATGAGAGCATGTATCCCTGCCCCATAAAATTCTGTTGACTGTTCTTTGAGCCACTTCTTCACTACAGATTACACTTCCTCATGACTGGAATAATCACTATCATCTCTTTGCCCCCATGAAAGTAGGTTTGAGAGGCAAACATTATTCAAGTAACGGGGAAGGTTTAAAACAATTATGAAATACATTTAATTGCTTGAAAATTATTGGTATTAGATAGGAATATTTGAAACCATATAATCGTGTACAAATTATTTCTATTAAATAGGAACTAGCAGGACCTGTGGATATACCACAGTATGATAATTCAATTATTACAACATTTCATATGTTTACCTAAGAAGTATTGCAAAATTGTTCAATATGTAAAAGATATAATAATCTTGATTTAACTCTTTCACTGTTTTTTAACCCCCTCTTTCTATCTTTCCGCTCCTAGGATTTAGGAACAAGCGTATTAATATGATATATGAATAATTACTCAAAGCCATATAATGCCCTGTAAATTATTAGTATTAGATAGGAATACTTGAAACCATATAATTATATGTATGGGCCGGGTTAGCTCATTCGGTAGAGCGTTTGGCTAGAAACCACAAGTTTCCTAGTTCGATACCCGCCCTCGCCAACTCAGCATATGAGTAGCACAGGGATCTGTGCGGTAAAGTAAGGAGCTGATGGTAGGTGTGGCTCTCCACCTCAGATGCTAAAAAACAATCTCCTTGGTCTAGCACTAGTGAAAAGGGGATAGAATCCCTCGCTGACTGGCTGATACCAACTTTAGGCTGCCCCGTCGACTTTACTTTTTTTACTTATTTGTATTAAATAGGAATAATTACTCAAAGCCATATAATGCCTTGTAAATTATTAGTATTAGATAAAAAGATTGAATTGAAGATATATAATTGTTAGCAAATCAAATAGAAAGTTACCAGTAACCATATAATTGGTTGCAAATGAAGAGACTAACTTTGGTATTAGATAACTCAACAAATTTGACATGACATAAAACTAACAACCAACGTTACACAGGAAGTTCATTAATACAAAATGACTCTAATAGCAAATCTATTTTATTGGTTTGACTTGCTGGTTTTCAATCAATTAGGTCACTTTGCCGTTATCTAAATTAACCCGCTACATAAAAAATAGATATTTTGTTTTGACTACCTGTTACATTTCATTGGAGCTGATTTTATGATTATGATTTTTTTATTTCCTTGTTTACTTTTCTTATCTATATTAGATTATCTTGTTCAGAAAAACTAATTAAAAAATTAATATTTGATGATGCATTTTCTTAATTATTTTATTGTAACTACATAGATTATTCAATAAATAAGGTGAATTTTGCCTAAGAAGTTGTTTATAGTTGCAACCTTTTTCAAGAAGATCAATAGTGATGAGTTTTTTCATGTCTCATAAGACTGTCAGCATGATCTTTTTTACTGTCACTGCACCCAGAACTTTTTCTTTACTGGAGAGTCAGTGTGTTTCATAGAGGCAAACTCATATCTAGCCCATTTGTAAAAATTTTATATATATATACAAGAATGATTCAATGAATAAGGTGAATTTTGCCAAAGGATTTGTCAATAGGAAACACTGTTTACAGTTGCACACTTTCAAGGAAATTAATAGTGATGGATACTTTCATATCCCAGAAGACTGTCAGCTTCATATTCTTTACTGTTGCTGTATCCAGAACTTTTTCTTTACTGGAGAGTCAGTGTGTTTCCATGTCATGGACTGTCTTGCTTCTCTGTACACATCATACATTCTTCTGTAAATTTCACATGGTTTGCACTTCTCAGTCACCAAATATTTTGATGACAGACCTCTGTTCAAGCCTGGAGCACTCTGTTTGACTGCCATCATTTTGAATAGCCTCAAAACAAATACTTTGGCAATATCAAAGTAATTTTTGCTATAAACCCTGAGTTTATATTCATGGAAAAAATCCTGGAAAGAAAATTATTTTGCTTTTTTTGACAAAAAATTTCCCTTTATTTAATAAATGACCCTAGTATTTTATTACTTTAAATTTGTGAATAGGGAATGTAGTGTACTATATTTCTAATTAAAATATTGGCATATTCATTAGTATTGGCATGTCTAGATTTTATAAATAAAAATATTCTCAGAATGTAACACCGTATAGAAGTATTGGCTGAAACATTCATAGGCTGACCAAGATTTGTCAATAGGAAGCACTGTTTACAGTTGCACACTTTCTCATGAAATGTGACTAAATTAGGTTTATCTTTCAACATAGTTACTCTTGTGGTTCACATACATTTTATTTCTTATAAAAATTTTTTTATAAAGCCAGTTATTATTTATCACTTAAATAGTAAATAAACGATTAGTTAAATATAAATTTGTACATAATTCAAATATGTCATTTCTATATAGTCTAATAGGGCTGGGTTAGCTCAGTCGGTAGAGCATTCGGCTAGAAACCACAAGGTTCCTAGTTCGATACTGGTCCTCGCCAACTCAGCGCTAAGAGTAGCGCAGGTATCTGTGCGGTAAAGTAAGGAGCTGATAGTAGGTGTGGCGCTCCACCTCAGATGCTAAAACAATCTCCTTGGTCTAGCGCTAGTGAAAAGGGGATAGATTCCCTCACTGATTGGCTGATACTGACATTAGGCCGCCCCGACGACTTTACTTTACTTATATAGTCTAATAGATGAATAGAGAATAAAATACAAAATATGGATAAATATATAAGCAATGATTGTATAATTGTGATGATGATGAAGAATTATCTATTTCATTCAGTTTATCAAGGTTTAAGAATTAAGATTTATTGGGGGTACACAGATGCTGATAGGTACGTGTCCTGCGTCCCTGGTGCACAAAAATCTAAAAGGACGCATTAAAATCATATCCATGCATCCCAGTGTTTTTCTTTTTTCTTCCCTCACCATTTCAAGCTAACTGTAAATACATTTCAATAGTTTCTTAGAAATTAATCACACAGGATAAGTTACAAGATAGGAGTTAGAAGGCTTTAGTTATTTCTCCAGATCATAAAAACCCTACAATCTATTAAGAAACTTTAGTTGGGACCCATAAATTTTCCCAGGGTCTCATTCAAAGCAAATATGTGCGTCCCAGGATGCACTAAATCAAAAAGTTATCAGCATCACTGGGTACGTATATTTCTTTTCTTTGTTGTGTTCTGCCTTTAGCGGTTGAGGGAATTATATTGTACTAGAAGTGGCTACTCAGCATCGCCTGTGTAGACGGGACGGGGGTAAAACCCTGGTGTATTGATTTGTTTACTTTTGAGATTTACAAATGCTGGACATTTTTGAAGTAGAATTTCAATGCTATTTCTATGTATATTTTAATGTTCAAATATCTTCAAATATAAATCAATTCTTCATAATTTTTTGCATAAAAGGCAGAAACCGATGATATTTAATGTGTACATATATTTACTTTGTCATTAATGGTTTTATTTTCATAGTTTCATCTGGACATACATGCAGACAGACACTCCAACTGTCCTTTATAAATGTATAGATTTAATCTTATTTTTAATCTTCATTTGTTTTTTTGATTTTTTAAAAATTAAGTTAATAACTATTTTTATTTATATGAATCTTTTTTTGCTTTTTCAGCTGTGATAAAGATATTACTCTGGACATAAGCATAGAAGAAGCTAATACTGTTCTGAAATTGTTTCTAAACAATAAATTCAGCGAAGCCAGGAGACGTCTGGAACCATGGTAAGATCATATTTTTCTTTTCTGTTTTTAATGAAAAATATTTTATTTTTGTATAGGAATTCATTTTTTAAATCCATATAACTTTCCTTATAGTAGTAAAGCCTGTGGAGTGGCCAAACAGCGAGTGAGTCTATCCCCTTTTCACTAATACTAGACTAGGGAGATTGTTTTGCTGAGGTGGAGCATCATACCTACCATCTGCTCTCAGATGCTTTATCACACCGATCAGATTACTGAAGCTGTGCTATTCATGTGCTGAGTTGACGTGGACCAGTATTAAAGCTGGAACCTTGTGATTCTTGACATGGTATTATTCCAAATTTAATTCTCATTAACTAAACCTACAAGAAGATACTGAAAAGTTCTCTGCCCAACAAAGAGAATTTCTTTAATTTTTTTTATTATTATTGAATTTTCATTGAAATCCTGTGCCAAATGTATTGAACTCTGGGATAGCATGTTTCATGGTTATTGACTACTCTTTGGTCAGGCCAAGAACTTTTCAGCACCTCTATGATGCTAACTTGGTAAAATTACACTGGCTTGCAATGTTTTCAAGGTTGAATATATAATAGCTGATTTTAAGGCAGTTTTTTTTATGTTGAATCCAAAAATCATACACATTTTTTTCTAATCAAATCAATTTTTTAAGATACAAGCTCTTACTTGAAATGTATAGAACAGTATTATAGCTGTGACAAGTAAAGTCCACTGGCTTTTGAATAAGTGTTGTTATTATGTACAACTGGTTGTGAAGTATTCAAGCACATCTTAAAAACCAGACCTGACCAAACACAATGAATGGTATTTTTGAATTAAGAATAAAATGGCGATCATATATCACTTGATTAACCTTTGACCTTTAGAGAGAAAAATCTTTAATGCAGGTCAGTATTATTGATTTGAAAAACTTGTAGTGTACAATTTACTTTGACATACAAATATAGCTTAATTTATTTAATTGATTAAGATTCTGACTTTAAAATGCTTTATTTTTTATAATAAAACTATCCTATATGGCTGTATCTATAAAGTGTGAACTGAATGCTACAATATATCATAGAATTAATCAAAAGAGAAAATGTCCTAAAGAATAGATATATAAAACTAAATCCTTAAATACGCCTTATAATGAACAATTAAACTATGTTATCAGGTCATTGAAGCTGTCGCAGCAACTGAACAGGTGGAGTAAATTTAAATTATATATTACGCATCTCTCTCTTTCTCTGTCTTTCTGTCTGTCTGTCTGTCTCTCTCTCTGTCTCTCTCTCTGTCTCTCCCTCTCTATCTTTTATATATATATATATATATATATATATATATATATATATATATATAATAAAGTTGGTGGAGTGGCCTATTGGCGGTATCAGCCAGACAGCTAGGGTGTCTATCACATTTTCGCTAGCGCTAGACCGAGGAGATTGATGTTGCTAAGGTGGAGTGCCATACTTACCATCAGCTCCCTACTTAACTTCTCAGATCAGATTACCCAATCTGTAATACTTATGCACTGAGTTGGTAGGCGACCAATATCGAAACAGGAACCTTACAATTCCTAGGTGGGTGCTCTAAAAACTGATATATATATCTAGATATCTAGATATGAAAGAAAGATTCTGTATGTTTGTCTAATGTCCGAGGGCATATCTTTTGATAAAGGAAAATTGGTAGAGACCAGCAAAGTTCAAAGTTCAATAAAACCTGCACCCTATTTTTGTCAGAGAGGAGGGGTGTTAAAAAAAACTTTTTACTCCTCATTTTCCATTAGAAAAGCTAAACAAAAATATAATAAGTATATAAATCAATGTTATATTAAAAATGATTAAGAAATAAAAACAAATTAATAAAGGATAAAACATAAGAAGAAGAAAATAAGACAAAATATAAACAAGAGGTATAATAAAAATAAACAACTTAAAGATAATATAAAAAATATATCGAAAAAGAATTTTTAATAATCTATACTAGCAAGAATATGTACCTTCTGGGAATAAGTATTTAAGTTTTAATGTAATAAAATATATTAAATTAGAAAGACTAACAAAATTGAATAAGAACACATATAAAAAGATTATACTTATTTTATTTATATTTTAATTGTTTTCTATATAAAATCCTTCATAGGATTGATTTTGAATTCATTGAAGAATAAAACAATATCAGAGATCAATAAAACCAAGTAATTATTTATCAAACCTGGTTTTGTTAAAACCAATATGCAAATTAACCACACCATATATTATGTAATCTGTTATTTCTTAGTGATATATAAGACGCATTGTAGGATTTTAAATGCACTAATAACATGGGCTGTTTTGAGGCAAATCTAACTTAGGTTTTCATAGACATCGTTAATGAATAAGATTTACTCTCTATATTAATGATTTTGACTATAAATTAAATACTCATTGATAAACTTATGCAATTCTTGAGGGTATTGTGAGTAAGCAGTGATGTAGTTTTGATTACAGACAGATACCGAATCTCCATTATAAGATATAAATATAGATAAAAGATTTATTGCTAACATTTTAAATCTTGGGCAACATCGAGTAGCTCTGCTAGTATTTCAATAAAAAAATACTTTGCTTAGTAAAATTGAGTTTAAAATTTGTCCAATATTTGTGTTATAAGAAGGAGAAAAAACACTCTTATATTTCTATACATCTCTTATTTCTCACTTTCATTTTGAATGTTGGTGGAACAAATTGTGGATTTCTGCACCTGGCTTGTCTCTAGATTTTTTTAACTGTTTTAAGTGCAAGTGAAATAACTAGTCGCACTATATGACTACATACCATATTGCCACTATACTGGTTGTGTGTCAACCTCATAATTGAGTGTCTGTCTTAACTGTTAAGTAAAACTAATCATATCTTATAATGAAAAAAAAAAATGTTTATCATTATTTCTTATATGAAATATACTTCTCTTTCTCTCTAAAATTCCTTTGGTAATTGTCTTATGTCCTAAAGGAAGAGTTTAATAGTGTTTCCTGTTTGTTGAAATAAGGGTGTATTTTGTTAGATACTTTCTATGGCAGTCTAATATATATTATAATAATCAAATCATTTTGTATGTTACTATAACACAGCAAAAAAAAGAAAAGAAAAAAAGATGGCACACCATAGGGAGATGTTAGGGCAATGGCATTAAAATCATAGTAAGATTTTTGTTTGAACTATGGCATTAAAATGCTTTAAAAGAATAAAGCAATTCCAATCCAATTTGCAACTTGATAATGTAGAGTTTATGGTTGCACTCACTCTGATCATTATAATTTATTATTGTTAGTTGGTTGGTGTTTAATGGCATATCAACCCTTGTGGGTTATTTAATGCCAATTCTTGTTCTTTTGTATATATATATGATTTTCATTAACTTCATGAGTATTGATAAATTGGTAGAAATGATTTTCATTAACTTCATGTGTATTAATAAATAAGTAAAAGTAAAGTCGTCGGGGCGGCCTAAAGTCGGTATCAGCCAGTCAGCCTATCCCCTTTTCAATAGCGCTAGACTAAGGAGATTGTTTTGGCGTCTGAGGTGGAGCGCCACACCTACCATCAGCTCCTTACTTTACCGCACAGATCCCTGTGCTACTCATACGCTGAGTTGGCGAGGACCAGTATCAAACTAGGAACCTTGTGGTTTCTAGCCAAATGCTCTACCGACTGAGCTAACCCGGCCCCCTAAATAATAAATACTGGTAGTTAACCCCAGCCTTCTAGCACTTATATGATAAAAAGCGGTGGGGATTGCCATAAGAGCAATTTGAGGAATACAGTTTGGACAATCATATAGGTATTAGGGCCTGATATGATCAGCTAATTGATTGGATAGGGTCTCCCCAACCACCCGTGTAGCCCAATTAAGGGCCAAAGTAGTGTTGCAAGTCATGGATTGCTCAGCCACCAGTAACCCATCCGCAGGCTTCACAGGTTGCGAACAGGTTTACCAATGGGCAGTTGGGGGGTTACCCCTCTGCAAAAGTACAGTCAGCATATTCTACAGTTATAATTTATCAAGGAAGATAACAGATGTTAATAACAGTACTTCCACCTATCTGTTTATTTACAGTTAATACAGGGTGTCCACAAAAACCGTGTGCAGTTAAAAAAAAATTTAAATTAAAGTACACATGGACTTTATGGAATCTCTGTATAAATTCTGTAAATTGTACATGATTTGACATCAAGCTTAATGGCTGCCAAAAAAGGACTTAAAGCAAATATGTTAAAGATATATATATATATATACCAACCCCTCCTCATGAGTAGGATGTGACACAAGGTTAATTCATTAAGCAAAGTTTAACAGGTTTGAATTCAGAATTTTTCCTTCTCCTAGACTGGTTGCCTCACTAGAGTTAAAGAACCCAGTCTGCTCTACTGTTTACCAAAAGTTGATATTCATAGAAATCTTCATGAGGAAAGATTTTGATACAATTTTTGTGTTTCTGCATGGGCGTGGATTAAAGACAAAAATTGTCCACTTCTATTGGCTTTTCCATTTTAACATGCCTCAGGTATCAAATACTGACCCTACCTCGGTGGATGCAATGGGAAGGTGCAGCCCTGGGGGATAGTACCTTGAACTGTATACTTCATCATCAGGCTGCATTGACAGCACAGATTCCCATGACTCTCCTTTGCTACCTGTCCCTATTGGTCCCCGCCCCTGGTAGGTCTTCCACATAGCACAGAACTGATTGATGTAGGTTTTTGCTGGTCAGTCTACACTGGTGTGTCCATAAGTAGATGTCCCCATAACATCACTTATGAGTTTGTCCTTGCTTCTCCAGCAGTGTCCAGCATGTCTCATTTGTCTTACTTGGGTGGTTCGTATGAGGAGGTAGGTGGCTGTACAGTTGCTTTTTGTGTGGTGCTGCTTCCAGGCTTTGTTCAAGTTCCTATCTAGCTTTTTCTCTATTTCGTTTGAGTCCAAGTGGTGCAGCCATTCAGTAGCACTGATATGGCTGCAGCTTGGAAGAATTGTTGCTTTGTCTTATCAGAGATCAGATTTCCACATGATCAATAATCTGTCTATAGCAGTCCATGCCTTTCTTTTGCATATATTGACATTGCTTTTCTGTAGATGAGATATTACTACCTAGATATGTGAACTGATCTACTAATTTGAGAGGCTTACCATCCAATGTAGAGATGTCTCCATCTTGTCTAAAACACATGAACTGTGTTTTATCTGAATTTACATAGAAGCCAATGCCTCTTGCTGCTTTCTCTAGGCTAATCAGCAGTGATTCAGGTTGTACAGGTGTATTTGTGAGAAGTACTAGATACTGTAGAGTAGACTTTTTTAATATTATTATATAAGTTATTGAGGTTTTAAGTTTAATTCTTTTTCTTTTGTAAGACATTTACATAAAAAGCTTTTGTGATGTTAAATTTTAAGTTTTAATTGAAATTATGTTCAAAAAGTTTAATTTTTAATCTAGCAAAATTTCTTATTTAAAAATTTACTCTAATAAATTGTCTTTTTGTGTTTTTCTCCTTTTTTTCTTATTGGTGATTTACAGTAAGCTTAAAATGTTAAAACCTGGGATTAATACAATAATACTAATTTATATTTGATTTAAATCAAAAATAATTTGCATTGGACAATTTGGACAGTTTAATTACTATTTTAGTGTATAAAAAGATGTTTATCGGATTGAGAATTTCTTTGTAAACAGGAAAAAAAAATTGTCCTCAGAAATCTTTTCATTTTATCTTCAATTGACAGTTATTACATAGTATGAATAAAAACGAATATTCTTTTCATTTCAGAGTTTTGCACTCCGCGGTCCCAGCCTCCTGCCTCAAAAACTGCTAGCCAGTGGCTGCTGAAAAAAAACACTACGATTGAAGTCCGTAGCCGAAGTGGTGTCACTTGAAAAAAAAAAAAAAAAAAAAAACAACCAACTTAGGGTGTTTTTCCGGAAAAACCAACCCCAACCCTAAACCTAACCTAGTTAAAATTAACAGTTTTCTTACAAAATGTGTTGGTTATTTTTTTTCTTGGTCACCCTGTATACAGGGTGACCCAGAAAAAACAGCCAAAATTATTTATTTTCCCATTAAACTAACCCTAAACCCCAACCCTAACCCTAGTTTTTTTTTCAAGTGACATAGCTTCGGCTACAGACTTCAATCGTAGCTGGTGTTTGTTTTTTTTCAGCAGCCACCGGCTAGCGGTTTTTGAAGCAGGAGGCCGGGACGGAACTCCGCGAATATACCCTAAAACACTAATATTAAAAATCAATAACACCTAGTAATAGTTTATTAGATTTGGTTTTCTTAAAGCCTGTATGAAAATTATCCATATTATTATTAACACTGACTGTTTTGAGCTAAACTTTAATAGAGACATTATCAATTGATAAGATGTTAATTAAAATTACATGATGGTGACATAGTTTCGGTTACAAACAGATACATAATCTCCATTATAATAAGATAAGATTTGAAACACAATATAAAGAATGCTTTTATTAATGAGACTGAACATTCAAAATTTGCTGTGAAGGAAAACAAGTATGATAGTTAATTAAAGATTGTGTTTGGGTAAATATTTTTGTATGCCTTTCATTGGAAAGGCATAAATAAGTGCGACGTGCTTTCTTGCATAGGTGAACAGGAAAATTGATATATAGAGCATGAAGAAAGACTACAGAAAGTTTACATTGTAACAATGCTAATCTATATATTAAGGCTCTTGTTCCTTAATCTTCCGACCGTTATCATCTTGCAACACCCTCTGGTTAAAATTGAGACGATCAAAATCATCAAAGATGAAATGCAAAAATGTAAATCCTGATTATCTGGTGTTGCTTATCCGCCAAATTCTTATTTCTTATGAGGGTCGTAACTTCAGCTAGATAATGGATGATTCTGTTTTTATTATAAAGAAAAAAGGGAAGAAAAATAACATGCTTCACAGAAAAAAAAATAAGAAGAAAGATAGAAAGAAAGAAAGAGAGTAGGGGAAAGATAAAGAGAGAGAGTGAGTGCACGGAAGCAATAATGCTAATCTGTTTCAATCGAACATAATCAAAAGATGAAAGGAAAAGGAAAGAAAGAAAAAAATAGTGAGAAAGAGCTAAATTAAGATTATTGTACTTTTTACATATTGAACTATTTAGCAATAGCTGTTAAGTAAACATATCAAACATAATAATTAAATTATCTTGGTGTCTGACAATGATAAATGAAAGAAAACATTACATGTTATAGTGATAAGCTTATTAAACCATAGCAATAGAGAGTAGAGTTATATTGTTATATACCCACTTACTCTGCTGGGTATATATATGGGGAGATTTCATTTTTCTTTCTTCTTATGAGAAGCATCCATGTGGTTATACCCCCATATTTGAATCTTTTACTTACTTGCTGGAGTGGCTGGTTTCATGGCGGGATTTCTTATCTTCTGTAGTCTATAGCTATCTTCATGGCTTCTTCTATTGATGACTGGTCTGGTTCTTCAAGATGCTAGTCTGTTGTTGACTGATCTGATTATGCCAAGGTTGTCATTAGTTCTCATAGAGACAACACAAGGCATGTATTTTTTGTGATAACATTTTTATTAACTTCAGAATCAGAACTTTCTATCTGGGATTCTCAACCGAATGCACCAGCATTCGGTTGAGAATCCCAGATAGAAAGTTCTGATCCGAGCTTACTAGGACATCTCACAGCTTAATTGACTCTAAGCTAACTGAACCTTCCATTCCTAGCCTTTTCGTAATCAGAAGGAGTTGGGTCAAATTGAGGTTACGGAACATCAATCATCAAACAGCTCAGATCTGAACCCAACTACACCTAGATTCAAAATCTGTTCCTACACTAACCATCTAAAAAACAACGGTGCCATCAATATGTGTCTTATAAAAAAATTTTAGTGTATGTGTTAAGTATCTGGCCGCCATCCTTGGCCAGTTGTAAAGAACTTAAAGTAAATAAGTAAGTAAGTCCTGAGTTATAGAATCCTTTGGTAAGTGAATAAGTCCTGTGATATAGAATCCTTTGGTAAGTGAATAAGTCCTGTGATATAGAATCCTTTGGTAAGTGAATAAGTCCTGTGATATAGAATCCTATGGTCCGTCGTCCAAGAAGATCCAAGTAGTAATGCTTAGGTATGACCAGAAAAGGCCAGTATAAATAATAATATCAGCAGCAGAGCACTGCCAGTGATTGGACAAGAAGTTGGTCACAGGGTTGTAGGCGAGTCTATAAGTACAAGTGGCCATCTGGTACACACCTTATATCAGAAAAAAACAACAGTATGTATTGAAGCTATTAACTAGTTTAAAAGCCAGTGAAATTAATTTTATACTATTTGAACAATTCTATGAATGTTTATCACAGCAAGACAACTTGCCATGGACCATAGCATAATACCTCAATGTTTGAGTAAATGAGAGTTTGCTGGCATATTCTTCTTTACAGAAATGGTGGCTTATGCACTGTGAATCCCTGGCCCAGAACTTTATTGATGTGCATGAAAGAATGGACAAATAACCTTTATTGTATTCTGACAAATGCAGCTGTGAAAACTGCAATTGAAACAAACATTTGCATAGGAAAGACACAAAAAGGGACAAACAAATTTTACATACATTCACGTGACAATACAACAAAGAACAAAAGACAAATAAAACTTCTAATACTGTTTTATGCCACCTCGTGGTTATTTTAAAATCAGCACAAAATGTTTAAGCCTAATAAAGGGTTACAACATTCAAACATTTAAATCTCATTCTTCATTTATAAGATATAATAAATGTACGTTAAAAAGGGTTTCTAGGAGACCTTACTTATTTTACATAAAAGCACAAAATGTGTGTGAGACTTACAAAGAAATAATATAATCGTTCAATTCTATTTATAATTTACAAGAAATAATTCTGTTTATTTCTTAGCTGACATTTTGGTGGTTTCTGGCCAGCCATTCACTGAAGGGCAGCCTTGCACTTGGAGCTCTTTCTGCTACAATGCCTGCATCTACAAGAGATCAACTCATAAAAGGAGTCTGATGTTTGTAGCAACATTTATCTACTGGGGCTCTTTCATTCATTCTGGGGTCAGAGGAAGTCACTGTGGCATTGTGATTTACATACTGAATTGCAACTTCGTACTACACAAGTTTGAGTTCCAGTTGCACTATTACGTTCACTTTCCGACTAATACTCTTGGAAAAAGTATGAAGCCCCTCATTCCTCCAGCTATGTGTTAAATAGTACCTCTACTGTTCTTCTACAATAATGGCTTTGGCATTAAATAACCAATTAAGGTTGATATGCCATTAAACAAAGAAACCAAACAATAATTCCTTCTTCTTTCAGTGATGGCAAACATAGGATCTGGTAATGGTGCCTTTTTTAAGCTCATGCATGGCAAGTGAAAAAATTGCATGGATCCCTTCGGCATTCCTATATTGAGGCGCCTCAGGCACTAGCCAATAAACCCAGCCCTGCCCCTTTAAATCAAGGCGACAGGTATTGCATGGAGGGGTGGCCCCCTGGTATCATGCTATTATTCATCTCTGACCGGTCCAATGGCCAAAGCCACTGGATTCAGGGTTCTGAAAAAACGGAAATCAGAGTTATGACAGTTTCTTCAAGTTGGACTAACAGATGAAGCACATGGTCATATGTAATACTGGCACCCACATGTGAAATTTCGTCAATGAACACACCTTCTATGTGGGGGTGGATCATCAGGCATGTGTACAGGTGTTTCTGGGAAGTATCTTGTATTATTTTGGCAGATGTTGTTAAACATTATCAGCTGTGTAAAGGTTTCTGTAAAACTAGACAGCTTGTAGCCAGCACCACGCCCTAAAAACAAAAAACAATATTTGCTCAAGATTCCATCTGATCAAATAATATTACAAATACTCTTTTTACTTATTCACAGCTCTATATAATAAAATTATAATATAATGAACTGTTTTTTTTGGTTTTTTAATGGCATATAAACTTTCATGGGTTATTTAATGCCAAAGCCATCTTTGTATATATTTACCAACTTCTCTGCATGTGTAGGATGTGACACAAGGTCAATTTCATAAGCGCAATTTAACAGGTTTGAATTCAGAGTTTCCCTTCTCTTAGACCACCTTTAATACCATGGTTAAAGAGCCCAGTCTGCCCTACTATTCATCCATAGCTGGAGGGAACTAGTTGAATGCATACCTTTTTCAGCGCTATGTGAAATACAAACAGCTTGTCCAGGATTTGAATTCAGGACACCAAGAGAAAATTTGTACAACAGTTGTGGTAATATTTAACCCATAGCTGGAGGGATGATGGGTATCCTACCTTTCCCAAGGTATCAATTCAAAAGTGAACATAATAGCACATCTGGAATTTGAACTTGCTTACTAAGATGTCACACAAGATTGACACACTCCTATATACTCAAACAAGAACAACAACCACAGTGTGAAACATGTCAAACACTTATTCAATGCAGGGTTTTTATTACATCAGAAACAGTTATTTTAATGCAAACAATATGAAATATTATTTGAAAAAGTCAACATAGAAGACATTCTGTCCTTTTTGAAGGAAATAAAGTTTTACCATAGAATATAGACATAAACCTAATCAATACCATACAACATGATCCCCAATGATGCTAACACATTGTTAAAACCAATTACTACAAAAGAGTAAATATAGATACACAAATATATTACTTCCTAACTGCTGGGCATAACATAACCCCAGACGTGTTGATATGCTGTTAAAATCAATCAACCAACCAACCAGTCATGTTAGCCACTACACCACAGGACTCTCTCTCTCTCTCTCTCTCTCTCTCTCTCTCTCTCTCTCTCTCTCTCTCTCTCTAATGACCTGATAAATCACTTTTCTGTACAATAGAATTTTGAATGAGTACTTTCTTTTGAATTGCGGGGTTACTAGATAATATCCATTCTTGCATTTGGTTGCAATGAGATAGGAAAGTCTGACTAACTGCTGGTGTGTTTGTTTAATGGCATATCAACCTCGGCAGGTCATTTAATACTGACAATGTTTTGAAATAGATTTGTAGCAATAGTTTGATAGAAAACAAATGTATGTTTGTATATATTGTTTTAGAAAAAAACATTTTGTCTATTCTGCTTTTCTAGGTCTTTATGTAAATGCTATCTGATGAGACTCAGCTCATATTAAGTTCTGGTTGAAATAAATTTATTATTACCAAATGACAGTTTAAGTTTTTCTTTCTTTGAACATATATATATATTTTAACTATTATTCAATTACTCATTTTTTAGTACAATCCCATTTCTTTTTGAAAATGTAAAATCCTGGATGGTCTTATTTTCTTGAAAAGTTTTTTTCAAATTACTTGTTTGGTAGTATTTTGTTCACACTAGATCAAAATATATACACTCTAGTAGTATATGTTTCACTGTAAATCTCTCTTGGCGTGTGTGCATATTGGGGATTCTGTGTTCTCTAGTAAATGATGATGAATGATATAGTTGTGACCTATGTGAAAGCAGGTCAGCACAATCTGTTCTCTTCTATTTTTGTTGTGTTTTAAGTTCCATTCTTCAATGGTAGTTTAATGTCTTGAACTTTGTTATTAATGTGAGTGCATTCCAATGATTTTGCCATTTTTAAAATATAAATTTTACTAACTGTTGGTGTAGCCTGGACATGACACTAAACTACATCTGATGGTGAGGCTTCAGTTCTGGATGTATGAAGTCAATATCCTTCATTGACATTACTCCCAGGTCCACTTTGACCCAGAGCAGAATAGTAGTACCTGTTAGAATCAAATGGATTTGAAAATTATTGATACTAGCAAAATAAAAAACACCCTCCAGGAGATGTAAAAATAAATTTTTGAAAGATATTGCTTGAGGAGGTGGAAGTTAAAAATTAAATGTTGGAGAGCTTGAACAATAAATCATCAAATCATCAAATTTATTAATAGAGTAAAAAAAATTAAACAATTTGAAATCGAAACTAAGTTCTATTAACTTTGAATATCTATTAAAATAAAACAAACTATATATAAATATATGATACCGGGGATCTATCTATTAAAACTTGTTTTAAAAAACAATGAGGACTGTCTAATGCTGCATACTCAAATTTTGAGTGTATTTATTCTATGTTATGACGATTTTGGGTAATGTGACGTAAGCAGTGCTGTAATTTTTGTTACAGACAAAAACCGGAAGCGAATCT
The DNA here is from genome assembly GCA_023376005.1 of Doryteuthis pealeii. Classification (NCBI taxonomy): domain Eukaryota; kingdom Metazoa; phylum Mollusca; class Cephalopoda; order Myopsida; family Loliginidae; genus Doryteuthis; species Doryteuthis pealeii. The sequence goes on along the minus strand of CM042137.1, from coordinate 55,394,888 downwards.
CAATTATTAATAGATTGGGTAAGAATACTTGAAACCATATAAATGCAAATCATTTTGTATTACGAATAGTTACTTGAAGCTATGATTATTTACAAATGGTTATATCAAAAAACATGACAAACCATATTTCTTCTTAACAAATACTAGTTAAACTTCAGTCCTGTCAATGAGACAGAATATATTGGCACAAAAAAGTGTCCTGGGTATGATACTAAACTGCATCTGGGGAGTGTGGAGTACCCCTTCATTGTCTTTATTGTCATTACTCCAAAGTCATCTCTGACCTGAAGAAAAATTACTTGGGCTAGACAGGCGCTTGGAGACGCCCCCTTCGATTAATCAGCTGGTCATGTCAAACCCTAGCACCTATATGATTGCCCTAACCTTTTTTATCATATGGATGCTGGATAGCGGTGGCTGAGGGTCTTCATGTCCTGGGAATGACGTTAAACTCTATCTGATGATGAGGTTCCAGTTTTGGAGGTTTGGGGAATGTGGAGCACCCCTTCATCACCATTGCTCCCTGGTCCACTCTGACCCGGAGTGGTAGTACCTGTTAGGGTCCCATCTATGGGTTAAATAGAAAAACATGTGTTTATAAACAAAATTGATTATCCATTAAGAATGAAATTATTTCAAAACTTTGTCAGCATTAAATGGCCCACTGTGGTTGATATGCCGTAAAACAAACCAAACCAAACCTGAAGAAAAAAAATTGAGTTTAAAAAGAAAAAATTGGGTACCCATCAAGAATGAATAAAACAAAACATCTTAGACATAAAATAAGGTGTTGGCATGCCATAAAATCCAACCAACCACTGACTGTATTCTCTGAAGAGGAGTAAGACCCACCACCCCTCCTAAAAGAGGGTGTCCTGCGTATGACACTTCATCTGATGGTAAGGCTCCAGTTCTGATTACCTGTGGCATGTAGAGTAACTATTCATTGCATTTACTCTCAGGTCTACACTGACCTGGAGTGGTAGTACCTATTAGGGTCCCATCTATAGGTCAAATAGATCTGTTTAAAAATTATTTGTATTCGACAGGAATACTTGATACTATGTAACTAAATTATTTCTATTAAGAATAGTTACTTGAATCTATAATTGTTTTATAAGGATTACTTGAAACCATATAACTGTGTGAAAACAAAGTACTATTATAAATAGAAATAATTACTTGAAACTATATAATTATTAATATTACATAGGAATAGTTTAAAGCATACAAATTGGGTGCACATTATTTTTATTAGATAGGAATACTATCATATAATTCTGTGCAAAAACTTTTAAGAAACAACTACACAAAAAATGTAAATATAAATGTACGATGAACACAATTCCCTAACCTCTAGGTATAAAATAACCCTAGACAGGTTGACATGCCATTAAAGTTAATCAATCAATCAACTAAATTGTATCTTGTGGTGAGACCTCTGGAGAGAGTTGAGTACATCTTCATTGCCATTACTCCCAGGTCCACTTTGACCCAGAGTGGTAGTACCTGTTAGGGCCCTGTCTAGATCTGTTTCAAAATTATTAGTCTTAGATAGGAATACTTGAAAACCATGTAATTGTGAATTTGTATTACAATTATTTATAAATGATTATATAAAAAATATGAATTATAAATTCAACAATCAAATCTATATCTTCAAAGAAATCTATATTTATAAACATACTTTTAAATAAAAACTATAGTTAAACTTGAATTAAATTTCAGCATTAAATAACCCAGAAAGGTTGAAATGCCTCTAAATAGACAAACCAAACCAATTGTTTGTGGCCATTTTGAAAAATGGCTACCACAGTCACTGGGGAGTGATTCTGTGATAACCAGATACCTAGTTTTGTTACTAATCAATACGTCTGACAAGTTATGCACTTTTATCACAAAATGAACAATTTTTATATATTGAGCTAGCATAGCTCAATATATAAAACTCTCTAAGGAAAGTCTATTAAAGGATATATCTATTAATCTATTAATAATGGAGATTCAGTCTTAATTTTTCTGTAACCAAAACTAGATCACTGCTTACGTTACATTACCCAAAATTGTCAATATACAGAATAAAGAACAACCTTGTACTATATACAAATTTGAATATGCCACCTTATATGGTCCTTATTGTTTTTTAAAACAAGTTTTGATAAATACATGCCCGGTATTATATATTTATATATAATTTGTTTTATTTTAATATATATTTAAAGTTATCTAATGTATATAGTTTTGCGAGAAAATTATTTACAAACAAGAAATAGTGATTTTTTTCAGTGTCAAGGGCTTAACTAAAAAGTTTACAAATAAATGAAAACCAACAATTTTGCGTAAAATTTATGTGTAAAATATTCAAAATAATTATTTAATTAATAATTTATAAATTCACGCAACATTTTATTTGAGAGGGACAGAACTAAATTTCCATTTCAAATTGTTTTATTTTTTTTACTCCTTAATGATACAAATTCTCTGATATTAAATTTTTAAAACTCAGACAATATCTTTCAAAAATTCATTTTTACCTAAAATGAACACTTACCTATTTATCAAGAAACGCTCCAGAATATCATGGAGCAAAATCCCAATCACTTCTATTTACTGATGGATCCAAAGATAATGATGAAAACTGCAAGTACAGTTGTGTTAAACATGAAAATTGTCATGAACAATCTCCCAAAAGAAACCTCCATATTTCATGCAGAAGTCAATGCAGTTGACCTGGCACTCAACATAATATCTGAGAGAAAAAAAAAATTTCATCATCTTCTTAAACTCACTCTCAGTTTTACTATCCATAAAAAATTTAAAAAATTGATAAACCTTTAATCAATAAAATACTAAACAGACTGAACACCATACCTTATTATAATGGAGATTATGTAACTGTCTGTAACAAAACTACTTTACCAATGACGTCACAATTTCTTCGTTATTTAAGTTATATTCTCAATGATTATGAAATAGTTATTATTTAATCTTAATTAGCATCTTATTTATTAATGATGTCTCTATCAAAATCTAGCTGAGTTAGATTTGCTGCAAAACTGCCCATATTATTAATGCATTTAAAACACTGAAATATGTGTTATATATCTCTAAGAAATAAAGATTTGCATAGTATATGGTGGGAATAATTTGCATAATGATTTTAACAAAACTGGATTTAATGAATAATTATTTTCTGTTACTGATTTCTAATACTATCATGTTATTCTCAAACATATTAAATGCAATCCTAGATTTAATTTCATATAGAAATCAATTAAAATAACATTAAAATAAGTGTAATATTTTTATATTCGTTCTTACTTAATATCATTAGACTTTTGATTTAATATGATATTTTATTACATTAAACTTAAATACTTACACCCAGGGTGCGCATACTTTTGCTAGTATAACTAAAAAGAAATCCTGCTATGCTGGATCCCATAAAGGGATAGGAATAAGAGGAAATGATGAAGCTGACTCAGCAGTGAAATCAGCTCTAAATATGACCCCCTGACAGATTCAAAATTTGTATACAGGCTTGAAGACTAAAATCAATATGTTCTATAAATTATGGCTACAAAATTGTAGTAACAACATACATAACAAACTCTTCTCAGTAAAACCCGATACAGAAATGGAAACCAACTATATTCTGACAACATATAGCTCTCACAAGACTCACGCATTCCTTTTTTTACTTAAACAAGAAAACCAACCAGAATGCATAGCATGGCAAACACCCTATACTGTTAAACACATTCTAATAAAATGTAGTGATTTTGCTGTTATTACGATTTTACAACACAGACTACATGAGAGATATATTTAAAAATGTCAGTAAAGATGGTATTTTGTCCTTTCTGAAAAAAATAAGTCAAGTCACACTGAAAAGATTCTCAGTAGATCATTGAAGTTAAGCAGTGATAAGCCTGTTCAATACTTAATTAGATGACCACTTAAGTAACAGAAGGTACTGAAAGCCACCCAAGTCCTTTATTAAAAATACTTGATGAGGCATTAAATGACCCAAAAAGGGTTGATATGCCATAAAAGAAAAGACCCAACCAACCAATATAAAAGTTTCTCTTAATTTGAAACAAAGTTTCGCATAAAGATTTTTGATTGTTCACCTTGGAGAAAAACAAAACAAAAACAAGTACACTCTACATATATGTTCACTCGAGCATGTGTAGTGTATGATAGTTTTACTTATACAAAAGGCCAAGGTCATGGTTATTATTAAAATTCCTAATTGATTCTCAGTTTTAAACATTCAGTTTCTTATATTACTATTTGATTATTTTTATTATAACTAGCAAGAATATGCACCCTCTGGGCATAAGTATTGAAGTTTTAATGTAATGAAATATATGAAATTAGAAAGACTAATAAAATTAAATAAGAATGCATATAAAAAGATTATACTCATTTTATTTATATTTTAATTGGTTTCTATTTAAAAACATTCCTAGGATTGATTTGAATATGTTGGAGAATAAAATTAGAGATCAATAATACCAAGTAATTATTCATTAAATCCGGTTTTGTTAAAACCAGTATGCAAATTAACCACACCATATATTATGTAAACCTTTATTTCTAAGTGATGCAGGATTGTAAACACACTAATAACATGAGCTGTTTTGAGGCAAATCTAAGATTTTCATAAAGACTTCATTAATAAATAAGATTTATTCTATTCTATGTATTAATGCTTTTGACTATGATTAAATACTCATTGATAAACTTACGTTGTGATGTAAACAGTGACATGGTTTCGGTTACAGACAAATAGACACCAAATCTCCATTATTTATTATAATACTCATGTTCCTTAATTTTTACGACCGTTATCATCTTGCAACACCCTCTGGTTAAAAATGAGACTGCCCAAATTATCCAAAATGAAATGCAAAAATGTAAATCCTGATTATCTGGTGTTGCTTATCTGCTGAATTCTTATTTCTTATGAGTGTTGTCACATCAGCTAAATAATAATTCCATTTTTATTATAAAGAAAGAAAGGGAAGAAAAAGGACATGCTAATCAGAAAAAATATAATAAGAAAGAGAGTAGAGGAATAAAAAGGAATCTATAATGCTAATCTGTTTCAATTGAACAATGAAAAGAAGGAAAGAAAGAAAAAAAAAGCTAAATCAAGATTATTATACTTTTTACATATTGAACTATTTAGCTATAGCTCTTAAGTAAACATATCAAACACAATAATTAAATTATCTTAGTGTGGTATATCCACAGGTCTTCCTAGTAGAGAAGAATAGCTGATTGGCATAAATAAACTATTCTTTATTTTGTGATAAAAGTGCCAAATTTGTATACAGGAATCCTTCCGAGCAGTATCAGTAATACTGTATGGCTGCACCATTTGGATTTTAACAAAACACTTGGAGAAACAGTATATAACATTGTAGGCAAAATACTGCTATTGAATATATTGGTATATAGGTTGGATATATACCTTGAGCATATTTTATTGGGTCTTGTCAATATATGCCTTGAGTATATTTTATTGTGGTATATCCACAAGTCCTGCTAGTTTTTATTACTATAAAAAAAATTGCTGAAATACATTTTAACATTAATATACATTTTTTTCTACTTTTCAGTGCCCACTGCAGCATGTACCATTCACTGAGCTACAGTGTCATTCTCTACATTCAAGCTATGATGACATTTGATGTGGTGAGTTATATATTTTAAATTGGATTATTTTCACAATTTCAACCAGGCTTGTCAATAATTTTTTTTCAATCTATTTAGTTATTAACTTTAACTCATGTGCACTTGCTGACCCTGTTTTAGAATATTTACCCGACTGTTTTTTTGGGTTTTTTTTATCACATATTTCAATATTGAAAATAAAGATTATAACAAAATAAGCCATTTTAATTTTGGATTAATCTGATTTTCTAAAACTGATCCAACAAAATCTTTTTCTCTCTTTCTCTTGTGTGTGTATATATATATATATATAAGAAAATTTGAAAAAACAAGTGTTCCAAAAATGTGATGAATTTAATTGTCGATGTTTAAAACATTTTGGTTTCATTGAACCTTCATCAGGATGTATTCTGGGGTGAAGAAAATGATGGATGTTTTTATATGTGACAGGAGATGAAAACCTTTTTAGTTATGTAACTGTATTTGATCAGCGTTATATTTTTGAAAAGCAAGTCGCGATCCACACACGCGAAGGTGTCATGACGCGTGACGCAACTCGAAGAAATGCAAAAGACAAGAAAAAGTATTAATGGACTGATTATTTTTAAGAGAACATAGGGAAACAAAGTGGGAATGATAACTAAATAAATAATTAAATGAAGCCTGGTATTTAGTAATTATTTAACACTATTTTAGCTAGAAACTGAGATATAATAAATAATACATGTCGGTTATTAAAGGAACAAAGTGGGAATGATATGTTCTCTTAAAAATAATCAGTCCATTAATACTTTTTCTCGTCTTTTGCATTTCTTCGAGTTGCATCACGCGTGTGTGGATCGCGACTTGCCTTTCAAAAATATAACGCTGATCAAATACAGTTACATAACTAAAAAGATTTTCATCTCCTGTCACATATAAAAACATCCATCATTTTCTTCACCCCAGAATACATCCTGATGAAGGTTCAATGAAACCGAAATGTTTTAAACATCGATAATTAAATTCATCACATTTTCGGAACACTTGATTTTTCAAATTTTCTTTATATTGTCGGATTTATTTTCCATATTTACTCCCATATATATATATATATATATATATATATTACAAAAAAGAATGTCCACAAAATGGATTATGTTTTTAAAAAAAATTGTTATTATTATTTTACATTTGCCACACATGTTTCAGATCTTATGATATCTTCTTCAGGCATTAATTAATGCCTGAAGAAGATATTACTTAGAGTGAGAGCGTTTGAATGTCATGTCAACTAATACCTATATATAAGACATCAACAACATCAAATATATGTGTGTATACATATATATAATGTTTGTGTGTGTATTCTGCCATCACTTGACTGAAAACCTCCGACAGGTACTTTAACCAGACGGAATATGAGATCAATAAACAATCGAACAAAACAACAAAAAAGGAAGACTGAAGATGATATTCAACAAGAATGAATTAAAATGAAGAACATGTAATACAAACAAACAAGCAATTTTATAATGTGATGAAAAGGGTTCAAAGTTCTCAACAGACCGTTACGAGAGGTAAATAAAAGTATTGCGTTCAGTAGAGATTTGGAGTTACATGTGTTTGCTTCGGTGTTGTAGAAAGAACTGCCCAATTGTTTCAAAGGTGCAGGAAAGGGTGGGGTGGTGTGTGTGTTCCTTCGTTACATAGGCTGGGTGTGGGGAAGGTGTGTACTACATGGATCTTGTCATGTATCCAACCCAGATGATGCAGGTCGCACGGAGTTCAAAGCAGAAGAAATAGGTGAACGGAAAGGGGTCAATGTGTGTATGTGAATGTATGTATGAATGCATGCTAGTAAGAGTATGAATGTGTGAAGGTGTATACATACGTAAGTAAGAGTATGAGTGTGTGTAATACATACGTAAGTAAGAGTATGAGTGTGTGAAGGTGTATACATACGTAAGTAAGAGTATGAGTGTGTGAAGGTGTATACATACGTAAGTAAGAGTATGAGTGTGTGAAGGTGTATACATACGTAAGTAAGAGTATGAGTGTGTGAAGGTGTATACATACGTAAGTAAGAGTATGAGTGTGTGAAGGTGTATACATACGAAGTAAGTAAGTAAGTAAGAGTATGAGTGTGTGAGGTGTATACATACGTAAGTAAGAGTATGAGTGTGTGAAGGTGTATACATACGTAAGTAAGAGTATGAGTGTGTGAAGGTGTATACATACGTAAGTAAGAGTATGAGTGTGTGAAGGTGTATACGTACGTATACATACGTAAGTAAGAGTATGAATGTGTGAAGGCGTATACATACGTAAGTAAGAGTATGAATGTGTGAAGGCGTATACATACGTAAGTAAGAGTATGAGTGTGTGAAGGTGTATACATACGCGAGTATGAGTGTGTGAAGGTGTATACATACATAAGTAAGAGTGTGAAGGTGTGTACTATAGTAAGTAAGTGGTAGGCAGAATGGTGTGTATAAAAAAAAAAACAAGTTAATTGTTCTGAGATGTATATTTCCCATTTTTGCTAAAACCTGTATTATTCTTTCAATTACCTTAAACCATTAAAGAATACAGTGCTTCTATTATGTTTATCAGATAAGAAAATGTTTTAAAATATCCTAAAACCAAAGTCTGACCAAAATAGAAAACACTGGTCTAATCAGAACAAGTATTTAACATGATCCCCTTCGTTATCTGTGTACTTTATTCAGTGGTTAATATTAACTACAAAGACTGAACATTATACAACAAATTTTATTTAAAAAAGATTTATCTGGGTACTTTATTCAGTGGTTAATATTAACTACAAAGACTGAACATTATACAACAAATTTTATTTAAAAAAAATTTATCTGTGTACTTTATTCAGTGGTTAATATTAACTACTAACTTATTATACAAAGAATATTCAGTTATTTTCTATAAGTCTAACATAAACAAAGGGGAACCACTCTTGACTGATAAATTATTTATTTTCCCATTAAACTAACCCTAAATCCTAACCCTAACCCAGTCTTCTTTTTTCCTAGTAGATCAATAAATAAATAAATAATTTATCAGTCAAGAGTGGTTCCCCTTCGTTTATGTTAGACTTATAGGAAATAACTGAATATTCTTATCTTATGTCCAATAAGAGCTCATGCCAACCACAAATATATATTAAAACCTAATCTTGAATTTAAATCTTTTTCTTTTCATCAATTTAAAATCTGTTTTAAGTATATAGTTGTACCTTGACATATGAATTTAATTAATTCTGCTTGTAACTCAATTTTCTTGTATATCAAATCAATTTTCCTCATTGAAAATTCCAGCCTCCAACCCCCCCCCTTTTTTTTTTGTTAGATTTTTTTCAAATAAGAAAAATTGCACTGATTATATGAAAACATAATAAAATAGAATATAATGAATCATATGTTCTAATGTTTATTTTTTAATGAATAATATTTTTCTTTGGCATAATTAATTTGGAAACTTCAATGTTTTTAGGCGGATTTAGCTGAGTTCGGTAGAGCGTCCGACTCAGCATATTAGTAACACAGGTATCTGCACAGTAAAGTGAAGAGCTGATGGTAGGTGTGGCATCTGCCTCAGATGCCAAAAACAATCTCCTTTGTCTAGTGCTAGTGAAAAGGTGATAGACTCCCTCGCAGTCTGGCTGATACTGACTTTAGGCCACCCCAATAACTTTACATTTTTTACTTTATTAATATAAGTGGATATGAAGCTTGCTCATATCTCAAATTTTTGCTCTCAATACAAAGCAAAAAATCAACTGAGTGACAGCTTGTAACTCAGAAAACTTGTAATTTGGGGTACTAGTAAGTCAATGTACCACTGTATATCAAATTAAAACTCAAAAGATCACTATATAAAAAGTTTAAAAATCTTGAAGACCCCTTGGATCGATTGAACTCCATGATCAATTCAAAAGAGATTCTAGCATGTTGGATCCTTAGCCACATTGGAATGAAGATAAACAAAAAAAAGCTGACTTGAACCCTTGAATCAACAATTTCTTCTATACAAAATGGTAACTATGTTGGAATAACAACCTACACAATAAACTCTTTTTGATAAAACCCACACTAAGAGACTGGAAGCTTTAAGAAAGTCATAATATGCTGATTGCACATTGGTCACACAAGACTTATGCACTCCTTTATACTCAAACAAAAGGAATGACCACAGTGTATATAGCATGTCAAACGTCCTACATTGTAAATATTTATTCATAGAATACGTAGATTTAGCTCTCATTAGACAGCATTTTTTCAATGTAAACAATATGAAGAATCTATTTAAAAATGTCAACATGGAGGACATTTTGTCCTCGTAAGAAATAAAATTATATCAAAAATCATAAACATGAATAAGATTAGTACACTACTAAGTAATTATTTAAAAGAAACTATCTCAGAGGATTTTGACATATTGTTAAATCGAAAAATATTAACCGCCCCCCCCCCAAAAAAAAACACTCTTAAACAACTACCCAAAAATGTAAATATAAACATACAATGTACATTATTCCCTAACCTTTGGTCATAAATTAACTCCAGTTAGGTTGGCCTGCCATTAAAACCAATCAATCAATCTATAAGAGGTCCACAGAGTGTTAACTCTCGTTCTTATAAAACATTGGGTTACTTAAAGGATAAGTACCTAATGCGGAATACTTCAGTTAGGAAAACAACAAATGTGTTAGTTACATTTATATAACTTTATTATAACATATTAGGAGAACAAAGTTCCCCAGGCTATTTAATGTTACAAGTGTCCAAACATACACAATAGTGTTAATAGACAAAGTGGTAACCACTTACTGTAAGTAGAGGCTGGTATGCACCATAGGTGTCTGCTGGAGAGAGAGATGACAAGCACGTCCAGGCTTGTTCAGTGGCATTGGAAGAAGAGGGTTCTCTCCTTGGGTTCCTGTGTCACATGACCAAAATAGGGTCTCCTGACACAGGAGATTCACCAAAACCCTCAGACAAGGGAGACTGCCCTTACAAATCAATCAACTATATCAAAAAGTCCTGCATAGAAGAAATTCTATAAAAGAGGTAGAAATATGCAACCTCAAAATCTGTAGCTGTATGACTAAAAGGCATTCAGGTTATTTAACACTGATGTGGTTTCTTTGTTTAATGGTATATCAAACTTCATGGGTTATTTAATTCCAAAGCCATCCTTGTAGAAGAACAGTAGTGGTAGTATGTAACCCATAACCAGTGGAATTAGAAGATTCATACCTTTCCTAATGGTATTAGTCCAATAGTGAATGTAATAGCATGACTGGAGTTTGAACTTGCTTACTACAATGTCACAATCCAGCACATTAGCCACTACACCATGGGGACTTTCCCTTTAACATGTAACAGAAGAACAGAAGCAAACAGTTAAAGTTATACAAGCAAAAATAAACATGAATAAGTTAATTATACAAATGTAAATATAAACATACAATGTATGTGATTCCCTAACCTCTAGGCATAAAATAACTTCAGACAGGTTGACATGCCATTAAAATTAATCAACTATATCAAAAAGTCCTGAATAGAGGACTTACAATCAAGTTGTGTTGAAAGCACTGGTTCCCACTAGATCACTGAAGTTAAGCAGTGATGAGCCTGTTCAATACTTAGATGAGTGACCATTTAAGCAAAAGCAGGTACTGCAAGCAATGTGATATCAAAATAACTTGTTTTGGTATTAAAGTAAAGTAATGTAGATGGAGTAGCCTATTTTCAGTATCAGCCGGACAGCAAAGTGTATCCTCTTTTCGATAGCACTAGACCAGGGAGATGGTTTTTGCTGAGGTAGAGCAGCACACCTACCACCAGCTCCCCATTTTACCACACAGATCGGATTACCCAATCTGTGCTACTCATGCGCTGAGTTGGCAGGGACCAGTATCGAACTAGGAATCTTGTTGATTCCTAGAACGGGTGCTCTACCAACTGAGCTAAACCAGCCCCCAAATATTCGGTATTAAATGATCTAAAGGGGGTTGACATGCTGTAAAACAAAACCAACCAACCAACCTGAATTGAGGAAACTTTATAAAAAAGGCAGAAATATGCAAACCTCAAAATCTTTTACTGTTTGATGAAAGATATTGAGGTTAGTTAACACTGTGTCATTTTTGCATGACAGAAGAACAGAGAAGCAAACAGTTAAAGTTGTACAAGCAAAAGTAAACACAAACAAGTAGATCTTAACTTGCAAATTGAATGTCTTTTATCATCCAGAAATCTTATCTTATTTACAAAACCCACTTCAATTGTATGTGAAACCAGTTTGTAACCACTTGGTTGGAATGCTGTCCTAAAACCTATTGCATTACCAAAGAGAAAGAGTCAACAACTATCAACTACCTTTACCCTGCTTCTAGCAGTCTACTTTTAACCCTCCCCCCTATCCAGTCCACTTTCACCCTCTAGATTAAGCTATATACCACACTACACTATTGCTTTGTTGGCAGGGCTTAGAATACATTGACTGTATTTGACATGCAACACTCTACTTTGGCCCTTACTTAGGCTAGATGGGCAGTCAGAGAGGCCTCCTCTGATCAATCAATTGGTCTTGTGAAGCCCTAGCACCACCAACAACCCTTTTTATCATATATGTACTAGAAGGTGGTGGCTGAGGGTCATAATGTTCTGGGTATGACGTTAAAATCTATCTGATGGTGAAGTTCCAATTCTGGAGCTTCAGGGAATGTGAAGTACCCCTTGATCACCATTACTCCCAGGTCCACTTTGACTCAGAGTGGTAGTACCTGTTAGATTCCCAACTTTGGATTAAATAGAAAAAGTGTGTTTAAAAAAAATGTTTTTAAAAAATTGAGTTTAAAAAGAAAAAATTGAGTACCTATCAAGAATAAATAAAACAAAACGTCTTCGGCATAAAATAACCCAACAAATGTTGATATACCGTAAAATCCAACCAACTAACTGACTACTGACTGTATTCCCTGAAGAGGAGTAAGACCCACCACCCCTCCTAAAAGGGGGTGTCCTGCGTATGACACTAAACTTCATCTGATGGTAAGGCTCAAGTTCTGGATACCTGGGGCATGTAGAGTACCCATTCATTGCAATTACTCTCAGGTCTACTCTGACCTGGAGTGGTAGTACCTGTTAGGGTTCCATCTATGGGTCAGATAGATCTGTTTAAAAATGATTTGTATTCAAGAGGAATACTTGATACCATATAACTAGATTATTTGTTTTAAGAATACTTACTTGAAGCTATAATTGTTTATTAAGGATTATTATTTGTTACTTGAAACCAAATAACTGTGAGCAAACTATTTGTATTAGATACAAATACTTGATATTATATAATTGTGTGCAAAAACAAACTTAAAAAACAACTACATAAAAAATGTAAATGTAAATATACAATGAATGCAATTCCCTAACCTCTGGACATAAAATAACCCTTGACATGGTAACATTCCATTAAAATCAATCAACCACACTATACTAGATTTATTTATTTTGATTTGACTAGAAGCCAAGGTAGTTGAAGTAAAGTGACCAAATTGTTGACTTTTTTAGTCTTAAAATTGGAACTTCAACCTGAGGGGCGGTCGGAGAGGCCCCCTCTGATCAATCGGCTGGTCACGTCAAGCCCTAGCAGCTATATGATTTTCCCAACCCTATTGCCCTTATGGCAAGCCCCAACCCCTTCTTATCATATGGGTGCTAGAAGGCAGTGGCTGCGGGTCTACATGTCCTGGGAATGACGTTAAAATCTATCTGATGGTGAGGTTCCAGTTTTGGAGGTTTGGGGAATGTGAAGCACCCCTTCATCACCATTGCTCCCTGGTCCACTCTGACCCGGAGTGGTAGTACCTGTTAGGGTCCCATCTATGGGTTAAATAGAAAAACATGAGTTGATAAATAAAATTGTATTATCCATTAAGAATTGATTTATTTCAAAACTTTATCGGCATTAAATGACCCACTGAGGTTGATATGCCGTAAAACAAACCAAACCAATCAATTCTGAGGTCGAGCAATTCACTGCTGGATTGGTCAATTTGTATATGTTTTAAGGGTTATCAAGAGAGCAGGCTACTGAGTTTGCTTTGTGCTGTGGTTAATGAACTAGAATAAAAGATCATTACTAGTGAGTTCAATTCTCACTGATTGCTAAACTAGCTTAAAAAATAACTGCTAGTAAAAAGAACACTGCAAGAGTGGAATTCAGAGTTCAGGGATTGAAATAATATAATGTAGGGGTCCATGAATGTTTGCAGGTGATATTGAGAGTGTGTTACCACTGCTGTATCATCAGCAAACAGCATGTCTTGGATGACAAATGGCCTGACCTTGGTTTTGGCTAAGATTGAATAGGTTACCATTTGTCCTTGTGCAAAGGTAAAACTCCTTCAGTAGCTGTACCAAAAGCTTGATGTAGAAAGATGGAAAAAAAAGTCCCAAACAGAGTTGATGCCAACATGCATTCCTGCTTGACCCCACAACAGCAGATACTGAAGGCAGTGGTGGCAGGCTCTCCATAGTGGGCTATTCATGTCTGGAATCACCTGGTGCAACACCATGAAGCAAAGAAGTCCAAGAGAAAGCAACTGCAACAGAGCAAAATCAACATCTTCAGGACCGACCTTCATATGTGACATCTGTGATCAAAATTGTTTTTAAAACATTGGCTTTCACAGTCACAGAAGGCGCTGCGCTAGAACATAACCTCAGGGCACAAGAAATCTATGGTCTTCCGAGACTGCGATGTTGATGATGTAGTGGAGGCTTCCCACCACTAGTGCCCAGCTGGGTGACCAACAACAAAATGTCAATCATGAGAACTCTCCCAGTAGATGCAAGAAACAGTCACACACTAGAATTAGGTATTTTTGAAAAGGGTCAGTCAGTCAAATTTTAGTTTAAAACTTTAGAGACTGCCGTGATGTCTGAGCTAATTTATATATATATATATATATATATATATATATACACACACACACACCAACCCTTCCACATGAGTAGGATGCAACACAAGGGCCATTTATTGAGCAAAATTTAACAATTTTGAATTGAAGTTTGAATTCTGAATTTTCTTTCTGCACTAGTTGCCTAACCAAGGTTAAAGAGCCCAGTGCTCCTATTTACCCATAGCTGGAGGGAGAATAGTTGGATGCATACCTTTTCCATGGGTATTAGCGCTATGGGAAATGCAAACAGCCTTTTCCAAGATTTGAACTCGGTTGACCAGTCCATTTCCTACAATGATAACCAATACACCCTGCACCTCCTGAGTTAGTTTATAACAGGAAATAGAATTTCAATAACTATTACTATTTTTCACAGGCTGGAGCAAAAGTAATAAGGCAGTGTTTTTTATTGTCTACTATTATTGATTGCTTTTTTACCTCTGTCTCCTCCTTGTATATGTATTCTGTTAGACTGTATAACAACCACTGATTTCATTGATTTTTTTTTTCTTCTGTTCTATTCTTCCATGATTATTGTTGTAAATTAACCCTCTTACTATTTTATCCATATACTTACATGACCTTTGGGTCCTGTGTCCAGTGGCTTTGGCCATTGGACTGTTAAGATATTTAATATCAGTGTGATACCAAGGGGCTATCTCCCCAGGCAACACCTGCCCCCTTGATTTTAAGAGGCAGTGCGGGGTTTATTGCCCGGTGCCTGAGGCGCCTCCAAAAAGGAATGCCGAAGGGATTCACACAATTTTTAAACACTAGCTACGCATGAGCTTCGGTTTGTGCGTGGTTCCCCACAATAATGATCCTTGTGTTCGACTGGCATGGTGGGATGCCAATAAATATTTACTATCTTATCCGCTGGAAACATTTGAAACTTTACTTTTTCAGCATCAGATTCCATTTTGATTACTGTTATTATTTTATCTTTGTCATTTGTGCTTGTTTTATTCTGAAAGTTTATTTTTGTTTTCTTTTTATCTCTAGGCTGATATTGAGAATGCAATCACTGCTATCAAAAAGGCGATTGTTGTTTCCAACAAATATAGACGGAAAGCTAACCTCATAGGTAGTCTGGGACGTTCTGTGAAAGATAACTATGATGATTATTCAGAAGGTATTTTGAACTTTTATTTTTCATCTTTCATTACTAAAACATTGTTGCATAGCGTCTTCTTTACCGGCACTAAATCGTATATGTTATATACTGGCATCAAATTCTATATATGTTATATAGCGGCTTCTTCAAACTCACGCTGCTAAATCGGCGTACGTATCGTAGCGGGTATCGTCACTAACTCTAGACGATATATGTAGTGGTCGCTTAATGAAATCACAACACATGCTGTATAGTAAAAACTGGCGTTTATTTCTTCTCCTGTCTGGTGGGTGGCGAGCGGTGACAATGACTACTACTGCTGCTGGGATGACTAGCGTTGGTGATGTGGAAGGGGTGGATGACCTCACTGCCAGCGATGGTCCGTGTCGACGGTCGCTCCTTGTGCTCTGTTTGCCGTCTCCTATCTGACCGTCTAACTGGTCTGCCCTCTGGCTTTTGTATTGACGATACGCCTACGCATCTTTATCTTTTGATCTGATAACGGGCAAATCTATTTCCGAACTTATTGTACCCATCCTTCTTTTGTTCGCTTTACCCAGAAAAAAAGTCCTTTGTCATTTTTGTCATCTTTTCTTTGCTTTGTTTAATTTAACCGGAAATTTCTATTTCTGTTTGTACAATATACAACAACATTACCTGTAAAAAAATGAAATTACTTATGTATAGATTGACACTTCTGTCGGTTAAGGCTGTAGAATACGCTGACTGCACATCTGCAGAGGGGTAAATACCCACCCCCAAACGGGGCCAACTGTTGGCTGTGAGTGGCAACCTGTGATACTTAAGGATGGAACCCTGGTGGCTGAGCAGTCCATGACATGCAACACTCTACTTTGGCCCTTACTTAGACTAGACGGGTAGTTGGAGAGGCCTCCTCTGATCAACCAGCTTGTCACATCAAGCCCTAGCACCTATATGCCATTATGGTATGCCCCAACCCTTTTTATTATATATGTGCTAGAAGGTGGTGGCTGAGAGTCTTAATGTCTTGGGCACAACATTAAACATAAACATTATCTGATTGTGAAGTTCCAATTCTGGAGCTCTGGGGAATGTGGAGTACCCCTTCATCACCATTACTCCCAGGTCCACCATGCCTGGAGTGGTAGTATGTGTTAGGGTCCCATCTATGGGCTAAATAGATTAAAAAATGTGTTTTAAAAAAATTGAGTTTAGGAAAAAAAAGTGAATACCCAACAAGAATGAATAAAACAAAATGTCTTTGGCATAAAATAACCCAACAGGGGTTGACATGTCATAAAATCTAGCCAACTAACCTTCATCTTTATTACATGTTATATGAAATATTCTTCTTCCTCATTGGTTGCTTCTTGCCATTTCATCCTTCATTATGACCCCACACTGTTTTATTGGGATAATTAAGACACTGCTTTTGCTATGCACATAACTTTATCCATTCTACATGTTATTACCTGTGTCATAAATCCAGGGAACGAGTTGGATCTGTGATGGAAATCAATGTGGTACCTTAAATCACTCTCGACTAACCGATTCTTCACTGTCTTCTAACTTTTAGAAATTTAGTCACCTGACTTTACTTCCTCCAATGAAAACCAAGCTATCAACTGACCTTGAAGTGTCAACTACCACTGAGTTGACATACCCGGTGTTGCTGGGTAGAATGGGCAAAGAAGTTAGTCTCACAGATTAATTATTACTGAATCACAAGTTTGATCCTTGCAACATTCCCCATTAAAATCCCTATGTAAAAAAAGACTTTGCATTGATCTTGATTCTGGTGGGACATCAGAAAAAATGTGCACAGATCCTCTGAAAAGCAAAATTAATGTCTTTAAAATATTAAATGCAAAAAAAAAAAAAATTCCATGCTGCTGCTATTTAAATTTTACTTTTCAATTATCTTCATGAATATAAATCAAACTTTCATTATTTTTACTCAAAAAGCAAGATCTGGTGATAGTGAATGTGTATATATATTTATTTTATTGTTAATTGTTTTATTTTAATAGTTTAAGCCTGACATACATACGTACATACAGCTGCCCTTTATATATGTATAGATAAATTGTTATCTATTTAGAGTGTCATTGTACTCCTTTTTTCAACATCCTGCTGTGTGATCACTTGAGAAGATGTGTAGAATACTGCTACAAAATTCAGCTCCGGAATAAGCACATCTTAAGTCTCTATATCAGTGCTTTCACAATCAGGGCTGAGAGTAGTAAGAAGTGCTGTAAAATTTTTAATTAAAATAGAAAAATTCTATTCTTAAAAAGGAATAATTCAGCACAAGTAAGAAAAATGCACTTTGCATAGCAGTTTTTCTTTGGGAGGTTTTATCCCTTTATCTACCAGAGCACCCAAAACTGCCTAAAAAATAGATTTAAAAAAAATGAGTTTTAAAAAACATTGAGCTTGAAAGAAAAAATTGAATACCCAATAAGAATGAATAAAAACAAAAATGTCTTCAGCATAAAATAAACCAAGGGTTGACATCTTGGGCAATCCGTCATTTTGATCATCAGGCGGTTTTGGGCGCTCTGGTAGAAAAAGGGTTAACTGAAAAAGAATAAAACAAAGAAAGCTTTGCCCCTATCTATTATGGTATGTAAAAATGAAAGATTGAGAAAGAGGAAGGCCGAATAAAGCATGCATTTTCTTCTTTTTTTTTTTTTACAAATTTGGTGTTAGGATGAACCGGATCTAAAGCCCTGATATAATTGGCTGAGGGTTGAGATGGGTAGGGAGTATCAGGGCAAGACAGAAAGTCACATTGTTTGTTAGTCTCCTTCCTTGAATTTCCCCCTTCTCACTTAATAACATTCCCACTTTCATTATATTACTAAACACATAATTCTGTAAAACTCTACAAGATGAATTTTGGTGTCCAAAATTGACTTAGCTGTCTGATATATTTGAAATTCTAAGTAAGTTAAATTCTAACATGCGAGAAAAGAAAGAAAATGTTTTAACATCTACAGATGAGTTTCATACCTTCAAAGAAAAGATCAAGGCAAACCCATAAGGGTGTAATAGTTAGCAAGCTAGTCTTGCAGATCCAATACTACTGAATCCTAAGTTGGATCCTTGCTGGATGACTCCTTACTTGCAACCTTGTGTCACATCCTACCTGTGACAAACGGGTTGGGAAAATAAGGGCATTTCATGCTTTACGGGATTAATTGGGATTAATATAATTTATTGAAGATGGAATATTAATCCAAAAATATTAAAACATTAAAAAAATACAGGTAAACGAACAACATACTCGTTACCTTTTCTTCCTTCACGTTGTTAAAAGCCTTCAAAATCAATCTACAAACATAATAAAAAAAGTATTATCTGTGTTATTCGAACTATTGTCTTCATCTTTATTGTTATCTGTACAATATCTCGGCTGATGTGCCCTCTGGCCTTCTTCAGGTATTTCTTGTAGGACTCAGGAACCTTCTTTTCGAACTCGGGAACCTTCTTGTTATAAGAAGGCCAGAGGGCACATCTATCGCAATTTTTCCTCGTTCAGAAAAAACGAACAAAAAAACAAAATGGCGTCGTCATATGAAAAGGGTAGGGAAAAATGAAAAGAAAGATGGTCCTGTTTGATAAAGAAATAGAATCTTTATTCATACAAATTTCTCCACTAAAAGAGGCAAAAGGAAACACAAACAATTTAAACAAAGCTTGCATAAATTTCTCTATGCACGACTAAATAACAATTTAGGGGTCAGGTAACTCAAATATAAAAAATACTTCATACAAAAGTGTATATAAAAAAACAGAAAGAAAAGACTTACTGTAGAAAGGGTTTAAACAATAAAATACCCTTTTAAAAATGTATTTCTCTCGCGCAGGAGAGACAAAAAGTTCTACAGAACTCACAGTTCTCTCAAAAAATTCAAGTTCCTTTTCGTTAAGGACTGAGGCTCCTGGCTTGGAAATAAATGCTGCTTTACTTGGACTTTCTCGTGAAGTACAAGGCTCTCTGAAGAAATATAGGGCTGGTCTTCTGCACTAGTATCACTCTCTTTTCACTTGTCGTCCGCTTTTTCGTCAAAGGGATGGACCATGCGAGGACTGCGACCTTTCTCGTTAAAGGAAAATGAATAAACCGTTTCAGCCGTTCTGGGAATTCAGCTGGGTTGCAACAGCAATTAGCCACCTTTTCTCAAACAAGGTTCTTTTTTAAACCGGCCAATGTCCGTTCTGAAGCATCTAATGTGTTCGTCTCACAGTGCCCAAGACGGGACAATCTGCTAGCTGCGTCCGCTCGCTTCGCTTCCCAGTTCCAAAGAGGCAGATCTCAGCTCACACGTGATCAAAAAAAATCCAGACAGGCACCAATTCCAAGAGCCCCTGTGCTTCGCTTTCGCAGCAAAAAAACGAAACGAAACAGAGAGACAGACCAAAAGGGAAAAAAGGCATGCATAATACAGAAATGATTTTTATTGATTTATAAAGATAAAAAATTTCCAATACATCTGCTGAAACGTTGTACAGATAACAATGAAGATGAGGACAATAGTCTGAATAAAACAGATAATACTAATCATCAAGCCTCATCTCAAACATTCAGAGAAATAATAATTTTTAAAAAATCAAGACTTTGACTAAAAATGCTAAAGTCGGCAGAAAAATCTTTCAACTTGTGAAGTGAAGTAAAACTAACTCTGGCTCGATCCCGGTTTTATACTTAACCCCTGAGTGGATATGCTTCACCTTTTTCCTTTTCTCTTCTATCAACTGCTATTTGATATCCCAAGCTAACCTATATATGTCATGGCATTTATTTCCCTTTTTAATCATTGGTCATGTCAAGCATGAGTGACTTTCTAGTTTGTCATCATGATCTTTTTGAGGCTGAGCCATGACAAAAACACCTTACATCGTGATTTATTAGGAAATGTTTTTAGATTCATCATCATGTTACACTAGCAGCACAAATATCCATGGTGATCTCTTGCCAACAGTCCCTATCATTCATTACACTCGGGAGGTCCTCTGTGCAGAATTCAGTATCTGCACAGAGCTGGTTCAATGTAGGTCTTTGCTGGGTGATCTGCACTGACATGCCCATGTGCTGGTTTCCATAGGAGAACGTCACTTATGAGTTCACCCTCGCTTCTCCAGAAGTGCCCAGCATGTCTTGTTCATCTCACTTGGATGGTCTGTGTGATAGGGGCAAGTGGCCATGCAGCTGCTTTCTTGTAGGGTGTTGTTTCCATGATTTGTTTAATATCACGCACAGCATTCTTGTGCAGCTCCCATCTAGATTATTCTCTTGGCGCTTTGTTAGGGTCCAAGTGGTGCAGCCATACAGTAGCCCTGATACAACTACAGCTTGGAAGAATTGTTGCTTTAACTTCTCAGTGAGATCAGATTTCCATATGACTGACAATCTGTCTATGGCAGACCATGCCTTTCCTATACATGCATTAGCATCACTTTCTGTAGATGAGATATTACTACCCTTTTTAGATTCATTCTTTAGTAAATACTTGGGCATCCCATTGTGATATAATGGTTAGCAAGCTAGTCTCACAGATCCATTACTGCTAAATAGCGAGTTTGATCCTAGCTGGATGCCCCATACTTGTGACCTTGTTTCGCATCCTATCTGTAGCGAATGGATTGGGAAAATACCTACTTGCTTAAATTTGGTCTCCACTCAATGTCAAATTACTTCCTATTTATAGAATTTATATTATAATTATTTGAAAATGTTAATTATTACTAAGCTTTTTATCATTATTATTATTATTATTATTATTATCATCATCATCATGAGCTTAATTGCTGCCCAATAAGACAGCTTTTAAGCTAGTTAACTAATAATTTTTGTTGCCATAATTCTAGTGATGTTTTGCCATAGGTAAATTAGCCAAATTTTACTATAAAAGAATATTTATTTTTATTGATTTAATTTTAATTAATAGAAAATGATAAATGTTCCAATACTCAAGTTATAGGCTCCCAAAACATTAACCAGAGGGGGTTTAACACCCAATTAGGGGGTCTTAGTATTATTGAAATTTGTTGATATTTTGTGAAAAGATATAATTTCTGGTCATTTAGATGGTTTTAATCTGAAGTCTAAGTGTCAGCAAGTCTCCAGGATTCTCCTAGTTATTCTAGCTGATCTCAACAGTGTTGTGGTCTGGAGGGTCTTGATTCTTCTGATTTCCTGAGTCTCTTTTTCAGGCCTTTTGGAACCGTTCCAAGTGTACCAATTACAATTGGTATCATCATTACTTTCAAGTTCCTCAGCTTTTTCACCTCTCCTGGCAAGATCCATATATTTGTCTATTTTTTTTCACTTTCTTTCATTTTCACTCTCTGGTCTGCTGTAATGGAACAATTCACAAATCACCAAGTTCTTTTCTTCTTGTTAATTAACATTACATCTGATCTTCTGGCCAAGATTGGGGGATTCATTTGTATCTCAAAGTCCCAGAGAATTTTATACATCTCATTTTCTAGGACATATTCTGCATAGTCAAATTTTAATCTCTCGCACAATTTCTGGTGGATCATCGTTCCTACCCGGTCATGCCTAGTCTTGTATTCACTTATGAGATTAACTATTTTGTAAATAAAAACATTGCAGATAATTCAAGGGAAACAACTCTGTAATTAACAGAAGCCTTGAAACACATTTTTTTTTTGGTCAATTTATGCATAATTAAAAAATACTCTTCTGTCTAGTGGTATAATTACTTTATTATCCAAATTAAAGCAATTTAACTGAATTGGACTAAGAAAAATTATTCTATGATTGTCCCATTTCTTGCAGTATTATCATAACTGACATAAACCTACAGAAATTATATTATTAATTATCATTATATATATATTTACCAACTGTTCTGCACGAACAGGATGTGACACAAGGTCAATTTTTATGCAGTGTTTAACAGGTTTGAATTCAGAGTTTTCCTTCTCCTGAACTGGTTGCAATACTAAGGTTAAAGAACCCAGACTGACCTACTATTTACCCATAGCTGGAAGGAGAATATTTGGATTTATACCTTTCCCAAAGGTATTATCACTATGTGAAATGAAAACAGGTTTCCATGATTTGAACTCGTGTCATCATATCCATTTTCTATAATGATAGCCATTACACCACAAGCACTTAAGATCATTATAATGGTAATTTATTTTTATTGAAGAAACTAATATCTGTGGAATAATCAATTATTCATTTTTAAAGAATTTACAAATAAAAAATTCTATACAATATTTCCTAACATATAACATGCATCATAATTTTAAAAAAGGGAGGAAAAGCAACACATTTTTCAATAAATGATTAATGCTTAAAGCTTAAATATACAGAATGGAATTATATTGTTTTTAGATGAAATTTCCAATGCATTATGTATCCCTTTTCTCAATATGGTTCTAATATAAGATTGTATATATTTTTAGCATAGCATATATAAGCTTGTATATATTTTTAGCATGGGCCGGGTTAGCTCAGTCGGTAGAGCGTTCGGCTAGAAATCACAAGGTTCCTAGTTCGATACCAGTCCCCGCCAACTCAGCGTATGAGTAGCACAGGGATCTGTGCGGTAAAGTAAGGAGCTGATGGTAGGTGTGGCGCTCCACCTCAGATGCTAAAAACATTCCTTGGTCTAGCGCTGTTGAAAAGGGATAGACTCCCTCGCTGATTGGCTGATACCGACATTAGGCCGCCCCAACGACTTTACTATATATAAATATATAAAATATAAACTATATTTTTAGCATAGTATATATAAGATTGTCTACATTTATATATAAAGTAAAGTCGTCGGGGCGGCCTAAAGTCGGTATCAGCCAGTCAGCGAGAGAGTCTATCCCCTTTTCAATAGCGCTAGACCAAGGAGATTGTTTTTTAGCATCTGAGGTGGAGCGCCACACCTACCATCAGCTCCTTACTTTACGGCACAGATCCCTGTGCTACTCATACACTGAGTTGGCGGGGACCGGTATCGAACTAGGAACCTTGTGGTTTCTAGCTGAACGCTCTACCGACTGAGCTAACCCGGCCATTTATATATATATATATATATATATATATAAGATGGTTATTTCCTATAAGGGTTATTTCCTATAACGCCAACATAAACAAAGGGGAACCACTCTCGACTGATAAATTATTTATTTTCTCATTAAACTAACCCTAACCCCGTCTTCTTTTTTCCTAGTAGATCAATAAATAAATAAATAATTTATCCGTCAAGAGTGGTTCCCCTTTGTTTATGTTGGAGTTATAGGAAATAACCCCTATAAGTCCAAAATAAACAAAGGGGAACCACTCTTGACTGATAAATTATTCATTTATTTATTGATCTACTAGGAAAAAAGAAGATTAGGGTTTAGGGTTAGTTAAATGGGAAAATAAATAAATAATTTATCAGTCAAGAGTGGTTCCCCTTTGTTTATGTCGGACTTATAGGAAATAACCTATAAGATTGTATATATTTTTTATAAGAGCATAAGTTTACTGACTATTCTCCAATTAAATTACACAGTGCGGCAGAAATACCTCACACATTTTTAACTGTCACCTACGTTGTTCAAGTGATATAAACCCTTATGCTTTTCCTTAATCAAATTTTCTAATAAATTTTATTTGTATATTGTTTTTCTTTTCTCCAGAGGAATTCCATGCAGAACTTTGTTATGCTGAAGGTCTACTTATTAGAGCAATGCTTACATTTGTACAGGATGAGAACCTCATCAGTTTTGTAAAAGGCGGACTTAAGATTCGCGAATGTTATAAAATATATAGGTAAGTATTTTTAATTTTTTTACTTTGTGAAGCATAGTGCTATATTTCATTTTGGTACAATTTTATTTGGTAAATTGAATTATGAATACTCAAGCGAGAAAATAAGACTAAAATGAGCGTTATATCTTTATGAATAACAAAATTATCATGTGTAAAACTTGATAAACAGAAATCACACAGTCATTGATGCTAATGTATTCAAAATCCTTTTTATTTTTTTCAAATTCATAGACAAGGAAAAAGAAACTCACCACTATGAAATGGTTCCGGGTTAGCTCAGTCGGTAGAGCATTCGGCTAGAAACCACAAGGTTCCTAGTTCGATACCGGTCCCCGCCAATTCAGCGTATGAGTAGCACAGGGATCTGTGCGGTAAAGTAAGGAGCTGATGGTAGGTGTGGCGCTCCACCTCAGATGCTAAAACAATCTCCTTGGTCTAGCGCTATTGAAAAGGGGATAGACTCCCTCGCTGACTGGCTGATACCGACTTTAGGCCGCCCCGTCGACTTTATATATATATATTGTTCTCAACTAGTTTTGACCTGAGGTCATCGTCAGAAAAGAGCGCTTTGGTGGAAAAAAAAGATTTTTTAGAAAGTTTATTTTTAAAGTTTGAAAAGGAGTTGATATGACGAAAAATGTACTAGTGATGTAACATCAGCTGGAATTTGAACCTAGTCCGTCGATTCGATTACATAAACTCTCGAAGCAGAATGTAATAATATGTAGAGACAGTAATCTGCTACGTTTTGTGTACATTTGCGCTAATACTCAGCTTATTTTTGGGGTCCTGCTTCTAGGATTTGTTCAAAACAGCACACAGCATCCTTGTGGAGTTCCCATCTAAATTTTTCCCCATGTTTCGTAAAAGGCTAAGTGGTGGAATTATACAGTGATTTGGGACTGTGGTGAGCCGGAAGTTAATGCTTTGAAAGCAGAAATAAAATGACGAAAATAAGAAGTCTGGTTAAAATTGCACCATGGGTAACCTGAAAGAAGATCTAAAAAAGGGTTGGCTTCAGGTTACCTTTACCATGCTTTTAACCTGGTTGGTTATTTTGTTTTACAGCATATTAACCCTTCTCGAGTCATTTAATGACGAAAATAGTCCTTTGTGATAAACAAAGGACTCAGATTGCTTATAGTACCTGCTGTTACTTAAGTGAAATTGTTCAAAATAGTATGCAGCATCCTTGTATAGTTCCCATCTAGGTTTTTTCTCCAGGCATTTTAATAAAGTCTAATTGGTGCAATTATACTGTAGTATTGACATGGATACAGCTTCAAAGAATTTTCATTTTAATAACTTAATGATTCTAATATGTGCTTTAGCATTTATATTTTCATAGATAGTTTATAATGAAGCCTACAGAAATTAGAAAAAATGATCAGGAAAAATCTCAAAGATCAAAGAATTATATAATTTCTTTTTCAATTAAAATGTGAATTTAATTACTATTATCAAAGAAACATACAATATCATAGCAGTGATTTTAATAAAGATTAAATTTAATCTTTAATTTCAATATGCTTGAAATGTCCAAATTAAGAATTTTAATTATGTGAATTTTTGTAGCTTCCATCATTTGACTTTGCAATGTTGAGACTAGTAGCACGGTGTTTTCAGGGAGGCAACCTGACAATTCTGTAGTCAAGTTGGGGTTGCTATTGGAGCTAATATGATATTGAAAAACCCGAAATTGGCTATTATAATAGTGCATCACTGATGATCTTCTTTTATGTATTTAAAGAATGTATCATCCAACTATGGCTCTAAAAAGAAGAAAAATATCTGTTGCTCAAGTTTTATTAAAATTACATCAGTTTTCTTGGGATGGGAGGGGGTCCTTTTTCTTTTCTTTTTTTCTTCTTTTTTTTTTCTTTTTTTAAATATCAAAAGGCTACTTATATGCAGTCTCATATGCTTTTACAAATTAATGGTATGGATATAATGATATCAACACTAAAACTTCTTAATTATATGTCCAATATGTTTAATCATATTACCCAACCCCTCCACACTAGTAGGATGTGACACAAGGTCAATTTTTAAGCAGGGTTAAACAAGTTTCAATTCAGAGCTTTCCTTCTAAACTGGTTGCCATGTCAAGGGTAAAGAACCCAGTATGCTCTACTGTTTACCCATAGCCAGAGGTAGTTGGAGGCATACCTTTCCCAAAGATATTAGCATTATGTGAAATACAAACAGGCTCATCCAGAATTTGAACTTTTCCTACAACCATAACCATTACCCTACAAGCACCTCCTTTTCAATTAGCTGTGTGATTAACAAATATAAAGATTGTAATCTGAAATAGAAACTAATTTTTTCTATCAAACATCTTCTTTCACACATAACATGTCTGGTAGTAATATTAAGTGTTTTTTTATTTTAATTTTATTATTTTTCTTTAATAGAAACACTTCAATCGTATTCAGTTTTTTTTAAATATTGGAGATTATCCTGATTAAAATTTGTTTAAAATCAATTTTTTGCAATCTTATAATGGAGATTCAGTTACTGTCTGTCTGTAACTGAAACCAGGTAAACTCTGACATCACAATTTCCTTAGTTATTTAAGTTATATTCTCAACGATCATGAAATAGTCATTATTTAATCTTAATTAGTATCTTATTTATCAACAATGTTTCTATTAAAGTCTAGTTGAGTTAGATTTGCCACAAAACTACCCATATTATTAATGCATTTAAAATCCTGAAATATGTGTTATATATCTTTTAAGAAATAAAGATTTACATAGTATATGGTGAGAATAATTTGCATAATAATTTTAATATAACTGGGTTTAACAGATTATTTGCTGTTACTAATTTCTAATACTATCAGGTTATTTTCAAATGTATTAAATGCAATTCTATATATAATTTTATGTAGAAATCAATTAAATAACATAAAAAAAATAAGTGTAATATTTCTATATTTGTTCTTATGTAGTTTTGTTAGTCTTTCTAATTTAATACAATATTTTATTACATTAAAACTTAAATCTTGCACCCAGGGTGCGCATATTTTTGGTAGTATAAATAATTTATTACCTCCTTACTTACTTAGTCTTTTTGTTAATATTTTCAAAATATTTTTTAGCTTTACGATCTGACATAAAAGGGAAAAAAAAATGAATGTCATTATTCTATTAATGTCAATATTGATTATATATGAAACGTTGGCCTCAGGTGGTGTATTTGTTAATAGAGAAAAGGAAGACATGATAAAAGTTGGTTACAATACACCCTCACTCTGGCAATGATTTTTGTATTATTATATTATTATTATTATTATTGTGTTCTACTTTAGTACTAAAAGCATTCTTTCACAATACTTCTCTACAAAATTCATGTTGATACAACTAAAATATTTACATAGTCATAAGTGTAATGTTATAAGGATTGACAATATGGAATAAATAGAATGCAGAGATAGCTTTTAGCGTTGTTCATTCAGCAAGGTACATAAGTTAATGATGGTAATGAATGAGTAAGTGTTTTTGAAAGGGTCCGGATGTAAGCCTTTCTAAATCTAAAGAGTTAATACTTTATTAGTTAATACTTTATTAGTTAATGGTCTAAGGGAGGTGACTTCAGGTTACACTACAATAAGTACAATTGTAATTTAACATTATTTCTCACAGTCGTATTGTAGCATGGTCACCAACAACTGCTATTGAGTGAAGGATAGTTGAGTATATAATTTCAAATAGTATAAATGCAAGAAAAATTCATGATGAAAGTGATTATTTTATTAACTGAACAAACTTAATAGAAGAAATACATAAATTACAAGATATAAAGAAGCTTATATATAGTTGTATAAGGGGAAATGCAAAGACTGGAGGGTCTGATTGTCCATGGGGGGAGGGGAGAAATACAAAAAACACAATTTGTCATCAAGTGTTAGGTCTTCTGTTGCTTTAGTCTCTCTGTTTCTGAGGCTGTGAAAGCAGAAGGAAAATGGATAATGGACAACATGTTGGGTAGTTTCTTCATTCTTTTAGAACAAACTCTTACCATATCTTTGAAAGGTACATTCATCTTCCATAGACATGATCACTTGTCTCCTCATACCCAGCCACCCACACACACACACACACACAAAAAAAGAGTGAATCAAGAAATCATATCATCTTTTATTGGGATTAACAGAACACCAAATTCCCACTTTAATCTCACATGGGTGTCATCATTTGGCCCCCCCCCCCCCCTATCACTCAGATGGCTGATTGATTCTAGTGACCTTGGAAAGTCTTGGTTAAATGTTTTTTTTTTTTTAATTTGGGTGTTAGATCAAGCATAGCTTGTTAGAGCTTGCCCACTGGATGAGATGTTGAACTTTGTCAACTTGGCTTTCTTTTGGCTGCTGACTTTTTTTGATAACTTCCCTATTTGCACCTTAGTACCATTAATTATTCCACTCTTTTTGTTTGCATAAGGAAATATAATAGAATCTTCATTTCCTGGTTTATTATGATAATAGTTATGACTCAGTGGCTAATTAAATGTACTATATACCATCATTCCTACCTATTATTATTTATCAAATAAATTCCACTCTGTTTTGTCATCCTTACAATGTGAAAATATGTATCCGCCCAACCTCTCTGCCACAAATAGGATACAACACAAGATCAATTTTGCATTCAGAGTTTTCCTTCTAGATCGGTTGCCATACCAAGGTTAAAGAGCCCAGTCTGCCCTACTATTTACTCATAGCTGTGGGAGAATAGTTGGATAATACCTTTCCCAAAGGTATTAGCTGTATGTGAGATACAAA
The DNA here is from genome assembly GCA_023376005.1 of Doryteuthis pealeii. NCBI lineage: Eukaryota > Metazoa > Mollusca > Cephalopoda > Myopsida > Loliginidae > Doryteuthis > Doryteuthis pealeii. Next base: position 55,365,556 of record CM042137.1, on the reverse strand, counting down.
TTTGAATTTACGTCTCTAATTTCATTTCCTATAATGATAACCGTTGTGCTACAAACACCTCTAATATGAAAGTAATCATTGTTTAGAATCAAATTGCACAAGATTTTTATCAAGATGAGATTTTGCTGAATATTCTAAAATTTCTGGAGATCTGGGGAATGTGGAATGAATGAATAAAGCAAAACGTCTTCGGCATAAAATAACCCAATGGAAACTGCATCTGATGGTGATGTTCCAGTTCAGTTGCAATTTATTTATTCAAATTTTATTATCATGTGAAACATATTTATTTATTTATTATCTATTATTTCATTATTTATAAACATTTATTTATCTAAATTTTATTATCATGTGTGAAATTTTTTCTCTTTCTTTTATTCTAGGGATTGTATGAAGATGTTACAACAAAGAGATTGGAGTAAGGATAAACACAGGCACCATTTTGAAAGCGGTGTTCGAATGGGTGTTGGGTCATTTAATTTGGTAGGTATTTGATTTTATATCTCTTTATTATATTAGTAATGATGATGATGATGAAATACCAACAACTATAATGACCACTACCATTATCATCATCATCTTGTCCTTTTTCTATGTCCAACTCTTTTAATCTGAAATATCAGGATAACCTCTTCTAAGGGTTAATCAGTGTGTTGTCACCTAAAGTTTTCCCTGGGAAAAGTTTCTTTATTGCCTTCTATTGATATTAGTTATATCATTTAACAATTATCACAAAGGAATTTGTAAATTGAAATCCAATGTTAAAGTATTGTTGTTGGGATCCTTCCATCTACTAAAGATGATGGCGTAGTGTCCACTTTTTTATTTTTTATCTGCAACTGCATGAGTGGCTGAACATACCAATTTTTGAATGGCAATCTCTGGTGCAGTGATTGCAAACAAACAGTGAAGCTTGCTGGGGATGCTGTTGTCTCTCCTTCCTTATGGCTGCTCTTTTCTGTGGCAGCTTCTTTCCTCTCTTTTTCGCTCCTTTTCGTTCCTTGTTTAATGAGGAGATGCCAGGTCGTACGGTCTTCTGCATAAGCCTCCCATGTGTTGATGTCGATGTGGCATGTCTTCATGTCTCTCTTGCAGACATCTTTAAAGTGCATGCATGGTCTCCCTACCAGGGTGCCCTCTACTAACTCACCATACAGTAGGTCTTTGGGGATGCTGCCTTTATCCATCCTCCTGACGTGGCCAAGCCAAAGCAGGCATCTCTCACAGATGATGCCGGGCATGCTGTTTATGTTTGCTCATTCCAGCACGTCTGTGTTGGGCACTTTGCCCTGCCAGCGAATGCATAGAATGCGGCGTAGGCATCTGAGGTGGAAGTTGTCCAGTTTCCTCACGTGGCATGAGTATGTGATCCAGACTTCGCTACTGTATAGGAGAGTACTGAGAACACATGCTCTGTAGATGCACAGTTTGGTTCTCTTAGTAAGGCTGGCAATGTCCCATACTCTCTGGCTCAGTTTGGCCATGATTGCCGCCGCTCTCGCGATTCTGCTGTTGACTTCACTGTCAGTGGAGACTGAATTGGCAATGGTGGACCTAAGGTACTTAAACTTCTCCACTCCTTCCAGGCTGTGCCCATTGATGACAATGTTTGGAGGGGTATCTACACCTTGTGCCATGACTTTTGTCTTATTTAGACTTATGGTGAGCTCGAACTCCTTGCAAGCCTGTGTGAGTCGACTGACAAGCTGTTGCAGGCCGTGCTCAGTGTGTGACGTTAAGACTGCATCATCGGCGAATAGCATTTCCCGAATAGCAAATAGTATATTCTAATCTTATTACATGAGCATGAAGACTGCATTTAGCATGTCTTCTTTTTTCCTTTTCAAAATTTTACCTTGATATATTTAATTTGTTTGTATTAAACATGGTTTATATTTCTTGACTAGGATATATGGATTAAAACATTTCCTAATTAGGATATTTGCTTTAGAATATTCCCTAATTGACTGTTTTATATTTCAGATGATATCTTTATTGCCTGGAAAGATATTGCGACTTCTGGAATTTGTAGGATTTACAGGCAACAAGGTTTGTGAATTTCCTAACATTGTTTCAATAAACTAGAAACTATATTTACGTTAAATGTATAGAATCAGAAATTGTTGTCTTTTTATTTGGGATATGTTCATTAGATAATTTATAAATGACAAAGTAGACCATAACAATAATTTAAATGGAATTATAATTATCCAATCATAAATGTAATTGTCTTTAATTTGTGAAATAATTCTAATTGAATTTAAATGATATTTTAATCTTTCTATGGTAGTTAAAAGAAATAACAGCTTTAGAATTTTCATTCAATTTATATAATTTTTATAACATATTTAACCAAACAGAATATTGTTTATAATACATATAAGATTAAAAAGAATGTTTACCGTTCCTCATCAATTACTAAAACTAATATCCAGTCTTTTTCAAATAATAGCAATGAGACCACTTCCCATACCTTGGTAGTAATATCTCATCTACTGAAAGCGATGTTAACATACACTTTAGTAAAGCATGGACTGCTATTGACAAGTTAACAATCATATGGAAATCTGATCTCTATGAAAATGGGAATTCTTCCAAGCTGTTGCCATGTCAGTACTACTGTATGGTAGCACCACTTGGACATTAACAAAACGCCTCAAGAAAATGCTGGAGTAGAACTACACACGGATTGCTGTATGCTGTTTTGAACTAATCCTGGAAGCAGTACCTTACAAGACAACAACTGTATGACCACTTACCTCCTAATTCAAAACCATCCAAGTAAGACAAACAAAACATACTGGGCACTGCTGGAGAAGTAAGGATGAACTCATAATCAATGTTCTTTTATGTACCCCTATACATGAACATACCAGTATTGGCTGGCCAGCAAAACCTTACATCCATCAGCTTTGTGCAGACACTGGATGCTGTCTAGAAGACTTACCAAGAATGAGAGTCAAGGAAATCTATGCTATCATCACACCTTGATAATGATATTAGAATTTCAGACAATGTTTTAAATAATATTCTTATCATTGAAAAAAGTTGACGATCTGATTTAAAACTTTCAAATTTTATATTATTTGGATTATTAGGACTATTGTCCTTATCTGTATTGTTATCTGTACAACGTTTCGGGTGATGTGCCCTCCGGCCTTCTCCAGATATTTCTTGTCAGACTCAAGGTCCGTGATGGCTCCCAATTATGCCAAGAAGGTTCCCGAGTTTGAAAAGGCTCCCAAGTCCAACAAGAAATACCTGAAGAAAGCACATCACCTGAAACGTTGTACAGATAACAATAAAGATGAGGACAATAGTCGGAATGATCCAAATAATTCAAATTATCAAGCCTCATCTAAAAAATTCAGAGAAATTTAAAATTTTATTTTAAGATAATCACCAAAAAGTGAAATTGACAGAAGAAAATAAATATTATATATATATATATATATATATATATATATATTAGTATCCGATTGCCGCTTTAACTTTTCCATCGCAGTGGCGTCAGTGTGTGGAGGGTTTGGTATATATATATATATATATATATATATATATATATATACCAAACCCTCCACACAAGCAGGATGTGACACAAGGTCATTTTCTTAAGTGGAGTTTAACAGGTTTGAATTCAGAATTTTCCTTCTCATAGACTGGTTGCCATACTAGAGTTAAAGAGCTCAGTCTGCCCTACTATTTACCTATAGCTGGAGGGAGAATAGTTGGGTGTATACTTCTCCTAGGGCTATTAACAGTATGTAAAATGCAAACAGCCTTGTCCAAGATTTGAATTCAGGCCACCAAGTCTATTTCCTCCGAAAATAACCATTACACTACTATTAGATAGGGCATGCCAGGGAAGTACCCAAGAAAGAGGGGCCCTGTGTCACACTTGGAAAGATCATGAACATGAGTGATGCATAGTCACACATGGTAATAGAAATAACCAGATGACCTTTGCAACAGGTGAATAGTGACACGAGTAGATCAGCTAGTTCTGTACCAAGGCACCTGACACATTATATAAGGGTCAACAAGTGCTATATCAAAGGACCTGGATGTCACATGATAAAAAAGAAGCAAAAAAGAGACAAAAGATTTTCGGTCTCTTTTTTTTCTCTGGTGCTGAGTGAGATAGAACAATCTGACACTTCTTTATATCTTCCTACTTGCAGCCAATCCCTTCAATACCTTGGATTTGTAATAAACCATCTATCTATACATATATAAAGGGCAGTTGTGTGTATATATGTATGTATGTCCGGAGGAAACTATGAAAATAAAACAATCAATGACAAAGTAAATAAATATATATATATATATATATATATATATATATATATATATATATATATATATATATGGAGGCACATGGGCTAGTGGTTAGAGTCGTGGAAAATGGACTCGTCAATTTGAGTTCAATTCCTAGACGAAGCTGTTAGCATTTCACATAGCGCTAATACCCTTGGGAAAGGTATGAATCCATATATTCTCCCTCCAGCTATGGATTAAATAGTAGGGTAGACTGGGCCCTTCAGCCTTGGGTAGGTAACCAGTCTAGGAGAGGGATAACTTTGAATTCAAAATTCCTGAGGTCGGTCGTTGATTGGGTTTGTGGCAACCCTTGATGCACCAATTCTTTCCTATCGACTGTGCCAAAAAGTGTGGATGGTCCAACACAAGCCTTCACCACTATAAACAAATCACTGTGTGGGTGTTCATTGTGTGTGTGAACCCTCATACATCGAAAATCGACAGGAGAGTCCATAATATATATATACACACACATTCACTGTCACCAGATTTTGGTGCAAAAATAATGAAGATTTTATTTATATTCGTGAAGATATTTACAAATTAAAATTTGAATAATAAGAGAAAGGAAAGTCATTGGCGGCATTTATGATAAATCAATTATGGAAGACCAAAACAATCAATGGATCTACAAGATTAACTTTTTTTATCCTCCCCTTTTCTACCAAGGTGATGCCAGGTAGGCGCTTCTAATTTGTTATAAATCTGACATTTGGGTGTCATTATTTTTCATCGCCACAAAAAGCGGCAATATAATGGTGCCTCCAACTCAAATGAAATCAAACATTATGTAAAACTTTTAGTAATGAGCAGTATTTAACTCTTAACATCCTATACCGCCTCATTCCACCCGGCTGGAAGTCACATTTGTTTTCCTAATCCACCCCAAATGATAGCCTTTGTTTAAATATAATATTAAACATATTTAGAAGTCTTTATTTTAAGGGAAATAACAGGTAACTTTAAATGAAAAGGACATTTTTAACGTTTTTGATAGATCTTTATAGGAATGGGACTCTGGACTTTAAAAATTCTCAACAGGATGTTAAGAGTTTTAATGCAATAATGAAATACAATATTCTTTTTTGTAAAAATATTTCAATGAATTGATGTCAAGATTATATACAGGGTGTCCACAAAGTCCATGTTCACTTTTAAATTTAATTTTTTGGTGATTGGTTTTGAAGGCTATCACAATGCAAGTGTAAAGAAAAATGAGGTAACTATGATGTTGCTTGTTTACCTTTGATTTATTTTTAATATTTCGAGATAAAGCTCCCTTCGTCAGAATGTTTCTGAAAGTCTGGAGCTGTTAGCTTGTTGCTAGGAATTGTCGATTCTGTTTTTTAGTGTACATGGACTTTATGGGGACCCTGTATTCAGCTGTTAATTTAATGTTCTTTTTAAAATAAGTACATATCAAATATCAAATAGAAATTATATTTTAATTTCAAAATGTTTTGTTTTTTTTTCAACTTAATACATTGAACAATTCAGAATTAGATGTATTTAAATGAAAAAGGTGTATTTAATTTCATGTGGCCAGGGAATATTTTATTTAAAATCTAATATTATCTTTCATGAAACAATGGTCAGTATATTATTATTTATGTTTTTAAGACATTTGAACTGAACTGAACTTGAATATTAAGTCTGAAAAATATAATATTACATTTCATGATTTTTTTTTTTTCTTTTTTCCCCATTGATTTGATTTTGATTTTAAATATCCTTAAGAATAGAACATAAAATGAAAGGAACAATATTAGTGTTGTTGTTCCCTAAAAATAAGTCTATCTATCTATCTATCTATACATATATAAAGGCCAGTTGGTGTGTATGTACGTATATCCTTATGAAACTACAAAAATAAAAAAATTAATGACAAAGTAAATATATATACACACATTAAATATCATCAGTTTTTGCTTTTTGTGCAAAAATTATTTGATTTATATTCAAAGATATTTAAAAATTAGGGTATATATGCGGAGTTCCATCCTGGCCTCCTGCCTCAAAAACCGCTAGCCAGTGGCTACTGAAAAAAAAAACACCAGCTACGATTGAAGTCCGTAGCCGAAGCGGTGTCACTTGAAAAAAAACTATGGTTAGGGTTGGGTGTTTAGGGTTAGTTTAATGGGAAAATAAATAAATAATTTGGGCTCTGTTTTTTTCTGGGTCACCCTGTATACAGGGTAACCCAGAAAAAACAGAACCCACAAATTTTGTACTAAAACTGTTAATTTCAACTAGGGGGTGGGGTAGGGTTAGGGGGTGGATTTTCGGGAAAAACGCCCTAAGTTGGTTGTTTTTTTTCAAGTGACACCACTTTGGCTACAGACTTCAATCGTAGCTGGTGTTTTTTTTTTCAGCAGCAACCGGCTAGTGGTTTTTGAGGTAGAGACAGAACTCCGCGAAGAGTACCAAAAAAATTCCCACATTTGTGAATCTTGCGTGTAAACAAATCAATATATTAGGTATTTTTTGCCTCCCCCTCTATCCAGATGACACTGGGTAGCTACTTCTAGACTTAAATAAAGATAAAGATATTAATTCCTAGGACATGGTAACATATTCAATCCCAAATTCTCTTGTTTGTTGCTTTGGTTGGTGTGCTTCTTCCAGGCTTTCTTATGTAAATGTTGTGTCTGATAAATATCCATGTAGTTTTTTTTGTAAATATTACTATTGAATCTTAAGACATATTTGCACAATAATGATAATAATAATAATAATTTAATCTTTGATACATGTATTTTTGTTTATTTGTTATATTCAAGGGTCAGCTGAAATGTTCATAGGCTGACCAAGATACTCTCATTGAATGTGATCAAATGAAGCTTATTTTTTTAACATTATTCACCCTGTCCCTTGCAGTTCACACACTTCGTCCATCAGTGTTGCAGTGCTTGGATTCCATTAATCCTTTATCTACCAGAGCACCTCAAACCAACTGACGATCAATGATCAAAATGCTGGACCCCTGAAAATGCCCAAGAAAATGGTTATAAAAGAGTTATAAAAGAGAAATGAATACATGTCTATTCAGTAGTAAGAGATTAGCTATATGTTACTAATTTGTTAACCATTTCACCAAAAGAGAAATGAATTAAATGAATACATTTCTATTTAGTAGTAAAGGATACTATCTTGTCAACCATTTCACCACTTATTGCAGATGGCAGTGGTAGATAAAGGGTTAATTTTTTTTAAAAAGTCATCAACAGCAGATATGACGTCATCATATGATCTTTTCAGCCTATGAACTTTTTGGCCCACCCACATATTTCCTTTTAATTTTTCTATCAGTTTAATATGCTGGACTGCAAATACTTTTTACAGGCCAGACTTTTCCTATCATATGTTGCATTCCAAGTAAAGTAATCTTTTTTCAGGTGAATTTTATGCCAAGTTTTCAACAATCAGATCCTGTAAGTGAGGACGAGTTCTTTAGAAGGCAGAAAGAACAGATGCAGGTCAGATGTAATTGCACAACTGACCATTGTTATTCATAGAAATCAAAAAAAAAAAAAAAAAATCAAAAAAAAAAAAATCATTAGTTTCCCTTATGCCTAATTCTTTAATTTTATATTCAAGCGCAAAATGGCCAAAAGCATTTTTAAGTTTTTATCTGACCATTTATATTCATTATTGCTATATTCACAATATATTTTACTCCTTTTTGTTGTTGGTTTTTTTTTTTTTCTTTTTTTTTAACCTCTGCCTTTCTGGCATGGTGTACCTACACTCAATTTACTCAATTGGATATAGTAGAATTTGATGGTTAATCATCTATTAGTCCTGTGAGAATTCACTAATCAAAACATGATAAAAAAAACTTATGAATGAATTTATACGTCTAATGGAATATTATACTCATGAGAGAATTCACCAATCAAAACATGAAAATTTATGAATGAACTTCTTTTTTTTTTTTTTTTTTTTTCAATCTTTTTTACTCAATTGGATAAAGTAGAATTTGATGGTTAATCATCTGTTCATCAAGAGGGAAATTACCAATCAAAACATGGTAAAAAATTACAAATGAACATGTATTTTTAATAGAATCTGTTAGTTCTGAGAGAATTTACCAATCAAAACATTGTGAAAATTTATGAATTAATTTTTTTTTTAAATCCTTTTTACTCAATTGGATATAATAGAATTTAATGGTTAATCATCTGTTCATCTTGAGAGAATTACCAATCAAAATATGGTGAAAATTTATGAATGAACTTCTTTTTTTTTTTTTTTTTTTAATCTTTTTTACTCAATTGGATATAGTAGAATTTGATGGTTAATCATCTGTTTATCATGAGAGAATTTACCAATCAAAACATTGTGAAAACTAATGAATGAACTTAAATGTCTGATGGAATCTTCTAAATGCTTAATAGAACTCTTTCTTTTTTTTTTTTTTTTTCTTTTTTTTTTCATACCTAAAAGCACTTTGATTTGCACCAACTCTTTTTTTTTATTCTGTAGTAAAATGAAAGCTATTATCAAATATAGATTTTTTTTTCTTTTTATTAAATTTATCTTCTTGTTTTTTTAAATAATATAGTATTTATTAAATAGATAGATTAAACTTAATATTTCACATTCTTAAACTTCAGGTACTAGCACAATTTCTTTTTAAAAACACATTTGACTATTTGCATCCATGACAGAAAAAATGGCACATTTATAGTACAATTCTTGTTAGTGAAATAGTGTTAAAATGCTCTAAGTTAAAGAATAAAGCAATTCCTAATCTAGTTTATTTTAATAATAGTGTGGGGTCTGTATGCATGCTCAGCTGAATAATTATGATTTTTCAAGGAAGATAACTATTTATAATTATCATATAATTTTTATAAAAAGGATGTGATTTGCTATCAAGCTTAATGACTGAAGGTGGCTTTTTAGTGAATAATTATTAAATGAAACATTTCTTTTGATTGTATAACTTTTTAACTCTAATTATATTTATGGTTGAACAAATATTTCATATATTTATTTGGAGGGTGATATTTTCCTGACTTCCCACCAGGCCAGATTAACACAAGATCTTTTTAACACGAGGAGCCATGCACAAACTGAAGCTCATGTGATAACCAATACAAAAAATGTGTAATTCTATCAGCATTTTCCTTTTGGTGTGCCTCATGCTCCAGACAATAAATCCAGCCCTACTCCTTCTAGACGATGGGGTAGATGCTGCCTTAGAGGACAGTACCCCCCAACCCCCACCCCCTGGGACTACACAATTTATTTTATCTCACTCACCAAGCATGTGATATGTTGGAAGGTTGTTCAATATAAACATTCAATTCTAAAAGTTATTTTTGCTATCTGGATTTTTCTAGTACAAGACTGATTGCTTGAAGAAAAGAATACTTTTAAGTCATTTTCAATTAATATTTTTTTTCTTTTAATTCTCTATAATGAGCGATGATGATCTTTCATTTGAAATACGTTTATCTTTCTCTCCCTCTCTCACATACAAGAGTAAAGTTATTATTGAAATTAAATGTTGAGAAAGAAAATGTTTCATTTAATACATGAACTTTAACACCTACTCTGAACACTTATTGGCTCCAGCATTAGCCAATCAGATGTACAGAAACCAAGGTCTATGTTGGCAAATTCTATGTAAACCAGTTTAACTGTTAGCATTAAATCAGATGGGTGCCGCATTAGGGGGTAAATCGTCCCTAGTGGGGTCTAACTGATGAGGAGGGTATTATGTTGAAAGACCCGAAACCCCCCTCCCCAATGAACCAGTAATAACATAACTGACGCCGCCACCCAGCGCAGTTTAATAGTATAGGTGTATATCAAACAATAATAATTTTGTAAGTTTGAAATTCAACCATAAAGGGAAGGACTAGAATCAAACCATTGATTAAAAAAAAATTCCATAAATTAATGGTTAACCTATACATAAGAATATGTAGGAAATAAGAAAAAACAAAGTTTTCCAAAAAGATAAATTTGATTTAGATGTTGAAGTCAACATTTAAATGTTTATTCTATTTTTTTATTTAAAAAATTTTTTTTTAACCTTCATCCGGACATCAGGATGAAAAAAGTGTTGTCTAAACAGTGATAGAAATCTTTTCAAAATGAAATGAGATAAGAAAGTGTTAGAGAAAAAGATGTTATTTTTTCCGTTAGCAGCATTATTTTTTTAAAAAAAAGGTGACATGTTTGGTAATCGAGAGAATATTTGAAATGTTATGTGTCAATTACCAACATCTTTTCTCAAATATTTTCTCATCTCCTGTTTCATTATGAAAATATTTCCATCACTGTTTAGATAACACTTTTTTAATCGTAATGTACTGATAAAGGTTTTTTTTAAAAACATTTAAACATTGACTTCATCTAAAATAAATCTATCATTTGAAATACTTTGTTTTTTCTTATTTTTTACATAACGTCGGATTTATTTCCATATTTTACCCCGACATAAGTATATGCAGAGTGGCCCAAAAGTCTTGTAACCTCTACATATTGTTTTAACTTTCATTATTTTTGTTTTAATGATATGAGTTTTGTAATTATTTTACCTCAAAAGAAATCTTTAAAATCAAATTATTTCCTAGAATTTCGGGTTGTATTATGCAATTATTTGACCTCTTAAAAATATCACTAAGGGGGTGACAAGACTTTAGGACCATCCTGTAAAGTATATTTCAATCTAATTGGTGTATTTCTTTCTTGTTGTATCACAATACCAATACTGATATTTCACTTAATGAAAACCTTTTAAAAGTTTTCATTCTCTGAATTGTTCTTATATACTTTTGTCATTTTTTTTTCACTTTAGACAAAAAAAAAAGTTAACTTAAAAAAAAAAAAAAGAAACTTGTCCAAATTGTTTATTACTCATGAAGCATCTGTATATCTCTTATCTCATTTATATGATGATGATGATATAGGTATGAAACTCACAGGTGATAGACAATAAGTTTTCCTGATTTTCTTTTAACTAATGACTTAATAGTTTTCATATTTGCCAATTTCTCTGCATGTGTAGGATATGACACAAGGTCAATTTTTTAAGTGGAGTTTGAATTCAGTTTTCCTTCTCCTAGATCAGTTCCATATAAGGTTAAAAGAAACCAGTTTCTTTCCTACTATTTATCCATAGAGAGAGAATAGTTGGATGCATACCTTTCCTAAGGGTATTATCTGGGCTAGACAAGCGGTCAATTGGTTGGTCACGTCAAGCCCTAGCACCTATATGATTTTCCCAACCCTATTGCCCTTATGGCAAGCCCCAACCCCTTTTTATCATATGGATGCTAGACGGCAGTGACTGAGGTTCTACATGTGGGAATGACGTTAAACTCTATCTGGTGGTGAGGTTCCAGTTTTGGAGATTTGGGGAATGTGGAGCACCCCTTCATCACCATTGCTCCCTGGTCCACTCTGACCCAGAGTGGTAGTACCTGTTAGGGTCCCATCTATGGTTTAAATAGAAAAATGTATTATAAAAAAATTGTATTATCCATTAAGAATTAATTTAATTTCAAAACTTTATCGGCATTAATGACCACTGAGGTTGATATGCCATAAAAACCAAACCAAACCAAACCAAACCAAAGGGTATTAGTGCTATGTGAAATGCAAACAACCTTATACAGATTTGAACTTGTTTTGCTATGTCTATTTTCTACACACATAAACCTAATAGTTATATTAGACTCTTGATAATATCTTAATAAGAATAAATGCTTTTTTTTAACATAATTATGAATTTTAATATGAGCAAATGTTTAGAACACTCTATATTTATAAAAGCTAGGAGGTGTTTGTGGTGTAATGGTTTATCATTGTAGGAAATATAGACTGCAAACCAAGTTCAAAATCCTGGACAAAGGCTGTTTGCATTTTCTCATAGCACTAATACCCTTAGGAAGGTATGAATCCATCTATTCTCCTCCAGCTATGGTAATAGTAAGGCGAACTGGGGTTTAACTTGGTATGGTACCCAGTCTCGGAAAAGGAAAATTGAATTTAGAGCTGTTCAAGTCCACTTAAAAATTGACTTATGTCACATCTTGCTAATGAAGAGGAGTGGTAAATAGATATAATAACTAACACTAAGAAAAAAATTGCTAGTGTAAGGGGTCATATTTTCTCAAGTACAGCTTCTGTTAGCTGTGTACATTTATGAGATGAGGTGTTGTTTTATTATTCTCTACACATTGCAGACCTGCTTATCCATATTGGTTGCTATACTTTGTTTCAAAGACAAAAGGCACCCGAAGAAAGTATGGAGAGTACAGTGAGTTGGTTGGTTGGTTTGGTTGGATTTTACGGCATGGGGTTATTTGTGCAAAGAAAGTTTTATTTTATTCATTCTTTTTGGGTGTTCAATTTTTAAAACTCATTTTTTTTATCTATCTAACCCATAGAGGGACTAACAGAAGTCAGAGTGGACCTGGGTAGCAATGAAGCGGGGGAAAGATCATCACTCCTCAGAGCTCAAAATTAGAATCATACCCAAAACTAAAACCCTTAGCCACCATCTTCTAGTACATACATAATAAAAAGGGTTGGGGGTTTTGCCATAAGAGCAATACAGTCGGGACAATCACATAGGTGCTAGAGCTTGATGTGACCAGTCGATCGATCAGAGGGGCTCTCTCCGACTGCCTGTCTACTTTGGCCCATACTTGGGCCAAAGTAAGTGTTGCATGTTATTGATTGATCGGACAAGATTGTGTCCTTAAACATCATGGGTCACAATCAATGACCACAGGTGGCCCTATTGGGAGGGTTCTACCCTTTAGAGGTGTAGTCAGCGTATTCTCCAGGCCGAGCCGACATGACTATAACAGGAAGCATGTGGTGTAATGATTAAAGTCATGGGAAATGACTCGTCGCTCATAGTTCAATCCTGGACATGGTAATTGCATTTTCACTTAGCGCTAATACCCTTGGGAAAGGTATGAATCCTACTCTCCCTCCAGCTATGGGTAAATAGTAGGGCAATCTGGGCTCTTTAACCTTGTTTAGGCAACCAGTCAGGAAAGGAAAACTCTGAATTCAACACCTGTAAACCTCCGCTTAAGAAATGACCTTGTGCGCATCCTGCTCCTGCTCGTGCGGAGGGTTGGTAAATATATATACACAGTGACTGAAACATTGTGAGTATAGCAATTAAGATAAAGTATAGCAGTCTACAATGTGTAGGGAATAGTAATAGTTTCTTTTATATATGACACTATATTTTTTTTTCTATATTGATGTCATTAGCTTTCTTTGTACATATTTAAGCTTAAAAAATAGAAAAAAAAGGCTAGTATTATTTGGATTATTCGGACTATTGTCCTCATCTTTATTGTTATTCAGAGAAAAAAACAAAGGCTGATTTTTATCCAAGTTGATGTATTTATGTTTTGCACAACAGCAACACAAACAACTATTTTTGTCTGAATTTTTTAAATGAGGCTTGATAATTTGTATCATTTAGATTTTTTGGACCCTGTTGTCTCATCTGTATTGTTATATACACACAATTTTCAGCTGATGTGCCCTCCGGCTTTCTTCAGGTGTTTCTTGTCAAACTCGGGGAGTCATGGTTAGCAGAAATGAGAACAATCTTCCCAATGTTAAATAAAAGGTTCAGTTTTGAAGTTCTGTGAAGTTCCTGATTCTGACAGGACGGCTCTCAAGATGACAAGATATTCTGAAGAAAGTGGAAGGCTCACCCATGAAATGTTGTGTATATAAAAAAAAAAAAAAAAAAAAAAAAACAAAATGAGGATAACTGTCCAAAAAATCTTAATAGTACAAACAACTAATTTGTCATCTTGTCTAAAATTTTTGAGATGAGGCTTAATGTGTATTATTTTGATTTTTCAGACTGTTGCCTCATCTTTTTTTGTGATATATAAAAACGCAAACACGTTTTCAGCTGTTGTACCCTCTTACCTTCCTTCAGGTGTCTCCTTGTCTATCCAAGCAATGCAATGATTCAACTGGAAATTCTTTCTTTTGAATATTTTTGACTGTTGAGCAAACAAAGCATTGAAGATCTTATGCACCGAACATCTATTATAATGGAGATTGTGCTCTGTTTTCTGTCTGTAACGAACATACTCATTCTACACCCTCAAGAATCACAAATTCCTTAGTTTTGACAATCACATTCTCCATGATTTATTTTTATCTGAACCCGCAAATTATTACCATAAACATATTTTACTCTTAACTACATATGGTTAACCCACATGTTTACCATCTAATAAATGCAATTATATTGTATATATAAAACAAAAATAGCGGTTTAACAGTGTGAACGGAAGGCTAATTTGCATATGATATTAAAAATCGACTTTAATATTAAATATGTGCTTATTATTAATTGATTTCTACAACTGTTTGGTTTTTATTTTAATGAATATAGCAAAATTCTCTTCAATAATCTTAAAAGAAATCCATTAAAAGAAAGAAATACTGTCATTTAATTCTTTACTTCCTCTTTTAAGTAATATTTAAATTAGAAAAAATAACATGAAAGACGAAGTGATGGAAGAGTTAAGGTTAAAAATTGTTGGGTATTTTTCGATTATTATCCCCCTTTGTTTTCAAATCTGTTGATCTGCATTCTTATTTAGTTTCAATTAGCCTTTCTAATTTATACAATATTTAATTACATTAAAACTTAAATAAACGTGCACCCATAGGGTGCATATATTTGCTAGTTTAAATAATGACATCTCTGTTATTTTAGAAATTGAAATATTGGGGGAATAACTGATGTCATTAAATTTCATGCTACGAAAATTTCCACAAAGAACGCCAATAAGCAAATTGTTGTTTTTGTTTTTTTTTTTTGGTGTGGGTGTGTGTGGGGGTGGGGGATTGATCAGTGACAGTTCCCAAATAATATGTCCTATTGGATGAGACTTCCAATGCTTTGTTTGCTCAACACGTCAAAATAGTTCAAAGAATTTGCCAGGTTGATCATTTCTATACTTGGATAGACATAGGAACACCTGAAGAAGGCTGGATGCTAACAAATGCCCAAAACCGGTTGTTTGCTAATATCGCATTAAAGAATGAGGACAACAGTCCCATAATAGTCAAATAACTATTTGTTATTTCAATCTTTTTAACTCTTGTTTTTATTGGATATGTTCAACAACGGATTTTTCTTAGTTGTTATTTAAACGTCTTAAACGACAATTTGTCGAATTTTTAAAACTCTAATATGGCTAGCAGTATACTAATATTTTTTTTTCTATCCAATCTGCTTTGGTATCTTAGATTAAATCCATACATATACAATGTTTTTTCAGTATGGTTTTTGGTTTGTTGTTATGGCAATAATCAACCTTCCATGGGCTTATTTTAATGCCACAGCCATCCTTGCTAAAAGAACAGTAGGGGTAACTATTTAACAGCAAGGGATGATAAGGTCATACGCTTTCCAAGAGTAATTAATCCATAAGAGAACGTATAGAACAATTGGAGGTTTGAAACATTGCTTACTAATGATGGTCACAGTCCAGTATGTTTAGCCACTATGCACAGGGACTGCCTTTACAAGGATGGCTGTGGCATTAATAGCCCATGAAGGTTGATATCCAGTTAAGACAAACAAACCTAACCATACTTGAAAAACATTGTATATGTATGGATAATCTAAGTATTACCAAGCAGATGAATAGAAAAAAATATTGTATACTGCTAGCCATATAGAGTGTTTAAATTCCACCAATTGGTCGTTTAAGAACTTTTAAATTAACAACTAAAAAATCCAGTGGTAACATATCCAATAAAACAAGAAGTTAAAGAATTGAGAAAGTGAACAATCTAGTTATTTTGATTTAGGGACTGGTTTGTCCTCAGCCTTTATGCGATAATAATAAGAAAACAACGTTTGGGCATTGTAGCATCCCAGCCTTCTTCAAGGGTGTCCCTATGTCTATCCAAGTAATAGAAATGATTCAACCTGCAAATTCTTTGAATTTTTGACTGTTCGAGCAAACAAAGCATTGAATCTCATACCAATATGACATCAATTATTTGGGAACTGTCGATATCCCCCCCACACACAACACACAACCAAAAAACAAAAAAAACAACAATTATTGTTTCTTGGCGTTTTTGAAATTCGTAGCATGAAATTAATGACATCAGTTATTCCCCAATATTCAATTTCTAAAAAATAAAAGGATGTCATTATTTAAACTAGCGAAAATATAGTGCACCCTATGGGTCACGTATTTAAGTTTTAATGTATAAAATACTGTATTAAATTAGAAGCTAATGAAACTAAAATAAGAATGCAGAGTCAACAGATTTGAACAAAGGAGGGTATTATAATCGATAAAATAGTAACAATTGATAACCTACTTCTTCACTGCTGTGTTTCATTGTTATTTTTTCTAATTAAGTATTTACTTAAAAGAGGAAGTAAAGAATTAAATCACAGTTATTCCTTTCTGTAGTTAATGGATTTCTTTTAAGATTATTGAAGAGAAATTTGCTTATATTCATTAAAATAAAACCAACAGTTAGAAAATCAATATAATAATAAGCACATATTTATTAAATTCGATTTTTTAATATCAATAGCAAATCCTTCCGTTCACACTGAACCGCTATTTGTTTAATATAAATAGTAATTGATTTATGTAGTAAGTAAACTGGTTACAATATTAATAATAGTAAAATAATTTTATAATAATTGAGGTGGATAAAATAAATACATGGAAGAATGTGATAGTCAATAACTAAGGAATTGATACTTGGAGTAGGAATATAGTTTCGGTTACAGACAGAAAAACACACCAATCTCCATTATAATAAGATGTTCTGCATAAGATCTTCAAATGCTTTGTTTGCCGTCAACATCAAAATATTCAAAAGAAATTCAGGTTGATCATTGCTATGCCTTGGATAGACAAGGAGGACACCTGAAAGAAGTAAAGGGACACAGCTGGAAACGTTGCGTTTTTATAATCACAAAAAAGATGAGGACAACAGTCTGAAAAATCAAAATATATACACATTAAGCCTCATCCTTCAAAAATTAGACAAATGACAAATTAGTTGTTTTGTACCTATTAAGATTTTTTGGACAGTTATCCTCATATTTTTTTTTTTTTTTTTTTTTATATACACAACATTTCAGTGGAGAGCCTTCCAGCTTTCTTTCAGATATTTCCTTGTCAATCTTGAGGAGCCGTCCTGTCAGAATCAGGACCTTAAGAACCTTCCAACTGAACTTTTATTAATCCATTAGGGAAGGATTGTTCCATTCTGCTAAACCATGCTCCGAGTTTGACAAGAAGCACCTGAAGAAACCGGCAGGGCACATCAAGCTGAAAATTGTGTATATAACAATACAGATGAGGACACGTCCAATCTAAAATGATACAAATTATCAAGCCTCATTTTAAAATTCAGACATAGTTGTTTGTGTTGCTGTTTGAAAACTAAATACATCAACTTGTAAAAATCAGCTTTTTTCTTTTTCTCTGAATAACAAAAAAGATGGGACATAGTCCGAAACCAAAGTAATACTAGCCTTTTTTTTCTATTTTTAAGCTTAAATATTAGAAAGAAAGCTAATGACAGCAATATGAAAAAAATATACTGTCATATATAAAGAAACTTACTATTCCCTAACACATGTAGACTGCGCTATACTTTATCTTAATGCTATACTCACAATGTTTCAGTCATTCTGTATATATATTTACCAACCCCGTCCGCACGGCAGATGCGACACAAGGTAATTTCTTAAGCGGAGTTTAACAGGTTTGAATTCAGAGTTTTTCCTCTCCAAGACGGGTTGCCTAAACAAGTTAAAGAAGCCAGATGCCCTACTATTTACCCATGCTGGAGGGAGAGTGGATTCATACCTTTCCAAGGGTATAGCGCTAAGTGAAATGCAATTACCAAATGTCCAGGATTTGAACTCTGGAGCGACGAGTCATTTCCCATGATTTAATCATTACCAACCACATGCTTACTGTATATCATGTCGGCTCGGCCTGTAAGAATCGCTGACTACACCTCTAAAGGGGTAAGACCCTCCCCAATAGGGCCACTGTTGGTCATTGATTGTGACCGCATGATGTTTAAGGACCCACAATCTTGGTGCCCGATCAATCAATAACAGCAACACTCTATTTGGCCCAAGTATGGGCCAAAGTAGCAGGCAGTCGGAGAGAGCCCTCTGATCGATCGACTGGTCAATCAAGCTCTAGCACCTAATGTGATTGTCCCGACTGTATTGTCTTATGAAGCCCCCAACCTTTTTATTATGGTATTGTACTAGAAGATGGTGGCTAGGGTTTTAGTTTTGGGTATGATCTAAATTTGGAGCTCTGAGGAAGTGAGAAGTTCCCCTTCATTGCTATACTCCCAGGTCACTCTGACTTTGTTAGGGTCCCTTCTATGGGTTAGATAGATAAAAAATGAGTTTTAAAAAAATTGAACACCCAAAAAGAATGAATAAAATAAAACTTCCTTTGGCACAAAAATAACCCATCAAGGGTTTACATGCCGTAAAAATCCAACCAACCAACCAACACCGGTCACTGTACTCTCCATACTTCTTCTGGTGCCTTTTGTCTTTGAAACATAAGTATAGCAACCAATATGACTATAGCAGTCTGCAATGTGTAGAGAATAATAATAACAACACCTCATCTCATAAATGTCACAGCTAACAGAAGAGTACTTGAGAAATATGACCCCATTTAACACTAGCAATTTTTCTCTTAGTGGTTGAGTTATTAATATCTATTACCAACTCCGCTTCATTACAAGATGTGACATAAGGTCAATTTTTAAGTGGACTTGAACAGCTCTAAATTCAATTTTCCTTTCCCGAGCTGGTTCCAATACCAAGGTTAAGAACCCCAGTTCGCCTTACTATTTACCCATAGCTGGAGGGAGAATGATGGATTCATACCTTTCCAAAGGGTATTAGTGCTATGAGAAATGCAAAAGCCTTGTCCAGGGATTGAACTTGGTTTGCAGTCATATTTCCTACAATGATAACCATTACACCACAAACACTCCTTAGCTTTATAATTATAGAGTGTTCTAAAACATTGCTCATATTAAATTCATAATTATGTTAAAAAAAAGCCATTATTTCTTATTAAGATATTATCAAGATCAATATAAAACTATTAAGGTTATTGTTTGTAGAAAATAGACATAGCAAAACAAGTTCAAAATCCTGTATAAGGTTGTTTGGCATTTCACATAGCACTAATACCCTTTGGTTTGGTTTGGTTGGTTTGGTTTGGTTTTATGGCATATCAACCTCAGTGGGTCATTTAATGCAAAAAGTTTTGAAATAAAATTAATTCTTATATGGATTAATAACAATTTTTTTATAATACTTTTCTAATTTAACCCATAGATGGGACCCCTAACCAGGTACTACCGACTCTGTAATGGGACCAGGGAGCAAATGGGGGTGATGAAGCGGGTAGCTCGCCAACAGCTTTATATCGCCCTAAAAATTCCAAAACTGGAACCTACCCAGAGTGAGTTAACGTCATTGGCCAGACATGGTAGTGCGTACCAGGCCGTACTGGCATCCGGCTCTGATGCGAAATCACGATATGATAAGACCAAGGGGTTGGCTGCCCATAATAGTGGCAAGAGGTATGGGTAAAATCATATAGGTCGCTATTAAGGGCTTAGACGTGACCATACCCAATATTCTGACGCGGCTGAGTACTAGCCCACCAGATTAATGATGCACTTGTAGTGAGAGGTATGTCACCACTATAATCTCTCGTTCATCTGTACGTATTAGTAGGAAAGGACTGGGTTCTAACTTTAACCTAGTAGTATGGCTTAACTGAGTCTATAGGATAGATAAGGATAACTGGAAATTGCAACTCCACTAAAAATATTAGACCTTGGAGTGTCATAGTGCCTATACACAATAAGCAGACGAAATTGCAAGATTGCAAACACTCTAAAGTCATTAGTTTAAAAGAAACAATAGGAACATTATGTGCGTCTATCACCAGTAGTGAGGTTCATACCATATTCATCATCAATATCATATATAATCGATATGTAGATCGATCAAGGATAGCCTAAGTGTATGCGTAGAGGTGAAAGAGATATACAGGATGCTTCATGAGTAATAACAATTTGGACATAGATTTTCGGTCTTTTTTTTTTTTTTAAGTTTAACTTTTTTTTTTGTCTAAAGTGAAATAAAAAATGACAAAAGTAATAAGAACAAATTCAGGAGAGATAAAACTTTTAAAAGGTTTCATTAAAGTGAAATATCAAGTATTGTATGTGAACAACCAAGAAAGAATACACCAATTAGATTGAAATATACTTTACAGATGGTCCTAAAGTCTTGTCACAACCCCCTTAGTGATATTTTTAAGAGGTCAAATAATTGCATAAATACAAACTCCGAAATTCTAGAAATAATTTGATTTTTAAAGATTTTCTTTTGGAGGTAAAATAATTACAAAGACTCATATCATTAAACCAAAAATAATGGAAAGTTAAACAATATGGAGGTTAACAAAGACTTTTGGGCCACTCTGCATATACCTTATGTCGGATGGTAGAAATAAAGGGAATAATCGGACGTATGTAAAAAATAAGAAAAAACAAAGTAGTTTAAAATGATAGATTCTACTTTCTAGATGAAGTCAATGTTTAAATGTTTTTCTTAAAAAACCGTTTATCATACATTACAAATTAAGAATAGTGTTATCTAAAACAGTGGATGATATTTTGCATAATGAAACAGGAGATGAGAATATTGAAGGCGAAAGAATGTGTGGGCTAATTGTACAACATACATTTCAATATTCTCTCGATTACCAACATGTCACTTTTTTTTAAAATAAGGATAATGCTGGCTACACGAGAATTAATACATCTTTTTCTTCTAAACACTTTCCTTATCTCAATTTCATTTGAAAGATTTCTATCACTGTTAGAACAACACTTTTTTTCATCCTGAATGTCCGGGTGAAGGTTAGAAAAAAAAATTTTTGTAAAATAAAAATAATAACATTTAAATGTTGACTTCAACACTCTAAATCATTATTTTTTGGAAAACTTTGTTTTTCTTCATTTCCTGCCGTATCTCGTCTCATGTTATAGGTTAACCCACATTACATTATGGATGTTTATTTTCTTAAATCAAGTGGGTATTGATTCTCGTCCTTCCTCTTTATGGTTGCATTTCAACACTTACAAAATTATTATTGTTTCACTAAATACTATTTAAACTCGCGGCTGGGTGGCGGCCGTCAGTTATTTTATTACTGTTCATTGGGGAGGGGGGTTCGCGGGTCTTTCAACATCATACTCTCTCGCATTCAGTTAAGCCGCACTGGGACGATTAATACCCACCTAAGTGGCGGCACCTCATCTGATTTTAATGCTAACGAGTTAAAATCTGGTTCATGAAATTCTGCCAAACATAGACTTGGTTGTCTGTCAGCGATCTGGATTGCTAATGCTGTGAGCAATAATGTTCGACGAGTAGGGTGTTAAAGTCAGTATTAAATTGAAACTTCTTTCTCAAACATTTAAATTTCAATAATAACTTTCAACTCTTGTAGTGAGAGAGGGAGAAAGACTAAACGTATTTCAACTGAGAGATTCATCATCGCTCATTATAGTGAGAATTAAAAGAAAAAAAATTTAATTGGATAATTGACTTTAAAAAGTATTCATTTTCTTCAAGCAATCAGCTCTCGACTAGAAATCCAGGTAGCAAATAACTATTAGACATTGGAGAATGTTTATATTGAACAACGCTTCCAACTATTCACCATGGCCTTGGTGAGTGAGATATAAAATAGAGAATTGTGTAGTCCAGGGGGTGGGTAATTGGGGAGAACTGTCTCTTAAGGCGCACTACCATCCGTCATACGAGGAGTAGGGCTGGTTATTGTCTGGGCAATGAGGCACACCCAAAAGGGAATGTGATAGAATACACATTTTTTATATTGTTTATCACATGAGCTCGTTTTGTGCATGGCTCCTCGTGTTAAAGGAAAGACTGTGTTAATCTGGCCTGAGTGGGACAAGTATCAGGAAAATATCACCCTCGCAAATAAATATAACTGAAATCATTTGTATACCAAAATATATTAGAATTAAAAAGTTTATACAATCAAAGAAAATGTTTCATTAATGCATTAATTCACTAAAAGCCACCTTACAAGATACATTAAGCTTGATAGCAATCACATCCTTTTTATAAAAATCTCATATGATGAATATTACGTAAAATGAGTTATTCTTCCTTGAAAAATATAATTATTCAGCTGAGGGGCATGCATACAGACCCCACAACTATATTAAAATAAACTAGATTAGGAATTGCTTTTGATTCTTTAAACTAGAGGATTGGTACACTATTTTCACTAACAAGAACTTGATACCTATACAGATGTGCCATTTATTTCTGTCATGGATGCAACATAGTCTGTGTTTTTAAAAGAAAATTGGTGCTAGTACTGAAGTTTAAGAATAAGTTAAATATTAAGTTTAATCTAATCTTTTAATAAAATACTTAGTTATTTTAAAAACAAAGAAGATAAGTTTAATAAAAAGAAACAAAAATGCTATATTTGATATATAGCTTTCATTTTACTACAGAAGTAAAAAAATAGGTTGGTGCAAATCAAAGTGCTGTTTAGGTAGAAAAAAAGAAAAAAAAAAAAGAAAGAGTTCTGATTAAGCATTTAGGCAGATTCCATCAGACATTTAACCGTTCATTCATATTATGTTTCAACAATGGTTTTGATTGGTATCTCTCATGATAAACAGATGATTAACCATCAAAATTCTAACTTATTCCATTGAAGTAAAAAAGATTGAGAAAAAAAAAAAAAAAGAAGTTCAATTCATAAATTCTTCAACCAATATTTGAATTGGTAATTCTCTCGACTGACAGAGATTAACCATTAATTCTATTAATATCCAATTGAGAGTAAAAAAGGATTTAAAAAAAAATTAATTCATAAATTTAGTCATCAATGTTTGACCTTGGTAGAAGTTGCTCACAGAATTAACAGAGTTCTATTAAAAATAATGTTCATTTGATACCATTTTTTACCATGTTTTTTGATTGGTAATTTTCCCTCGTGATGAACAGATGATTAACATCAAAATTCCTACTTTATCCAATTGATGTAAAAAAAGATTGAAAAAAAAAAAAAAAAAGAAAGAAAGAAGTTATCCTCTAATTTCATGTTTTTGATTGGTGAAAATTCTCTCATGAAGTATAAAGATTTCCATTAAGACGATAAAATTCATTCAATAAGTTTGTTTTTTATCATGTTTTGATTAGGAATTCTCATCAGGACTAATAGATGATTACCATCAAATTCTACTATATCCAATTGAGTAAATTGAGTGTAGGTACACCCATGCGCCAGAAGGCAGAGTTAAAAAAAGAAAAAAAAAAACCAACCAACAAAAAAAGGAGTAAATATCATACTTGTAGAAATATAGCAAAATGTAGATATTGGATCAGTTATAAACTTAACAAACATGCTTGTTGCCAATTAAGTTTGCGCTGAATACTGAAAATTGAAAAGAATTAGCATATCCAAAGGAAACTAATGATTCTTATTTTTTTTGTTTGATTTTTTTTTTTTTTTTTGAATTTCTATGAATACAGGCAATAGGTCAGTTGTTGCAATTACATCTGACCTGCACTCTGTTTTCTTCTGCCCTCTAAGACTCGTCCTCACTTACAGGATCTGAAATTGTGGGAGAACCTTGGCATAAAATTGCACCTGAAAAAAGATACTTTTAACTTGGAGGATGAGACATTATGATAGACGAAAAGTCTGGCCTGTAAAAAGTATTGTCAGTTCCAGCGATATTAACTGATAGAAAAATTAAAAAGGATATGTTGGTGTGGGCCAAAAAGTTCATAGGCTGAAAAGATCATATGATAGACGTCATATCTCTGTTGATGACTTCTTTAAAAAAATTAACCCTTTATCTACCACTGCCATCTGCAAATCAAGTGGGAAATGGTTGACAAGATAAGTCATCCCCTTTAACTACTAATGAAAGTAGTTCATTTAATTCATTTCTCTTTGTGAAGATGGAGTTAACAATTAAGTAACATTAGCTAACTCTTACTACTGAATAGACATGTATTCATTTCTCTTTTATAAACTCTTTTATAACCATATTCTTGGGCATTATTCAGGGTCAGCATTTTGATCATTGATCGTCAAGTTGTTTTGAAGGTGCCATGTAGATAAAGATGAGGAATCACACAGGCACTGCAACAGGATGGATCGAAGTGTGTGAACTGGCAGGGACCAGGTGAATAATGTTAAAAAAAATAAAGCTTCATTTGATCACATTCATGGGTAATCTTGGGTCACCT